>CAIGQZ010033059.1:5398781-5428193 GCA_903798205.1 Danio tinwini | reverse complement strand
TAAAAACTATATGTACGGCAATTTAAATGCTAAATAGGAGGTCTCAGCACTACAAAATTTATTTGTATCTTTTTATTTTTGACAACCAAAGAGTTCTTAAACAGTGTGAAGTCTAAAAAGAGAGAGAAACTTGCTTTGGTTAGCATGTTATCATAGATATTTACATTAGATGTCGCCTACGCTGTTGTTGTCTATTGGAAGGGATGCGTCAATAGAGCCACCAGTTTAGTACAGGGTAGCGCTCCTTTGAAATGAATGTGGAGGGCATGGGTATTCCTGAAAAAGAGCATGTGTTTGTGTGCATAGAAATGTATTACCCACCCTCCCTGTTAAATTTGATCTAATCCATGTCCTGAAACACACCTCCTCTCCCACTTTCGCTTCTAATTCTAATGGAGAGAGCGATTCGCTTGTGAATGCATCTTTGTTATGAACGACTTGTGTGAACCATCGATATCCATCCGTCTCAATGTGCACATCCACCTTTCTGATCTAAATGGTATTTGTAATATTCAATAATTTAGGGTGGACTGTATACACATTGAAGCGCGGGCACTGTTTTGTTATCAGGCCCTTATAAGTTACTTCAAAAACTAGCCGTTACCCCATGTAGCCGACAATAATACAAGTTTCTGGCACCGCAGCGTCTTGTTGTCATCTTTAATTTACATTGTTTGCTGATTTTATTCAACAAAACTAGGATATGCCTAGTATTTAGAGCAAGTTGGTGCTACTTTGCCTCATGATCAGTGCAGTAAGTGACTGAATCGTCAATACTTGTTTAGCACAAAAGTTTGTAACATACAAAATCATAAAAAACTAAATCTTACCTATGAAATGTTCAGCCTTTATGCTTTGTTTTCTTTGTTTGCTCATTACAACACCTGTACGCAGCACAAAAGTCCAGCATGTTCACATTGTCTTAGTAGTCTTGACTAGTGCGGTTGAATGACTTTTGTCCTGGGAGCACTGTAAAAATATGGTGGCAGTATTGACCCATGTTCAGGGTCCATATGCAACCCTGTTGAAAAAACAGCATATGCTGGTAAGGTATGCTGGTCTTGCTGGTTTCCGTGCTGGTATTGCTGGTTTCAACGCTGGTTTTGCTGGTCTCTATGCTGATCTTGCTGGTTTTAGTGCTGGTCTTGCTGGCCGAAGTGCTGGTCCTGACCAGTATTGAGACCAGCATGACCAGCATTGAAACCAGTAAGACCAACATCAAAACATACCTTACCAGCATATGCTGTTTTTTTTTCAGCAGGGTGTATATATCTATGGCATGGTACAAGGTCCATTGACCTCGTTTTTATATTTTATTTTATATTTTTTGGATCTGACAACCAAAGTATCGAGTCCTTAAAAATATAGTTCACCTAAGAAATAATAATGCACTCACCATTTTCTGACCCTAAACGGTTTCAAAAAATTATGAGTTGCTATTTTCTGCGATATTTTCTGGTTACTATTTACTTTAATGGTAAGAAAAACAAACACTATAGAAGTCAATGGTGACTGGTTTACAACATTTTAAAAATAGCAACTTTTGTGTTCAACAGAAGAAAGAAACTAAAACTGGTTTGTTACAAGTGAAGGCTGAGTAAATGATGACAGAATTTTCTTTTTTAAGAGAACTATCCCTTTAAGCAGTCTGAGGTGTTTAAAAATGAGGAAAACTGAAGACAAAATGATGTTTCTTACCTTCATTCTGTCCTCGGGATGTTTTGTCGTCAGTGTTTTTGTTTGGACTCTCACTGCTTTCTGCTGCCATCGTCAAACTCAAACATCAACCCGATTCTGCCCACAAAACTCACACAATCCGAGTTTACTGACACGGAACCAAAAAAGCGGAACCAAAAAGTATTAGGCCTACTTAATCGCTTTAAACAAACCACTATGAGCAGCAACACCTTATAAATTCTGCTTAGTCTCGTAATTTTACGACGTTTCCTAAAGCGATAGTTTACCTAAAATGACGAGTCTGTCTATTCTAACTGTTAAACTCAAAGGAAGATATTTTGAAAAATGTTTGTAACTGCAGTGACTTCCATAACTGCTCATAAAGTATGTCAGTTATAAAGTATGATCTTCTGCATCCCTAATCCTATACCCAAAACCTAAACCCAACTTACTATTAATAAACAGCTAATTAGTAATTAAGCTAGTGTTAGTTTTTGATTTGTTAATACAAAATTGTGACCTATGCTAAAGTTTCACCGGTATATGTTTTGTCCTACTAGCTGTCCAAGACTGAGTAAATGATAACAGAATCTTTCTAAGCACCCTTGGGGCGTTTAAAAAAAAAGAGGAAAAAGTGAGGATAAAATTGTGTTTCTTCCCTTTATTCTGTCTTCGGGATGATGTTTTGTCTTCAGTCCCTGCTGAAAAAAAATCACCTTAAACCAGTCTAAGCTAGTTAACTGGTTTGAGCTGGTCGACCAGCCTGGTTTCAGATGGATTTCCAGCCATTTCCAGCCTGGTCTTAGCTGGCCAGGCTGGAAAATGACCAGCTAAATCCAGCTTGACCAGCCTGGTTTAAGCTAGACATAGCTGGTTTAAGCGGGGTTTTTTTTCAGCAGGGGTGTTTCTGTTTGGGCTCTCACTGCTTTCTGCTGCCATTATTACTATTATCAAACATCAAGCCGATTTTGCCCACAACACTCACACAATCCGAGTTTATTGACACGGAGCCAAACAGTATTGTTTACACAAACCACTAGAGGGCTTCAACAGCCTATAAATTCTGCATAACATTAGTCTCTGCAAGTTTCTTAAAGCGATTATAGTTTACCCAAAATAATTCCGACAGTTTTTACTCCCTCGTTACTTGTTCCAAACCTGTCCGAACACAAAAGAAGATGCTTTGAAAAATATTGGAAACTGGTAACCCTAGTACTTGGGTAACACTTTAGTTTAAATGCTATTAACGACTGGCTTATTACCTGCCTATAGTATGATCTTACTCTGCATCCCTAATCATAACCTAAACCTAACTTCTACCTTACTAACAATTAATAAACAGCTTATTAATCGTTTATTAAGCTAGTAGTGTTAGTTAATAACATTTTGGAACCATGTGAGGTTAATTCATTGGTATATAAGTAAGAGTAAATTTGATTTTTGGGTGAACTATCAAATAGACTTATGAAAATGTTTCATTAATTAAATGGGTAACACTTTATTTTGATGCTCCATTTGAGTATTAGTAGACTGTCTGCTTAATATCTGTTGATATGCTCCTTCAACAGACATTTAACTGACTATATCTTTGCAAGTACATGTTAACTTACACTAACCCTAACCCCAACCTAACAGTCCACTTATAATCTAATGAGAATTTGTTGTTAAATGTAACTTAAATTCAACAAATGGACCATTAAAATAAAGTGTGGCCATTAAATGTGATAGGAATGGACTTAAACACATAAACAGGTGTTTACTGCTGCAGCCAGGTATCGGTTTCAGGTAAACTAAAACTAGTCATGTGAAAAAAAATCAGCTCTGTTATTATAGCGAAGCATGTGAACGCCGTAAAACATTCCAACAATTCTTCACTTGTCGGGAATAGCTAACCTGAAAGCTCTGACCGGCAAGTCCTGTTTCATTTCCCACAAACGGGAAGTATGAACAAAAATCTTCGCATCTAGCCATGCACTAATGCAGAAAAGGCATCTCTTGTGAGTTCTTTTTGCATATAAAAGACAAGACAGATATTTATTTCAATATAGATGTCACATCTATAATTGCTTTATTTGTAGAATCTCTTAAATTAAACATCAAGTGACAACAGCCACATCACATTACTCAATACACAAGTATTTACAGGAAAGCTTTTGTGCCAACCCAAGCCAAAAATGCAAGGATTTTCATAACAAAATGAAAGATATCTGACTTTATCAAAAATAAAATAAAAATATACCCCAGTGTTTTCACAAATGCACGACACCCTACATTGAGAGAGATCCAATTCACAATCATTTGAAACTTTCAGTGTTGCTTTGGGTCACAAAAAGCAAGCCACTAACAAGCTTTTACAAATAAATAAATAAATTTAGATCCAAATTGTGTGTATTAGGCATATTCACATAAGGCAGAGCTCTTTGGTGTGTTATAATAATACAAATCAACTGATCAGAACTGCTCACTTTTTAGTAAACATCAACAGTGGGTTAGTGGGTGAAGCCCCTAATATGACACTCTGACCTTTGGGAACTTCCAACAAACTTACACACTTCTGAACGTGTGCATGACAAAGAGACAACACTTAAAGTCACAGGTCAGCTATTTCCCAAGCAACACCAACAGAAACCAAAACCCTCTTGGTTAACATCTCTGAGGAATAAGGATTGTTCATTTAGAGTAAACAGAGGATGCTCCCCTTCTCTTAGTTGCGAGTGTGTGTTGATAAATGGGAGCAGATCCTCGATTATTGTTACCATCAAAACAACTGGAAAGTAGATCTAAAGTCTTTCTGAAACCCCTTAGAACGGGGGGAGAATATCACTGTACAGAACAAACCTGTAAAACCAGGTATCACCGCGGTCTGAGAAGTGACCGCAAGTCCACCCACTGTCATTCAAAGGGATTGTTCACAACATTTACTCACTATTTACCAAGCTGTTTCAAACCTTTAAGAGTTTCTTTGTTGTGTAGAAACCTGACACCCATAGTAGGAAAAACAAACACTATAGAAGTCAATGGTTACCGGTTTTCAGCATTCTTCAAAGTATCTTCTTTTGGGTTCTACAGATACTCATAAAAGTTAAAAGGTGAGTAAATGATTTTTTGGGTGAACTATCCCTTTAAGTCAGTTAAAATGAACTAATAAAACAAACACAGTTTACTGCTTCGGAAACTTGATGATCCATTGAGTGCAAAAAATAACTTAGTATGTTTCTGGAATATAAAATAAATAGCAATAAATAAGAAAAATGTTCTCCCCGCTGAGCTGCGATGGAAATATTCATTTATAAAGTAAAACATGCAGCAATCCAGGGCTATTTTTGTGGGTTCTGGAAGCACAGATCCCCACTAAACGGATGTCAAAGACAGAAGAACTACAGAAAAAATAAATAAGGAAGAATC
This sequence comes from Danio tinwini, assembly GCA_903798205.1. Lineage (NCBI taxonomy): Eukaryota > Metazoa > Chordata > Actinopteri > Cypriniformes > Danionidae > Danio > Danio tinwini. The sequence goes on along the minus strand of CAIGQZ010033059.1, from coordinate 5,423,111 downwards.
CGGAAGCCAGCAACTAGAGTTCGGGAAGTCCAGTGTAGATGGAAACAGTGAGTGTGACATTCGAGTCCAAAGTCTTTTTGGTTTTAAAGGCTTGGCTTGATTTTGCTTTCCACTTGCAAATCTCCAATGTCCCCAGAGCTCTCCGTCATCCAAGGGTGCTGCAAAATCTGCTCCAAACTGGGCCGATCCCCCGGTCTGTATGAAAGGCACCAGCAAATCAGAGACTGGCAATCTGAAATCAAACAGAGTACATGTTGAATACACACACATAGTATTGATTACTAACATGTTTCTCTAAAGTCATATTTAAGCACTTTACAAATCTGGCAAATTACATATTTACATACATACACACACTTCATCACATTATATCAGATGCTATTTGTTCTAGTGTAGTATCCTGAGGAAATTTAGAAAGTTGAATTGCTCTCATTTGCTCTCTTTATTAAGATTTATTTAATTTACTTTATATATTCCTATGTTATTTTATATACTATATAAATACAACTTCATATATTAAACATTTATATTATAGTTTATATATTATTATCACCTATTTAGTAAGACAAACTATTAAAGCAAAATGTTTTACAATTAAATTTTCGATCAGCTTTAATCACTTTTTAAGCATTTTTTAACACAATAATAAATTTCAAGCATTTTTTAAGGATTTCCAGCACCGGTATGAACTATGATACTATGAATATTGCTTGTAAATGCATAAATGTTCTTTATTTTAGGTTAGCATATTTTTCACTTCCATCATTTGAGGCATTTACATGTTAGGCAGTGCTTTACAGTGTTTACATACAGAATCACAACCAATCAAATAGAGAACTTTGATGTTTCACCCAAAAATAAATGTGTACACTATTTACTCACCTACAAGACCTTTAAGATTTAAATTTTTCTGTTAAACACAAAAGAAGAAACTTTGAAGAATGTCAGAAGCCTGTAACCATTAACTTCTATAGTAGGAAAAAAAACAAATACTATTGAAGTCAATGGTTACCGGCTTCCAGCACTCTTTAGTATTTCTTCTTTTGTGTTTGGCAGAAGAAACTTGAGCTGGGCGATATGGCACATATGCAATTTCGGTAATTATTTTCCATACTGAATGATAACGATATACATTTCAATATAAGTTGTTAATGCTTCCAGATTTAAGAGAGTACCCCAACAATGACTGAAGCCACAAAAACTACATTTTGGGTGGCCGAAAATTTGCTACACCTCTTATATCAGCACACTTTTAGATTCCCATTGTTGCACATTTCTGCTGTGTAATTGGCTCTTAGATCAATATAGAGTAAAAAAAAGTTCAGATCTTCTCTTTGTTATTGACTTAAATTTTATCGCAATTCGATATAATATCATTTATCGGCTCAGGCCTAGAATAAACTCAAGTTCGGATCAAGTGGGTACACAATGTTACAATATTCATTTTTGGGTGAACTGTCCCTTTAAGAGCGCTTGAGAGCTCACCTTTGGAGATGCGTTTGGTGAAGCTTGGCTCGGCTTTTACGATGTCAGAGTCGTGCTCAAAGGGAATGTCTCCACACACCATATCATACAGGAGCACACCCAACGACCACACGGTGAGCGGAAGAGCGTGGTATTTGTGGTGAAGGATCCACTCAGGTGGACTGTAGACTCGGGTACCTACAGGGGAAAAAAAAGGCTCTGTTAGAAACACATCCACATTTATTTAAATACAGATCAAGTCAAAATTATTATTACTTTAACTCTTTTTCAAATATTTCCAAAGTGTTGATTAATGGGGAGATTTCTAACACAACTCTAAATAAAATAGTTTACATAATATTTCACTAGTTATTTTGCAGGATACTAGTATTCAGTTTAAAGTACAATTTTAAGGCTTAACTAGGGTAATTAGGCAAGTCATTATACAACAGGTTTTGGGTGAACATAAACTACTTAACAAGCTGTTTCAAACCTTTATGAGTTTCTTTGTTATGTCAAACACAAAACATATATATGTTGAAGTATATAAGAAACCTGACATCCATTGTAGGAAAAACAAATACTATAGAAGTCAATGGTTATTGGTTTTCAGCATTCTTCAAAGTATCTACTTTTGTATTCTACAGAAAGCCATAAAAGTTAAAAGGTGAGTAAATTATTTTTTGGGTGAACTATCCCTTTAAGTCAGGTAAAATGAACTAATAAAACGGAAACTTGATGAGCCATAGAGTGCAAAAAAAACTTAGTATGTTTCTGGAATATAAAATAAATAGCAATAAATATTCGTATTGGGTGGCTCGTTCTGTGGTCAGTGAAATAATATAATATTCTTAAGAGCTAGGGCCAATACTGATATTAAAAACTGTTGAAAAACAAAACGTAAAAGCTGCTTTCTTCCAGCCAAACTAACCTAAATAGGACTTTCACCAGAATTAAAAATATTATAGGAAATACTGTGAAAATTTCCTTGCTTTGTTAAACATCACTTGGGAAATATTTGAAATAGAATAAAAGAGTAACCACTGGAAATCTTCTGTACCTTCAAAGTCAGTGTACATGGAGTCCTTTAGCGTTGCGCCTGATCCAAAATCGATGATTTTAATGTCTCTAGTGCGCATGTCAAGGAGGATGTTTTCATCCTTAATGTCTCTGTGAACGATTCCCTTGGAGTGGCAGAACTGCACGGCTTCAATGACTTGCTTGAGGAACCTAAAAAGACACTTTTCATCAGTATTTTGACTCACTGTAAACATTAAATGAATGTGAGAAATCTGTCAAGAATTCGCACCTCTGTGCTATGGGCTCCTCAAGAGCTCCATGTTCAGTGATGAAGTCAAACAGGTCCTGGCAGTGTTGAGGTTTTTCAAACACAATGAGGTATTCCTGACCGGGTATTTCAAACCAGTCCAGCATCCGGATGATGCCACGATGGCCAGGTACAGACCCCAATCCTCCACCGAGACTCTGGAGGAGAGCAATCTCATTGGGAATCGGGTTTACTTCACCAGGCTGTGGGGGTTTCAGAAAAGACAATGGTTAAGGTTAGATTCTGGTGTCACACTTTTCAATAAGGTTTCATTAGTTCATGTGTTTACTAACATGAATTATTAATGAACAATACTTGTACACTAAAATCAAACTCAGGAACAGCTTAAATAATGTGTCGGTGCTCTTTGGGTAAAGGATTCATCAGAATAAACAGCAAAAATCCGTCCAAGGCACTCGAAAAATGTGGAAAAAATATTCAAAAGCCTTTATTCACATGGCTAATCCTTCCATAGATGTGCATACTTGTACACCATTTACTAATGTGTTATCTTGTTACCTAATGTGGTTGGCTCTAGAAATGAGTTGAGTTATTTAAATCTAATGGGACGCTTGTTAGCATTAGTTAATGCACTGTGAGATAACATGAAGTTCATTTCCATTAGCTAACATGAATAAAGACTAACACATATTGTAATAAATATATTGTTTGTTCATGTTAGCAAATACATTAATTAATACAACCTAGAGTTAATGTAGAGTTACAGATTCTGGTTATGTTATGTAAAGAAAATTCCCTGAGGTGATATCCAGGGGTTCTACCGTGGTCATGAATGTTATTAAAAAGGGAAACTACATTTTTACGACACGTTAAAACACACTTCTTGTTTTTAATCCAAATATATATCTTCGTGCAGTTCTAAAACTGATTCTGACACAACAGGGAAAGTCCATTCATTCGGTTTCCCTTTTAGGATGTTTTGAAAAATCCGAAACGTCACGCCTACGTCACTTTCTGTGAAGCGCGACGAGCTTCCAGTAAGAACAAAAATAATCCATAGAGGGCGCTAGTGCTATTGCTTCTTCACTGTTTGTGCACATTCAAAGTCCTGACGAGTTTTCAAATGTTTTACTGATCCCAAGTATATTTTACATTAAAAAAAACATCACAAAACAAAACAAGTAACGTTAGATAAACGCGAATACTCACCAGTTTTGACCACTGTTGGATTCTGTCTCGGGATATTTGTTTGATAGCAACCTATAATAATAACAAAGGTAATTTAGATGAGGAATGTATACGTTTTAACATCTTTATTATTGTTTTTTTAACTCATTCTTACCTTTTGTCCGTCTGAAATCCGATGGCCGGAGTAAACTGAACCGAAACCACCGCTTCCCAGAAGATTTCCCATAATATACTGCTTCCCAAAATGCTCTTTGCCTGAATAAAAATACAACAACAATATTAAATAAACCGCATAACAGCCAAAAAGTTAATTGTATGTAAATGTTGCATCTAAATTACGTTAATAACAAATTGAATTAAAACAAACGCATTTTTACTTAATAGTTAAATACTTCTGATTGTGAAACAAATTGCACAAATGTACAATGCAGAAAAAAACAAACCCAAAAAATCTAGATATACTAACTTAGTTAGCTCGCGCACCAATACTACTACTACTACTACTAATAATAATAATAATAATAAACTTACCATTTTTGGCTTTCACAATTTCCAGCTGATCCAAACGCACGTCAACAATACGTTTGTCCAACATTTTCAGGTTTTTAATAAGAATAAAAACTCTAAAAATCAAAAACAGCCAATAATAATAATAAAAGTAGGCGCCTCAGCAGAGCATATCCATGTCCGTTATTTTTAATCCGCTGTTTGTTATCAATTCAAACTGAACGTTATTACGCGTTCCCCGCCTCAGACACTCGCGCAGTTCTGAATCATCTCACGGTTTGTTGATGTTTTTAAGTTTACATGTGTAGCTCCGCCCACTCCACCAAACCCTCCCAATGGTGGCCACGCTTGGCGTGTTTTGAACTAACGAGCCAATCACGTCGTGGGTAGATTTACATAAATGAATAATAATGAGCGGTTGTTAAAATTCTAAGAATCTTCACGCCCAACAGAAAGAGCGCGCGCGGGATTACAATCTTTAGAGGGTTTTTTTTATAAGTGTAAAATTTGAACTCGGTTATGTGCTAATGCGTACCACATCAACTATTTTGCGTTTCAACGTATTAAATCAGACAAAAGCTTGCAGCAAGTACATTTTATGAACAACTAGTCATGACAGCATGTTTTTAGTTAATTGTAACTTATTAAACTATGTTAATCATGTTCTAACTTAATTGTATAAGTTATGCGCGCTGTTTTAAGTCAGTTTAACATAAGATTAATAATTCAGCTTAAAAAGTTAAGGAAACCAGGATTTTTTTTTTAAAGTGTATAAGTACAACTAAAATTGATCTTAAGTACTAAATACGTAGTTACTAGTGAAACGGGTAAATACCACGTTAAATGCATTAAATTTAGATGTAAATAAAAATGTCAAAAATAAAATAATTAATGTATAAATAAATAAAAGTCTCCCTTCATTTAAAAAAAAAGATTTTTTTTCATGATAAAACTGACAAGAAATGCATTTGTTTGCAACAAGATATGGTGTCAAAGCATAAACTAGACTGAAATTGATATTAATAAATTATTACAAGAACTAAATACATAGTTACTAGTGAAACTGGAGTAAATACCACGTACAACTTTAAATGCATTACATTTGGACGTAAATAAATCGGTCACAAAATAATATAAAATCATTAATTAATGTATAAGTAAATAAAAGTCTCCCCCGAAACAAAGATAAAATAGTTTTATTTCGTAATAAATCTGACAAGAAATGTACTTGTTTGCAACAACTGGATAAGAAATGTTGTCAAAATATAAATGAAACTGAAATTGAAATTAATATTAATTATTACAAGTACTAAATAAATATTTACTAGTGAAACTGGGGTAAATACAACGTATAACTTCAAATGCATTACAATTGGACATAAATAAATCAGTCAAAAATAAAATAATTAATGTATAAATAAATAAAAGTAAAAAAAAAAAAAGATTCAAGTTTTTTCCTAACAGTAATAATACAGTAACTACGAAGTAAACACCAATTAATGAACAACTACTATAGCGAAAAACACAAAACTTCCTCCTATTCAATTACAAGTGATTAAAAACAGCACAAATAAATGTGTTGCTGAAGGGCAGCCATTTTGCAAAGCATGGTCCACATATGCATAAATGAGGTGATTTTTAGAGTAGCTTGAAATAAGCATTTGACTCATCCTTTAGCTCTGCGCATGTGGGACAGTCCCATATCAGCTATTTTCAAAATCGAATGTGGTTTCATATCCATGATGATATACTGAGATAAGCGGAGCCGGAAACGATAGCGTTGGGTTTATGCAGATACCAAGACAACCTTGATGACCCGTTCAAAACACTTGGCTGATATAGATTTCAGCACTACATTAAAGCTGCATGCATCAAAACAAAACAATTTCATAATTAAAGTGTACTGACTAAAAATGATTGTTAATTGGATGCACATTTTAGAATAACGGTGCAATGAAGTCATCCAAACTCTGACCTGATGCTTGAATAGGGCTGAGATATGACAAAAGCTGGTCACGTTTTATAATGAGCTTTCATTAGTTATTAATGTACTTACTAACATGAACATTATAAAGGACTTATTAATCATAGATTAATATTTACTAATGCATTATTAAAATCTAAATTCATGCTTGTTAACATTAGTTAATGCACCGTGTTAGCATGAACTAACGATGAACGACTTTATTTTCATTAACCAGCACTAACAAAGATGTATATAGGAATAAATGTGTTGTTGATAGTTTATTCACGTTAGTAAATACATCACCTCATACAACCGTATTGTAGTGTTAACCCCCTGTAGTGTAGTGTTGAATATAAAACAATCAAGTTACCAAAAAAAATCTCAAGATTTTTGTTATTATTTTAACAAATGTTAAGTAGTTTTTGAGTTTGGAGTGTACTGAAAAGGCCTACGCTTGAATATTTCTTCACTTAAAAATATATATTTTTTACTTATTTAAACTACTTTATTAAAATGAGCTAAAAACAACACAATTCTTGAGGTTTCATTGGGGCAACTTAATTTATGTTCAATCCATATATATGTAAAAGTGTTAAGTTAACTTAATAAAGTTGTGCTGGGACAACATGAATGAATTGTGTGGAACCCTGCATTTTTTACAGTGTTGTTTATTTATGTTTGATCAATCTCCAATCTAACATTGTAATGCATCATCAGTCTGTTGAATGCTTGAAACTGATTGGCTGATAAATGTTATAAAATGAGCAATTATTTTCAGGGGAATGCACAGCTAAAACAGATCAAGTCTTGCATCACAGTTCCTATAAACAAGAATATATTTAGGGTAAAAACATACAGCATGTCTAAACAATGCCTATAAAGGGGCAATCGTAGTACAGAATAATTGACTGTGGCAGAATAATCTTTAGCTTAACAAAAACATTATTTCTAAATTATTCCATAATCTGTTATCAGTTATAGATAGGCCGACACGGAATCTGCGCGCACAGAATTCAGCAGATCTTTAGCCCATCATTAATTCTGTTTATTTACTTGGGTAAATGTGTGTAAATCTGAATTTATTCAGTTTTTAAATTACACATTTCACATATTAAGGTTTTAGTTATGAGACTCCCAAAATAATTCAGCAGAGATCCACAGATTTTTACCAAAATTCTCCACAGAAATTGCGAAAAACCTCTGCAGTTCACATGTATGCTTTCCTTCACCATTTGCTAACTCTAAAAAAAATCTTGCAAAAAAGGTTCCTTCTTAAAGGAATAGTTCACCCAAAATTAAAATGTACTTACAATTTACTCACCCTTAAGTGGTTCCATGTCTTTTTGACTTTCTTTCTGTTGAGCACAAAAGAAGATATTTTGAAAAATGTAAAAAAAAAAAACTTACCATCAACACCCATAGTAGGAAAAACAAAACTATGGAAGTCAATAAGCTGTTTCTCAATTCCAGGAACGCAGAGAGTGGTCTTGCCAGGTTACCTCAGAAGAACAAACTCAGGAGATCGTGAGAACACAGAACGTGTACTCTGAGAAATGAGATGCTGCGTTCTGCCTGATGGTAACATGACCTTCATGCATTTTTAACCGAAAGTTATTTAAACATTGCAGCATTTATACAACGATTTATTGTTTTTTCAATATATACAGTGCATCTGGAATTATGGATTAAATTGATTTATTTCCTCAAAATTCTACACACAATACCCCATAATGACAATGTAAAAAAAGTTTTTGAAATTGTAGCAAATTTATAAAAAATAAAACACCTGAGAAATCACAAGTACAGAAGTATTCACAGCCTTTGCCATGAAGCTCTAAATTGAGCTCAGGTACATTCTGTTTCCACTGATCATTCTTGAGATGTTTCAGCAACTTAATTGGAGTTCAGCTGTGGTAAATTCAGTTGATTGGACATGATTTGAAAAGGCATACACCTGTCGATATAAGGTCCCAGGGTTGACAGTGCATGTCAAAGCACAAACCAAGCATGAAGACAAAGGAACTGCCTGTAGGCCCTCGAGACAGGAGGCACAAGGCTGGGGAAGGTTACAGAAACATTTCCTCTGCTCTGAAAGTTCCAATTAGCACAGTGGCCTCCATCATCTGTAACTGGAAGATGTTTAAACCCCCAGGACTCCTAAAGCCAGCCGGCTATCTCAGCTGAGTGTTTGGGGGAGAAAGGCCTTAGTCAGGGAGGTGATCAATAACCTGATGGTCACTCTGTCTGAGCTCCAGCATTCTTCTGTGGAGAGAGCAGAACCTTACAGAAGGACAACCATCTGTGCAGCAATCCACTAATCAGGCCTGTATGGTAGACTGGCAAGACAGAAGCCACGCACTGCCTGGAATTTGCCAAAAGGCATCTGAAGGACTGGTCTTTCATCTGGTCTGATGAAACTAAAATTGAACTCTTTGGAGTGAATGCCAGACGTTACGTTTGAAGAAAACCAGGCACCGCTCATCACCAGGCTAATACCACCCCTACAGTGAAGCATGGTGGTGCCAGCATCATGCTGTGGGGGTGTTTTTCAGCAGCAGGAACTGAAAGACTAGCCAGGATAGAAGTAAAGATGAATGCAGCAATGTACAGAGACATCCTGAATGAAAACCTGCTTCAGAGTGCTCTTGACCTCAGACTGGGGCGACGGTTCATCTTCCAGCAGGACAATGACCCAAAGCACACCGACAAAACATCAATGGAGCTTCACAACAACTCTGTTAATGTCTTTGAGTGGCCCTGCTAGAGCCAAGACCTAAATCCTATTGAACATCTCTGGAGAGATCTGAAAATGGCTGTACACCGTCGCTTTCCATCCAACCTGATAGAGCTTGAGAGGTACTGCAAAGAGGAATGGGCAAAAAATTCCCAAAGAGAGGTGTGCCAAGCTTGTGGCATCATATTTATAAAGACTTGAGGCTGTAATCGCTGTCAAAGTTGAATCAACAAATACATCTTGATTCACATTGTCATTATGGGGTATTGTGTATAGAATTTTGAGGAAATCAATGAGTTTAATCCATTTTCTAAGAATAAGGCTGCAACACAAAACAATGCAGAAAAAGTGAAGCGCTATGAATACTTTCCGGATGTATAACATACACAAAAACCTTACAAATATATGTTACACAATACAAATAACACATTTTAATGTGAATTTCAGCAAATGAACACCCTTAATGTGTTTATGCCTTTATTAAGATTTTCATGTTAATGTTTACTTTCACCATCTCATAAACTCCTGAGATAAATAAGTTAAATCTCTGAACTTTAATACTAAACAGGTCTAGAATGCTGTGCTTTTTGCATCCTTTATTCAGCCGCAATGACTTATTAAGCAAACTTATTAAGCGAAATTTAAACTTAAGTCTGCATCGATGCATCCTCGATATCAAGAACACATCCGGGAACTTTTATGTATCCTACATTCTTGTGTTCTTGAATTTTGGAACTGAACTGTGGCAGTTGATGATGACGTTCAGCAAGAATGCTGAAGAATGCTGAAGAATGCATATTGAGAAACAGCCGATAGTGACAGTTTTCCAGCATTTTTCAAAATAACTTTTGTGTTCAACGGAAAACAAGAAATTCAAACAGGTTTGTGACAAGTGAATTATGAGCAAATGACGACAGAATTATTTTGTTTTATGTGAACTATCCCTTTAAGTGTTACTTGTACAGAGGTGATTTAAAGCATTATGCATAAGCTAATAAAAATCTAGTAAATCAAGTCCAAATACACTACCTGACAAAAGTCTTGTCTTTGATTCCAGTTGTAAGAGCAACAAATAATAACTTGACTTCTAGTTGATCATTTGGAAAAGTGGCAGAAGGTAGATTTTTCCGATGAATCGTCTGTTGAACTGCATCCCAATCATCACAAATACTGCAGAAGACCTATTGGAACCTGCATGGACAGAATATTCTCACAAAAATCTGTCAAGTTTGGTGAAGGAAAAATCATGGTTTGGGGTTACATTCAGTATGGGGGCGTGCAAGAGATCTGCAAAGTGGACGGCAACATCAACAGCCTGAGGTATCAAGACATTTGTGCTGCCCATTACATTACAAACCACAGGAGAGAGAAACTTCTTCAGCAGGATAGCGCTCCTTCTCATACTTCAAAGTTCCTGAAAGCAAAGAAGGTCAAGGTGCTCCAAGATTGGCCAGCCCAGTCACCAGACATGAACATTATTGAGCATGTCTGAGGTAAGATGGAGGAGGCATTGAAGATACACAATATTAATTCTTTTTCCACTGCAGCATGACTTTATATTCTATACTGTACATTATTTCTGTTATGTGACAGGACTTTTGTCTAAGCAAAGTCAGATCTTACTGTCCTAATTAAATAATACAAAATCAAGTCATGATCATATTTTATTTTGGTAAAATAAGCGTAATCTAGAGGCCTTTGTCTTTCATATAAGCCACTTCTTATACCAAATGATCAACTAGAAGTCAAGTTATTATTTGTTGTTTCTAAACTTAGATAGGCAACAAGACTTTTGTCAGGTTGTGTATTGTTAGTGATGCCTGTATAAATCTATACCACAAAAAAAAGACACCAACAAATGAAACGGTTTCTTCAGAAAGTTCTTTTTTTTATTCCAAGAAAAAAAAAGAGCATTTTCATCCCAAACAAGAAAATAAAACAAGATTATATTAATCAATTATTAAGAGGATAAAGTATGACTTTTTTCAATATCTTTTCGTTTTCCTGGTGTATTCTATAATGATATCAGTCATGTTGGTTTTCACATGCACCTAAAGAAGTCCGATGATGGCATGAATGGAGTAAGAAAGAAAAGGAGTGGTTAGGCGAGTATCACGACAATGGGCCATTACTGCTGGATGGCGGAGGCCAGTGATGGACAGATGGATGAATGGATGGATAAAGGAAAGGGAGGACAGTGTGACCTGCATGATGATGGAGAGAATGTGATTGGTTTGATCCCCGTGTTTCTGCCTCCTGCTTCGGGCGCAGACTGTGCCTCGAGCCTCCATTATCAACTGCTGTCTGGAGAAGGTTCTCTATGCATGGCATTTTTCTTCATGCTATCGAGGTATTCCTGTTGTGACACGGCCAAGACCGACGCCAATATCTCATCGTCTTCCCAGTCTGTGAGGCCTGTTGCAAAAAAAAAGAGCGACAAAACATGTCAAAAACACACACCAGAACTTCTCATCTAAAGATTTAAAAGGATAGTTCACCCAAAAGTGAAAATGATTTGTTATTCATCATGTGGTTTTTAAATCTTAATTGGTTTCTTTCCTCTGTTGAACACAAAAGAAAATACTTTGAAGAATGCTGGGTGCTATGGAAAATTTACTGTATGGGTAATTTTACTGTGGAAGTCAATGGGTGCCAGCACCAACCCAGCTTTTTTTTTAAATATCTTCTTTTGTGTTTAACAGAATAAGGAAACTCAAATAGGTTTTGAATAAGTGAAAGGTGAGTAAGTGATGACGGAATTAACAGTTTTGGGTGAACTATCTCTTTAAACGTCTGGGTGACCTGAAATTTTCTGAGACTTTTATTTCGGTATGTTGATGTGTTTCTGACTGAAACAAAATATTAAGTAGCGGGCGGGATTTCATTGTGCATCATTCGCTCATAGCAAATTAACGATAAGAGTGGCGTGGTTAAGAATATTGTATCTGAAGCCATCAAACTGACGTCAATAGAGAAGGACCTCCATTTCAAATGCGTAAGTAAATTATTTAGATTTTGATTAAAGATTACCAAAACATTTTTTTATTTCAGTGGATGAACTTGCACAGATTAATTGTTCACCTAAAGAATAAAAATATGCGCTTGTGAAAAAAACATTTTAATATCACACAGAATTTAATGCTTAAAATTGAATGCCTAGACAAAAATATATGCTACAAGTAAAACATTTCAATGTGGTGATGTCATTAGCTCATGAACATTTCTTGCTTGCTGTCAAACTATTTTAATAACTGTAACAAGAGGCAATTCAAGAATATCTCAATGTTAAAGGTGCAATACTGTATGCAAGTTTGACGCCCAGTTGATGAACTAGATATTGCATCCCTGGTTCAAAACACACGCAAGCGCAGGTTGCCAGATGGACGACATCAACATCGTGCCTGACTATCAAGCCTAAAGGCTCATTTAAATTGTGTTCTAAATAAAAGCAACAGCATGCAATAGAAAAAAAAATCCATATTAAAAGGAGTTTTTGTTCTAACCAACACCTTGAATTGATATATTAGAAATGGCAACAGAAAACTGGCAATGCTCACCTCAGGTACACCTCATGTGCTTTATTCAGTGTTAAATGCAAATAATGTGAGTTTTAATGCTATTTTTCATGACATTTTTTGCCATACTGCTGAAAGCAGCAGCAGATCTTGAAAATAAAATAAACCATTTAAAATTGAACTTCAGAACCGTGACTTAGTGCAAGCCAACACGTCAGTGATTCAGCATGTACATTTAATAATGCTAAAGAGGTTTAATTTGTATCAATAAGATTATAAACCTTACTATTTTGTTGGAGTGCAGTGAGTGCACTTATTCTGTGCTTCTGAATGGCTGTATTTAAATTTCTGTTGTGTTTCGTCTGGTGCAAACAGCCAAATATCACTGCCAATCTCGTCACAAAGTGTGTAGTTAGGACACCAGGGTTACAATGTAATCTGCTCATCTAATGTTTACATTTGTAATATTTATATTATTTACTAATTAATAACCGCCCTATGTGAAACTCTGAATCTGCTTCTCATTTTGGAATCTGGTACTGTCCACCGGAGGTCACATTTCGGTCGAGGTCACATGCTTTGTGAGCCCTCCTGACTAAAAGAATGAAATACACGGTTTTCTACCAAGGCAACCCGGGGGTGCTTAAATATAATTTAATATATATAATATATATATATATTAAACATAATTGGTCAACTAAATATATTTGAAACTGTATTTTATTGTTATGATGCTGAATTTACAGTCTGCATTACTTTATTCCTCAGTGTCACATGAACAAAATAAGTAATTTTTTTCCTATTGATGATAAGAGGAAATGTTACTTGAGCATCAAATAAGAATATTAAAGGGACAGTTCACCCAAACCATTAATTCTGTCATCCTTGTCATCCTTTAATTCCTTCTTACCTATAAAGCTTTAAATAATCTAGCTCCAGTTTATCTAACCAACCTTCTGGCTCTCTACAATCTAACCCGCTCTTTAAGATGTCAAAACTCAGGGCTTCTGGTAGTACCCAGACAAATGAAGTCTACTAAAGGAGGTCAAGCCTTCTCATTTATGGCTCCTAAACTCTGAAATAGCCTTCCTGATAATGTCAGAGGCTCAGACTTGCAGTTCAAAACTAGATTAAAGACCTATCTTTTTAGTAAAGCATACTCTCAATGCATCACATAGCGGTATGATGCATGAATGTGCTCCACGCAGGTTTTTGCATCTCGTTTATATACACTATAAACAGCAGCTACGCTAATTATTCTCTTTATTCTCTATTTTCACCTGGGGATACTCATCCTGAGGCCCCCAGAGATTATGGAGTGCCACTGATGCGATCCAAGACCTGTGAAGAGATGATCCCAAGGTTTTCACAATCCCAGACCAGGCCGTATCCTGAGCAGCTGCTGTGGTAGCCATGGAGGAGTGGAGAGCATGATTCCTGTGAGACTTCAGGGACAGATGAGTCTTCGCTGACGCCCTGCATTCTCTAGCCTCTGGCGCCTAGACTGCAGCTCTGCACAAGACATTTGGCCATAGGAGAAATGGTCGTGCCCAACTGAGCCTGGTTTCTCTCAAGGTTTTTATCCTTCACTTTCGCCAGTTGGTGAAGTTTTTTCCTCGCCGCTGTCGCAACTGGCTTGCATGGTTCAGGACTTGTAGAGCTGCGCATCAATGGATTTGCTCTTCATTGTTTGGACTCTAAGCAATGAAAATTAAACCACACTGAACTAGACTGAACTAAACTTAAACTCTGAAAACTGAACTGACACTGTTTTAATTCACTCTAATCTCTAGTTGAAGCTACTTTGACACAACCTCAATGTAAAAGCGCAATAGAAATAAAGATGAATTGAACTGAATTTGCTCACCCCTTCCCCCCCCCCCCCCCCCCCCTGTTTAACACAGAAGAAGATATACTAAAGAATGTTGGCTATGGAAGTCAATGGCTGTTTTTTCCAACATTTTTCAGAATAACTGTGTTCAACCGAATAAAGAAACTCATAAAGCTTTGGAACCACTCTGAACTGTCCCTTAAAAATGTTTCCTGACGAATCATGTGACACTTGAGTAATCATGCTGCAAATCCAAAAAGAAATTACATGTAAACACATATTCATATATCAAATATTTACTATCAATTTCACAATACTGAAAAAGCTAAATATTTTTAAAAACCATAATAGTTCCATCATTAGTCTATTGTGTCTACAGATGACTCTCTTTAAAGATAAACAACAATATATTACATTTTGTAACACATAAAACTGACTGTATATTAATAAAAAAACCAAGCAACATAAATGTGACCTTGGGCCACAAAACCAGTCATATACTGTCATTTTTTTGTTCACATTTTATTTTAATGTATAATTCATGCTATTAACAAACCATTAATTAAGACTTTTAGCTCAGTAAACAACTAATTTGCTACATATTATTAGTTAGTAAGGTTGTAGTTTAGGTTTAAGTGTTGTAGTTTTAAGGATTAGGGATGTAAATTAAGATAATACTTTACAAGTGCTAATAAACAGTTCATATCTTAATAACAGGCAAGTATTAAATGCAACTAAAGTGTAACCCTTTTTTGTATTGAGATTTAAAGAAAGTTGAATAAATACGCTTTATATTGGTGTACGGTTTATGGAGATGGGACAATATTTGGCTGAACTATTTAAATAAATAGAAGCTAAGAGTTGTAGAAATGTAAATACTGAGAAAATCTCTTTTAAAATTGTCAAATTAAGTTCACAACAATGCACATTTATAATCAGAAATCGAGTTTTGATATATTTGCAGTAGAAAATCCTTATGAAACATGATCTTTACTTATTATTCAACATTTTTTGGCATTAAAAAACTATAACTTGGATCCATACAATGTATTATTGCCTATTGTCTATAAACTGATTTGGTCATTTAGGTTTACAAACGGTCACATCAACAAAACACTTCTAATGCCTTTATTATTATTTCCAAATGTGCAAGTTAGCAATAATAAATATCCATAGGTGTGTCCGAACCATTTAGACTCCTGTTTGTCCATTACAAGTGCTCCATTTGTCAAAAACAATCATTCCCTATTTGCACCTCCTTAAGTTCTAAGCCAAAACAAAGCCCAAGTCAACAGTGTGAGGGGTGTGCCGATACTCAGCCTTAATCTAGCGTATTTAACAGCACATAATGACTGCATTTCAAACACCGAAAACACTGAATCACATCACAGATTCCCGATGTGTGAGGACGGCAAGCGATTAACATGACATTCCTGAGCCCTACATGCTTTCATACTGTATCAGGCACCACTACTAGATCAACTGGAAAGCGTGATTTTGCTTCCTCACCAAATGCAGTAGGGGACATCTCTTGCATAATGGCCCGATAACCGAGTGCTGGATACAAAGACACCAGTGAAGACGAGGTGGGTCTGTCTGGTCCAACGCAAGCCTGGTTACTGGGACCTGAACGGCGAGACGGGACATTATTATTATGAAAGACTCAAGTTCAAAAATCTGGGCTTTTAACTATGAGAGTTCCCGTTTGTACAGTGCTTTTTTGGTGAATTACACCAAAATAACAGCTTGATTTTTTTGACTGTCACTGCCCCACTTCTGGACATCACTTGTTTGCAATGAATTCCTATAATAAAATCTAATCATGACAAACTATATATCATTGGAAAGGTCTAAGACTTCTGAATACATATTTTACCACTATTGTTTTTGTTTGTTATGCAAGAAGAGTAATAGATTAAAATGTTTACTTTCGGCCTACAACCTGTGGGACCAGTTACATTTTTAAACAATAATATTGTAGTCTAAACATAAAGCAATTATGACAAACTATAAACCATTTGAAAGCTTAAAGTTTCTAAATTATATATCTGGTTACTGATGTTTTGATAGATATTATGGAGTAAATAAATGTAATAATTTGCAACAAGTACACTTATCAGAGTCGTAAAGCATTACTTTGCTACAGCAATCCACATGTAAAAGTGTTTTACATGTTTTTAGAGGCTAAATTTTACTCAAATACCACCAAATTTCCCATACTAGGTTCACATTTTCTGTTTATTTTACAAATATTGTCAAAAGTATGAAAAAATATGATTCATATTCTACAAAACATAGGGAATTAAAACTGTACGTCAACTGGTGGCCATGTTTGATACTGCAGCCAAACAAAATCTTACTGAAAACCTATTTTTTGAGATATCAACATAGAGACAAACATTATAGAGAACAAACTAACAATAAAAAGACAGAATGAACAGAAGATAGATGAAATAAATCACATACAGAACAAACAAATGCAAGATAGAATGAACAGATAATAAAAATGAACTAACAAACAAAAATATATTAACAAATAAACAAGCCATAATGGTTAAAAGCCACAATGTTGCACACTTTTGTTTAATTGTGACATTTTATATTTAAAATTGACGAAATTTAACAATAAAATGTTGCTCTGATAAGTTTTTGATCATAATTATACTTGATAATTCTCATGAATTTCATCATACTGTCACCCTGTGGGACCAGTTGCATTTTTAAATCACAACAGTAAAGCAATCATGAAAAACTTTATACCATTTGAAAGCTTAAAACTTGTGACTGATGTTTTGATAGATATTATGGAGCAAAGTTATTTATTAATTAGCAACAAGGACACTCATCAGAGTCGTAAAGCATTACTTTGCTACAGCAATCCACATGTAAAATTATTTTGGATGTATTTTAAACAGTTCAAATTTTCTGTTTACTTTACACATATTGTCAAAAGTATGACAAAATATGAATCATATTCTACAAAACATAGGGAATTAAAACTGTCTGTCAACTGGTGGTCATGTTTGGTACTGCAGCAAAACAAAATCTTACTGAATACCCATTTTTTGAGATATCAAATTTGGGTTATAATTTCTTCAGATGTTTAGGTTTCATTTTCTGTCAACTTTTGGCTAATATTCAGCTACAATCTGACATCTGTCATTTCATCTGAAATCAACATGTCATTATCATGTACAGTTAAAGTCAGAATTATTAGCCCCCTGGATTATTTATCCAGGGGGGCTATTTTTTCCCCAATTTCTGTTTGATGGAGAGAATATTTTTTCAACACATTTCTAAACATAACAGTTGTAAGCATTACTTTGCGACAGCAATCCACATGTAAATTTATTTTTTATATGTTTTTAGAGGCTAAAGTCAAATACCACCAAACTTCCCATATTACTTCAAAATTGTCTGTCTACTTCACAAATATTGTCAAAAGTATGAAAAAATATGATTCATATTCATCAAAACATAGGAAATTAAAACTGGATGTGGATCTGCTAGTCATGTCTGGTACTGCAGCCAAACAAAATATTAATAATTCATGTAAAATAGTATTTTATATTAATTTAAAATGAACATTGCTATTCATATAAACTACAATTCAAACATTTGGAGTCACTAAGCTGATGTTTTTTAAGGAATTAATACTTTTATTTAGCAAGGATGCATTAACTTGATTAAAAATGCAAGTCATTGGACAACATTGGATTGCTCTGTAGCCAGCCAAACATAATTTCTTAAAGGGACTAATAATATTGACCTTAAAAATGAATTTAAAAAATCTGCTTTTATTAAAGCATAAATAAAATAAATAAAACTTTATCCAGAAGGAAAACTATTATATGAAAATAAGGGTAAATATTTGAAAAAGAATGTCATTTTTACAGGAATATAATAATTTTGCCTTCAACTGTGTATATTTCTTTAGATTTTGGGCTGAAATTTAACCCAGGCATGTTCCTGACACCATTTTCCATTGTAATTAGTTTAATTATCAGCAAACAGCATGTGGCATTTACTCTATATATTGTACTGCTGGAGGAAATGCATCACCCAGTTGGACTGATAATGCTAATGACAGCGTCTCCTGATAACAGACCTGGTGCGCAGGGCGACGGAGGTTTGGACAGAGTGAGGGCTCCGGCAGGGGACGGGGGTTTGGCCGATGTGTCCGAGTGCGCGGGATCAGGAATCTCCGGAGAAGGGGCGGAGCTTCGTTGCCTTGGAGATCGAGCATTCCATTCTTCCAAACCACTGGAGGCCGCAGCCGTGGCAGAGCTGCACGTAGCACTGGCCTTACGAGGCTGGCAACAGTAAACACATTCATTCACAATCGAGCCACTTTGTCACTTGAGAACAGTTAACATTCTTACATCAGGGCATTTACTGAATGTTTACGCAAGATACTCTAGCGCTTTTAAGTTTGGGATGACTTTTGCTCAGCGAGGCTGTATTTATTTGATCAAAAACATAATAATAAGTATTAAGGGGATGGTTTAATCACAACAAAAATTATCACTGTCCTTACTTACTCTCCCTTTACTTGTTCAAAACCTATTTGAGCTTCTTTCTTATGTTGAACACAAAAGAAGACATTTTGAAAAATCCATTGGAACTTCCATTGGAATTTTTTCCCACTATGGATGTCAACTGCAGTGTCTTACTTCAGAAGCTGCTCCCTCGAAGGATATGTTAAGGTTAATAAACGGAAATAAAATGTGTAATTAAAGTGATTTTAAAACTTATTTTATGCGATCTGAAGACAAAGCAAGGTTTACAAAAGCTGGAAATATACGTCCTTTGATCCATAAATGTACACATAAAAATGTAAACTGTCTACAAAATTAGTTTTTATTAAGACATGTTATGTTCTTTTTGTTTTTTAAGATGTGTTTAAATATCCAAGTAAAATTAACCTAAATCATACATATAATCCAGAGTTTTCTTTCAAAAACATCCTGCCATTTATTAGCGTGCAATGAATCTTGGCATGTTCGAGGTCACAAAGGATCCACCGGTTGTATCTTTCATTACTTGGGAAACGAAGGACGCAATTTGAGGCTGAATTTGAAGGAGCCTTCCAATTTTTTTGAAATGAGACAGCCTTCCTCATGCTGTGATGACGCAGGGCTCTTCAAATGCCTCCTTCGGAGGACGCAGCCTCTGAAATGAGGCACAGCTACTGAGTACTATCATATAATCCAGATTTTTTCAAAATATCTTATTTTGAGTTAAACCAAAGACTATAGAATACACAAGACACGTCACTTGTATAGTTTTAAATGGGGAAAAGTGTAATGGTTCATAAGGAGAATGAAGCCCCGCCTACTAGTACAGGAGCCAATCATCGATCGTGATAGACTGATGTTTCTCCGGGGGAGAAGGTCGGACCAGATGTGTGCTTTTACGACAATTTGGTGGTCAACAAACACACTGGAATCTCAGCGAATACTTGCTTCACAGACATACAAAATATCTATAAATAAGGCTTGAAATCTGTACTTTGTACAATATTACCCAATAAACCAACTACACTTGAAAGTTTCTTAGTTTTGTAATCTGTATGAGTTGAACTCGGGGTAAAGCCTGTCCTGTCAAACACACATCACATGACAGTAACTACTCAAACGCACACAAACTTGGAAACAAAGAGTCGCTGTCATTTCTGGAGAAGATTCGCCATCAAGACCAAGTTGTAAATTACTTCAGAAGAGTAGCACGATCAGACGATCATTATCCAGAGAATGATAATGTGTAGAACGGTCATAAATGAGGTTGGTGTCGTGATCTCATTCCTATAGAGTGCGCATGCGCATTAGCTTGGGCAACATGAAAATATGCCGATTTTGTTTGATTTGAATTTTTAGAAATAAAACTTATGAGACAGTTGTTGATTAATTTAATTGGTGATTCCAAATGTGTAATGTAATCATAAGCTTGGCAAACCGTTTTGGAGAATTTGATGTTTTCCCATTCAGACAGAAAGCCTGAGCATACTGCCTGAGAGGCATTTCGAAGATGGCCACTGAGTGAAATGACTTGTCTTAAAGGGACTTTGGTTCAACACAAGAAAGAAACTGATTCAAAACCACACAAGGGAAAGTAAATAGCCATTAATTTTCATGAATAGCTAAACTATCCCTTAAATACTGCGGTTTTCCATGCAATTAAATATTGAAGTGTGATTAATTCATTTGATTCAAAGCTCCTTTTTCAGCAACATTACCATACTATGCTTCAGAAACCATGCTAATGCCAAGTTCAGACTGCATGATTTTCGCCACGATTTTGACTCACCGACAGGTTTTGAGAAATCGCCGGCAAATGCCTGAAATCACAGGCAAATCGGTGACAATCACACAGTGAACTACCAAAGACGTGATCTGAAAGACAATGAGTCGCCGATGCCTGTGAGATATTTGGCGGCTAAATATCTGGAGCTGTTGGTGATTTAAGTCATGCCATGTGAAATGAGTTCTGACTGAAAATAACATTGGCGATTAACTACAGCCAATGAGAGAGCAGCATCCACTAGTATGAATACCTGCCGGCCAGCAGGAGGTTGGGGGAGAACTTCTTCTCAGTGTATTTAGACGTAAGAAATGGAGGAAAAACTAGTGCAAATTTGGCAGGAGCACCGGTGTCTGTGTGACGTGTCATCTGAGCAATATCAAAACCAGGTCGAAAAAGAAATACAGTTGAGGAGAAATTGCTAATTCCCTTCAAAGGCCAGGTGAGCGAAATAAGTCTTCTTTCTCATTATGTAGTTAATAAACGTTACCATGTCACTTTTTGCGTGTGTTTGGTTGTGAGAGATGTAGTTTTTGGACAGAGACAACGTTGTCAGCGATTCTTCATATTGTAAAGTCATGCAGTGTAAAACCTCCTGCCCCGATCCATCTTGCAGTGTAAACAAAGCAGCTACCCTAGACAGTCATGCAGTGTAAACTTCTGTGACACGACTACTTTAAAAATCATGCAGTATGAACTCAGCATAATTTGCTGACTTGATGCTCTATTATGATCAATTATTATTGTGCTCAATCATTAACAACACTGTAAAAAAATGCAGGGTTCCACACAATTCTTTCACGCTGTCCCAACACAAATTGATTCATTGTTTTTACATATTTAAGTGGATTGAACATGAAACAATTAAGTAGTTCCAAAAAAAACTTAAGAATTGTGTTGTTTCAACTCATTTTGAATAAGTAGTTTGAACAAGCAACAAAAGTCATTGTTTTGAGTGAATTATTAACATAAAATAATGATAATAAATAAAATAATAAAATAAAACATATTTTAAAATACAAATATAAACATTTTTATTTTATATTTACATATATGATTATATATTTTATTTATTAATGACCAGTAATATTAGTAGAGCAGCATTAGTAGAGGATCATGTGACTGGATTGAAATACCACTTTAATTAAATTCACACAGAAAGCTGTTACTTTAAGCACATACTTAAATATAATGCTTTTAAAGGATTTTTGATTAAATAAATACAGCATTCGTGAGCAAAAGACACTTCCTAAAAACATGAATTAACTTAGCAGCACATTTTTAAGTTTTCCTCTGATATCTTAGTGTCAATAAGTTCAAATTGGATTTATAAGAAATGCTAGTGCTTCTGTGAAGAAGGGTCTTGTTCACAGCTGGTTTAAGTGTGAAAACGCAAACCACACGATCACGGCATAAATGACAGACTTTACCTATGTGTATTCTCCACATAGAAAGAAGTAGTCATCACCACTTATGTGTGACTTCTTAAAAACGATTCCAGTGAAAATGACGTGGAAGGTTTTCATCAGGCAATTATCACACGTGATTTACCTGAATCCTACCGACAACCATTCAAAAAGGTATGTAAATCAAGATTCTGACCTAATGAGATGTGTTGTTTAGGTAGTTAGTAGGATTAGCATTAAAATGAGTGGATTTCACACCTGTCGTGCCTGTTTCTCCTGATCTCGAAGCCACTGTAAATACGATTCTCTGGCCACTTGCTCTTCTATGGCCTCATTGGTGGCTTCCCAATCTGTGGCCCTCTTCTTGTCCTCCAGCATCTGTTGCTCAATCCAGGATTCCTCTGACGTTTTGATGGCATTCTTCATGAGTGACTGATCTGCGAACTGCATAGAGACAGAAACACAGATGTAAAGGAAGGGTTAGAGGTCGCAGCGTTAGGCCTCAGGTGACAGGTGAGAATGTTTTTCTGCTCAAACAGAGCAGAAGTTGATTTGTAGAAAGTGTAAAATCATGTTTGAGTTAAATTCAAATGAAGCAATACGTCATTTTTAAGAGACACATTCTGAGAGTGATTGACAGACACTCATTTAATCTAAAATACTGCATGTTGTAAAACAGATCATGTTGCAGGACACCTATTTTCATGAAATAGTGAGTCAAAATGGTTCAAATCTGGATGGATAGATAAGAAAGTCAATGATAAATATAAATATTAGAATGGTTAAAAAGTAGAATAAACTATTATCAGAATAAAAAGATAACAGAAAAACAAACAACTAAATAAATTAACAGGCTGCATTGGGCTCAGTGATTAGCACTGTCGCCTCACAGCAAGAAGGTTGCTGGTTCAAGTCCTGGCTGGGCCAGTTGGTATTTCTGTGTGGAGTTTGCATGTTCTCTCCGTGTTTGTGTGTGTTTCCTCAAGGTGCTCCGGTTTCCCCCACAGTCCAAAGACATGCGCTATAGGTGAATTAAATGAACTAAATTTGCCGTAGTCTATAAGCGTGTGTGTGAATGTGAGAGTGTATGGGTGTTTCCCAGTACTGGGTTGTGACTGAAAGGGCATCCGCTGCGTAAAACATATGCTGGAATTGCTGCCAATTCATTCCAATGTGGCGACCCCTAATAAATAAAGGACTAAGCTGAAGGAAAATGAATGATACATAAATAAACAACCAAACAAATAATTGAACAGTAGACATTAAAGAGATAGATCAACGAATGAATATCAATGAATATCGTGTTATTAATTACTCATCCTTGTGTCGTTTCAATCCCCTGAGACTTTCGTTGATCTTTGAAATACAAATTAAGATATTTTAGATGAAATCCTAGAGCTCTCTAATCCTCCATATACAGCAATGGTCTAAAGGCATTCACATCCAGAAAGGGAACCAAAAACTGTGTCAAAACATTCCATGTGACTTCAGTGGGTCGCTTTAATTAAATGAAGCTCCAAGAACACTTTTGTGCACCAAAAAAACTGTAAAAACAAGTTTGTTTGCCAATGTCTTCCACCTCAGGTCAGGGTGTGTGTTTACTACGCGTTGCTTATGACGCTTGTTTGTTGCGCTGATGACTCTAATGAAAATACAATGTGTTGCCTGCAGACAACATAAACAATCTGACCTGACGCAAAAAAAGAAGACAACAATAAGGTTTTTTCAGAAGCATTTTGGTGCACAAAAGTGTTTTGGATCTTCATATGATTACAGTTGAACCACTGTAGTCAACTGGAATGTGTTGACGTGTTGTTTTTGGTTCCTTTTCTAGACTTTGAACTTCTTAGGACCATTGCTGTCTACGGAGACATGAGAGAGCTCTTGAATTTTTTCCATTTGTGTTTTGAAGATGAATGAAGGTCTCTGTGATTTGAAATGACATGAGGGTGATTAATTCAAACTAATTAAATAAACCTTTAAGAAAGGAAAAGCAACCAAACAATAGGACAAATAACCAAAAGATAAGCTAAAACAAACTATAGAATAGAGAAACAAATATTGGAATGAACAAATGATAGATAGATGGATGGATGGATGGATGGATGGATGGATGGATGGATGGATGGAT
>CAIGQZ010033059.1:5344722-5394999 GCA_903798205.1 Danio tinwini | reverse complement strand
ATACATATACATATACATATATAATATATATAAATAATATATATTAATATTAAATACAAAAACAGGGCCTAACCCTAACAAAATCAAGCATCTCAGAAAATGTTTTAGTTTATTAGGAGAATGTTACAAAGCTGTTAATTGATATTTTAGAAGAGTGATAATGGAAATATCCACATCAACGCTAGTCACTGATCAGTCCGAGAGCTCCAGCACACATTTACATACTGCGCCTCTATTTCTGATAGAAAGGCATGATCTGTCTTTGATCTGTTAGGCTTAAATTATCACAAGGTATGTGGCACGTAAACAAAACAGTGTGCTGTTAATAGGCCTTCCCCCGAAAACCACCAACATGTGGAATGCCCCCACCCCCCCTCTTCTCCACCCTAGTGCAGTTTAAGATATGGGACACTGCAGGTCACACTTTGTTGTCTCTTTGTGGCTTTGATGATTGAGACTGTGGATCAGCTGACGGAGCTGCTTGAGTGAATGGGAGAAACGTTATTTTCAATGGACTTCTTGATTCACAATGACTTTTGGGTTTCAGTAAGAACTTGCTTCAGCCAGTTTAATTTAAATAGGAATGAGTGCATGTTATAAAAGCACTGCAGGCGTACGTGAAGGAATACACATAGACAGTAGTAACACCAAAGTGTCGACCTCAGAAAGGTCAAGCAGAGCAATTAGAGGTCTTTCACATTTAAAATACAGCACAGTCAAAAACAATCACCAGCTATTCTCACCTAAACGACGCTTTAGAAGGACTTGCTTTTCAATGGATGATAACACTGATTATTATTAGTGCTGGGCAAAGATTAATCATCATTATTCACATCCAAAATAAAAGTTTGTTTTGACATAATATTTGTGTGTGGATTATATATACTTATTACGTATATGTGTTACACACATACATACAAACAGAACAATTTTGTTACATATATATTTAAATTAATATATAATTTGTATAAAAAAAAAATATATATATATATATATATATATATATATACACACACACACACATACATACACACACACAGACACAAATATATCTAAATATAAATATATGTTTTTAAATAAATACATGCATGTGTGTTTTTATATGTACATAATAAATATACACAGTACACAAACATATATTATGTCTAATGAAACATTTATTTTGGATGAGATTTATGGTGATTTAGGGCTTACTCACACTATGTTATCCGAACTGTGCCCAGGCCCGTTTCCCGGATCGTTTGATAAGTGTGAGTGCTCTGAATCGGACTCAGGCATGGTACACTTGGGCAGCCCTGGTCCGGTTGGAAGAGGTGGGCCAGAGCATGGTTCACTTGGGCTCAGGCGCAGTACGCTTACAGTGTGAGTGCAAGCGTACCTGAGCCCGAAACTGAAAGCAAGACGTGACTTTTAAAGGACTGTTTCATATGGATTAATTAATCATTCGTACTGTTCAATGAACGCAAACTGTCGTAGATTATTAAAGACGCAAATCCCTCACTGCATGTCAGCTGCGCCTTCAGCAAACCTCCTAATTCCTGCAGCACGAGGATTGTTTATGAGCGTCAAAAGTGGCTGATCTGTTCGGTGAAATATTAGACTGCGTGTCACTGCATATCAAACAACTTAAACGATATAACTAAAGAAATCTCCACTGTGCTGAGCGAGAGCGGTTACTGAACAGCGCATCATCGATGACTTAAACGCGCCCAGGCCCGAATGTAATGTGAGTGCGGGCCATCGGGGGAGACGGGAGGGGGGACAAGCATGCTTTGGCCCGGTTTAAGGCAACTGTACATAGTTTGAGTACGGCCTTAATTTTGCCCAGCACTAATTGTTTGACAAAAATTATGTTTATTTTAATATTTTATTTTGTTTCTTTTTTAATGTAGTCTCTAGTTTCTAGTACAATTTTTTTATATTTTTAAAATGCATTACTTAAAAATGTAAATTTTTTATGTGTAGAATGGATTTTTAATAAAATTCTACATTACATTTGATCAAATGTAAAGATTTTTCTAGAATCAAAACAATTCCTTTTTAATCAAATGATTTCTCGCACAGTACACACAGTATATTACATACAGTATACATACAGTATATTATCTCAAAATAAACTTATTTTGGATGCAATTAATCCTGATCAATTTTAATTACACAAATTATTATTTTACAAAACATGTTTTTTATTATTTTATTTTGTTCATTTATTTGCTGCAGTCTGTTCCTAATACAATTTTTTAAAATGCATATATGCTAATACACACTCACCGGCCACTTTATTAAACTACACCGTACTAGTACCGGGTTGGACCCCATTTTGCCTTCAGAACTGCCTTAATCCTTCATGGCATAGATTCAACAAAGTATTTGTAATATTCCTCAGAGATTTTGGTCCATATTGACATGATAGCATCAGGCAGTTGCTGCAGATTCCACCACATCACAAAGGTGCTCTATTGGATTGAGAGCTGGTGTGGAGGCCATTTGAGTACAGTGAACTCATTGTCATGTTCAAAAAACTAGTCTGAGATTACTGGCACTTTATGACATGGAGCATTATCCTGCTGGAAGTAGCCATCAGTAAATGGGTACACTGTGGTCATAAAGGGATGTACTTGGTCAGCAACAATACTCAGGTAGGCTGTGGCGTTGACACGATGCTCAATTGGGCTATTGTGCCCAAAGTGTGCCAAGAAAATATTCCCCACACCATTAAACCACCACCCCCACCAGCCTGAACCATTGATACAAGGCAGGATGGATCCATGCTTTCACGTTAATGACGCCAAATTCTGACCCTACCACCTGAATGTTGCAGTAAAAATTGAGACTCATCAGACCAGGCAACGTTTTTCCAATCTTCTATTGTCCAATTTTGGTGAGCCTGTGCTAATTGCAGCCTCAGTTTCCTGTTCTTAGCTGACAGGAGTGGCACCCGGCGTGGTCCTCTGCTGCTGTAGCCCATCCGCCTCAAGGTGCATTCTGCATTCCTCAGTTGTAACAAGTGGTTATTTGAGTTACTGTGGTCTTTCTATCAGCTGGAACCAGTTTGGCCATTCTCCTCTGACCTCTGGCATCAACAAGGCATTTGCTTCCACAGAACTGCCGTTCACTGCATATTTTCTCTTTTTCAGAACATTCTCTGTAAATTCTACAGATGGTTGTGCGTGAAAATCCCAGTGGATCATCAGTTTCTGAAATACTCAGACCAGCCCGTCGAGCACCAACAACCATGCCACGTTTAAAGCCACTTAAATCCCCTTTCTTTCGCATTCTGATGCTCGGTTTGAACTGCAGCAGATCGTCTTGACCATGTCTACATGCCTAAATGCATTGAGTTGCTGCCATGTGATTGGCTGATTAGAAATTTGCGTTAACAAGAAGTTGGACAGGTGTACCTAATAAAATGGCCAGTGAGTTTATTTTATATGTGGGGAAGGGATTTTAAATTTTGTTTACATTAACTCATTTAATCAATCAAATCAATTCTATTTTAATACAATTATTTCTTTTTGCCTCGCTTCATTTGAAAAAAACTATCAGATCATGAACACAGGTTGCAAATGCCATTCATTCACTTGCATGTACCCACCCCGGGTTTGAAGGCAGGAAGTCCGAGTCCAACTCCAATAGTGGCTTTGTTGGGATTCACTACAGAGTTATAGTGAATGTTCCGATGGTAACTAACTCTGATTGGCTCGTCGTTATTTTGATGGATGCCATGGAACGTGTTGATTGGTTCTGAAAGTAGAATTATTTACAGATACAGGTCAACTTATGGGTCTTGACAGTGTCTAGTGTCTATTAAACATACTGCATGCAAATATGATTTATAAGAATAATAATCAAAAATCTAGTATTCATTATTAAGGCAACTGCATGGTGCAATACATAATTAAATGTCCATATTTCAATTTCATAAGCACCACCATGCAAATTATACTAACCTGTGCCGGACTGATAAACTTCAACTGGCCGATTGTACATCTCTGCCATTGCCTGCATCTCAATGTGGTTGCCATGACAGTTGTTCTTCCTCTTTCTGTTGATGTATGTAGTGAAGTCCTCTGTCACATAGTTTGAGAAGTAATCTGCATTTTTCATCTGCAAGTAAAAAATCCCAGAGGAAGCCTGAATTTAATTAAACTGCTTCCATACACATCGATGAACCACACTAAAGAAATAACACCATGTACCAAGTAATCCATGCAGTGCTTGCGGACGACTTCGTGCATATCCTGGTCTCCGTAAACCTGATCAGCTGTGGAAAGATAACAATACCAGGGTTATGAGTAAATACATGACTAATATCTTAGCACTGGCGACATTTGATTCCATTTACTGTAGTGTCTGCTGCACAATAGGGATTCAAAGATTATAGACTTTGGTTGTACGATTATAGTCAGAAGAATAATCACGGTAATCTCGATTATTATGCATTCATTCATTTCAAAACACTACTAGTTTAGAAAATCACATGTAACCTAAATATTTTAGGTGTTTATTTGTGGGTGGCACGGTGGCGCAGTGGGTAGCACTGTCACCTCATAGCAAGAAGATCGCTGGTTCGAGCCTCAGCTGGGTCAGTTGGTGTTTCTGTGTGGAGTTTGCATGTTCTCCCCATGTCGGCGAGGGTTTCCTCTGAGTGCTCCGGTTTCCCCCAAAGTCCAAGTACATGCGCTATAAGAGCTATAGGTGAATTGGATAAGCTAAATTGTCCGTAGTGTGTGTGTGTGAATGAGTGTGTATGGATGATACCCAGTACTGGGCTGCAGCTGGAAGTAAAACACATGCTGGATAAGTTGGTGGTTCATTCCCCACTGTGACGACCCCTGATTAATAAAGAGACTAAGCTGAAAAGAAAATGAATGAATGAATGTTATTTATAACCAATATCACGGTTGTTCTGCTTTTACTGAATCTTTTGGTTTTGTTATCATAATTATCATAATTGGATGGAGACTGGTTTATTCGGATGTCTTATATGCGATATTCCAGTTATGCACATAAATTTTATTCGCATCTTTGGATGGAAACATAGCTACTGTTGCCACTGACTTGCTTGGTTTGGGACTTGTGGAGCTGCACATCGATGGATTTGCTCTTCAGTGTTTGAGCTTTCAGCAGTGAAAATTAGACCACACTAAACTGAACCTCAACTCTGAAAACTGGACTGGCACAGTTTCAATTTACTAGAACTTCTGTGTTAAGCTGCTTTGACACAATCTACATTGTCAAAGCGCTATAGAAATAAAGAAAAATTAAATTGAACTTAACTCTATGTGAATTAGGGGTGTCAAAATTAATTGTTTCTTCAATGCACCGCGATGCAGACGTGGACAATTCGATATTGGTCCAGTTTTAGATCATAATCAGTTATGGCGTACTGACTTTACTTATCTTCTATGCCCTATGTCTGGTAGAATACTATGGCGAAAGAGGCGAGGGCGAGTAAATAAAACGCTCCTACTACTTAAAAAGCAGATAATAGTGCAAAATTCACTGCTTGTGAGTTTGCTGGACAATCTTTTACTGACCCTGAAGAAGGTACAGCACATGAGTCACTATTTCACTAGGGAGAAAATGAAAGCTGTAAAACTCCATCTCTGCCTCTCTCTCTTCGTACATTTCACCTGCTGGCATGTTCGTGAGGTAACTTTTTCTCTCCTCTCGGTTGTTAAAGCGATACTTGTGGATCCAGACATGAGCGCGTCTGTAGAGCGAGTTTTCTACACAGCGTCTATTACGGATTACCTGTGATAACCGCGCATTATGCGCATAGACTCTAACCACTGCTGTTGTTTCCTCGTCACTCAACTGTGAACAGCGCTGACAGTTTTAGAGCCAATCGCAGCCCTTTCTGTTGAGCAGGTGAAGACAATGACCAATCATAAGAGTGTAAGAACTCGCTCGACAGTGCATATAATAATATTTACATTCGTTTATTTGCTATAAACGCTCATGTTGTCTTCTGTGCATGTATTTGAGTTTTGTTTAAAACATTCAAAAAGAGCAGGTTTTCTTTGAGCAGGTAAAATTAAAGGCACAGTTCATAGATCTTGCTGCTTCTATTAAAAATGATATCTAAATACATTTATAGATTTGAAAAAAAAAATTCTTGTGTTAAGGAAAAAATTATATTGTGTATGGATAGCATTGTCAATGCACTGTGATTTCAAATTGAACCGAATCGATGACATGATGATCGTAACTGAACCGAGCCGTAAGACCAGTCTAGGTTCACACCCCTAATGTGAATTTCTGTTTTGAGATTTTACTGCAAATGTCACATCCATAATGCTGGAATTGCTCAAAACCAATTACCAAAACCTAAACATAAAATCAAAAAAAGAAATGGGCTGCAAAACAATATGTTGTTCGTGTCATTAACATCTTGCAAAGTTACAGGGTGCAATTATCCACTGAGTAATCCTCAGGTGTTTGATTACAGGCAAATTCAGTAACGCATGCATGCAAGACCAGCTATTCTGCAAGCGCCACTTTTTTTGGCGGGTTTATCATACTCATTTGTGTCCCCTTGGGTGACTCATAACAAGACAAGAGGCCCAAATATGGTGCAGATGTAAACAAACGGGCATACGGGCTCCACTCAGAGACCGACACCTTCCCCTTCAAACAGCGGTGATATGCAAATAAGCAGTAGCCTCGAAACGCATTCCGGCTAGTCACATGACTGCTAGCCGCAAGGATTCTGAGAATCTTAGTCAATTTCCTCTTTCGCAGTATCGGCCTACTTCTGTTGTGACACTTTTGAATAGCAGAGGAAGCCGCACTTGCATTTGTAAAAAAAAAACAAGCTCAAAGTGACAGTTCAGATAAATATATCAACACAGGTGCTTTATTTTAAGAAACTTGCACTTTTTTAGTTCTCCAAAGAGGCCCTCATGAACCCATCTGTGCATTATCTGATTAAAAGGACTAGGATGTTTGAGAAAAAGAAAGTTTTGCATTCCAATGACTGACTGAATATCTCACTGATTTAAACAATGCTTCATGCATTGCAATGAGTGAACACGTTGTGCTTCGTGGGATATTAATTTGATCTGAAAGAACCTGTCGTTCTGTTCCTGTCAAAAACAATACTCACATTTTCTGGCAGGTTCATGCTGCTTTCATGAGCTAGATATAGATATCACTCCCTGGGTTTGCTCTGGAAAAATGTGACTCTCATTTAAACATTTATGGACACACTAGGGCTGGCGATAAAATCGATATTGATATTTATTGACCGTACACCACTGTCAATATTGATAAAAAACCCAAATCGGTATTAAGTTTCGGTATGGAGCTCTAAAGTTTTATTAAAATGTGGCTGCTGAGCACATGCCTTGGAAGCAATGCCAATAATGGCTCGTTTCCACTGACTGGTACATTACGGTACGATGTGGATCGGTACGGGCCATCTTTATCAGGATAGCGTTTCCACTGCTAAAAGGGTACCAATTGTACTCTTTTGGTGGGCGTGGTGTACGACAGAAAGTTGCAGTCAACGTCATTTTCGCTCGAGAAAATGTCTAAAGTAAAGCTGTACGGGTCGCTCACACATCATATGAGAAGCACTTCTCACAAAACAGATGCTTTACACACATAAATACTTCTGTATAAATGTTTATTACTAACTTTTCTATAAACATGAGTTGACTATAACTGCAGATCAATGACGAAATAGCCTACTGTAACGTCTGCAATTATATAAAATAAATAAATAAATGCAACATATATGAATACATACAGACCCTTACAGTCTCCGATATGTTCCCACTTACAGAAAAACTACACACAGCATACATTTAGGCCTTATTTATGTTCAAAACAGCTGGAAATAGAGCCCAGTCAGTGTAAACTTCAGGCTTCTCCTTTTGTTTTTTGGTGCGTCACCCTCGCGTTTGTCAGTTTCTGACAGGATCAGGTTTCAAAAGTACATCAATAATCAAGCACACGTTATCATCAGCTCAAGAAGTTTGTTATTTCAAATAAAGAAACGCGACGAGCGCAAGCAAAAACGCAAAACCGCTCGCGCTTCAGACTGGCTCGTAAAAAACTACAGGGCACAGGGCAAATCTGCTCCTTTTTTTGGCTTTGTGGCTGTTCTTCAAGACGACGACAATGTTTATTTGAGCCCAGATCAAACAGGGCTCGTTATTATATGATATTATATGTATATATAGTCTCTCGGCTGTGTATGAAATCATGGCGGCTCCTTTGTTTTCATTCTGGCTTGTTGAGTGAGCTCGTGAGGTATCTCTGTAAACCAACAGTGTTCAGCTGCGCATCTAGCTCCGCCTTTGGGACTCTTTTGGTACCCTTTCTCATGTTTGGTACCCTTTTGAAAGGGTGCCGAAAAAGTGGTACGGTACGGTTTGGTACGCCTTTTGACAGTGGAAACGGCCATAAAAGCGTACCGACCCATACCGTACCAGTCAGTGGAAACGAGTCATAAGCTTAGGATGTAAGTTTGTCCTTTCCAATGGAGGTGCGCAACTCGCACGACACGCATATGGACGCGACGTGCACATGTTGTGCAAGTGCGCGCACCTGAACCGCGCACATTTTCCAGCCACACCTAGTTGAAAATATCTGAACTTTTCCGAATGTCCCGAGTGCACCAAAACTCATGCAAGTAGAACTAACCAATCTGCTTCACACTTTGTATATATATGTAATATACACATTTTAGTGGTTACAGCAGACTAATTACTTCAGACAAACACAGAGCACCCATACACTGCAGTGCTTTTTACTTTTCTCCGTAAATCGTAGCTGCAGCAATAGTTTGTTTAAGGTCAGAATAACAACACGTGCGAAAATGATTGCGGTGGCTAGCAGCAGTGAGGAAATTGTAAATAAAAAAGGGTTTAAGGATGTCACCCGAGTGGCTTTTTGGTTTCTTTTCTTGTGCATCTCAGCCACTAGCACTCTATCTGAAAGATTGTTTAGCAGAGGGTAATGTAGTCATTCAACTTCACAATTAGTAATGCTGCAATATGTATACAGTATGAATAATGATGATTAGTTCCTTTACTTGAAAACTCAGATTTGATTATCAAAATTTGTTTTGTTTTACAGAGTTTGAGGTTTACTGTATCATTATTATTCACACCTTACAGATGTTGATCTACCTTTTTCAATTGCACACACTTTGTAACATTTTATTTATCAAGTTTAGGAGTCTCTTAAACATTTATGCTTATCTTATTATAAAAAGATCAGATATTTAGTTTAAATATTTTAGTTTTTGACTATTAAAACTATTTGCTGTAGTAATGCTGGTAAATAAAAATAAAGGGATTAAATAAAAAACATCCTAATATTCCTAAATGTATTGTTTTTGCAATATCGCTCAGCCCTAGGACACAAACTAATTTATCCCTTGTATTGTGTTAGATTTCTGTATACACTGTTGACTAGGGATGCTCCAATCAGGATTTTTGCAGTCGATACAGACTACCGATACCTTGTCATTGTTATCAGCCGATACGGATTCTGATGCTTCAAGCTTTATAATGCATAAAGCACATTTTCTCACTAAGTATGATGAAGTGGAGATCTCACCTTAGCTAAAAGAATAAATGAAGGATGTTGCATATAATTCCTTAAACATGTCTTTTAAACCATTTGGGTGTGAATATGATGAAAGAAGAATATGCGGGAGAATAACAGAGCTTCAAGGAGATATCATATTTACATGACCGTCATCTTTATTGTATACATATTTATAACAAAACACAGCCTATGACACTACTGCCTCCTTTCATTTTCAGTGAAAAATATGAAACATACCCTCTCTTTTGCTGAATATCAGTTTTAATAATTAAAAATGGTCATTATAAATGTATAACATACAATAAGTTTATACATTATTGGAAATAAAGGCAAGCAATCGGTGAAAAATGCAGAATCAGTGTACGTGGTTATATAAATACTATATATTAACTTATCTTTGCACTCAACCAAAACATGTTACCTGAGAACAAGTAATAGATTCAAAAGACAGAAGAGTCGTTAGATAGACACAAGATGAATTAAATATCACATTTAACAACTATAGTGAGATAAGATCCAGCGGTACATCCTTAATGAACTGTCCGACGTGCACTGCTCTCACCTGGGGAGGTGTGCTCAAAGCATGCGTTGACTGCCTGGAGCTCAGACCTCTGCATACGCTGCAGTGCATGCATAGATCTTTTCAGAAACGCTAGGTGAAATGCCAGTGTGGACATGGATTGCTTTCGTTCTAAACTGCTGTTTTAAAAGCTAAAATGTATTAGTGTAAACGGGGCCTAAATGTGTACAGCCTTCATCAAAATATATAAATGTTTATTTTTTTTTATGTTAGGGTCATTTTAGGAAAAGTTACCAAAAAATTCAAGATAAAAAAACATTGTTTAGTTTTTTCTGGTGTTAAAAGGGCGCCCGATGGTGACCAGTAAGTCAACAGGAGGGTTAAAGCGATATTTCACCCAAAATGTGGATTCAAACCTTTATGGGTTTCTTTACTCTGTTGAACACAAAAGAAGATATTTAAAAAAATGCTGGTCACTTGCACTCATTAGGAAAAAACACTTTGGAAGTCAATAAGTGCCAACAAGCAGCATTTTCCAAAATATGGGTGAGTAAATAATGGCAGAATTGAATTTTTGGATGAATTATCCCTTTAAAGTCTTTCAAAGTTAGTTTTAAAGCCATTTCAACTCTTTTTTTGTCTGGATTTACAACAATAAAACGTCTTCTCTAAATAGGTGCAGTAAGATCTTAAGGCACAGGTTCATTTGTTAAATTCAGGACGTTGACATTTGAAGCCATCTGTAGCTAGATCTGATCTCACGTAGCAACTGGGGATTCAGGTCTGCTTTTGGATTAGCATTTGGCCTGTTGTTGGTATTTCCATCTGTCTTACCCTTTCCATTCATCACACAGCGCAGTGGATAACCAGACCCAGCGTCAGTGGGTGCTGCGGGGGAGAGTCAGGGATTTCCCTCCGCTCGTTTGCATTATTCTGACTCATCTGTGATAATAAACATCTGCCTTCGCCTTTTTTCCTGATTTTGCCCCGAATTTGAATAACAAACAGCTTTACTACAGTGTTGCTGCCACGTGGTGCCTTGAAAAGTTTGCATGGGCAAACAGTGAGCAGTACCAAACAAAAGTATTTCCTTGAGTATTGTATTGAGCTAAACTGCTGTTCAAGAATTGCTTCTGTTCAAAACCAAAACAAATCTATGGTTATTTACTCAAAACCTGTACTTTTTTCCTGCTGTTGAACAAAAAAAAATAATTTTAAAGAACACAAAAACTAAAATCATTGACACTTCTGTCAAAATATCTTACACAGGTATACTTCACCATGCTGTGGATATGCATTAAACTCATGCAGCATGTTGTGCTTGGGTCAATAATTACCTACATTTTGCATACTTATTAATGTGTAAGGCTTCCCATTTCCTTCAAGGCATGTTCAGATCTGGATACTTGCAGCCAAGAATGACTACAGATTTTTTGTCATCCTGATTGGCCTATACAGAAATGCTATTGAGTCACAGAATGCAATTTTGATCTGCAGTCTATTGATTGCATTGTCCTGACATCTCACTATATTAACTAAAGAGTTTTAAGTGGGTTCTAGTGCGTTTAAGGTTGCGCTATTAAGTTTAGCTTAATTTTCAACCAAAAGTGCTCATCTGCAAACCAAATTTGTACAAATTTGCAAGATTTTTACAAATGTTTTTTTACAGTAGCCAGTAGCCAGGACCTTTAGACAGTTTCATATCATCATATCATATCAGTTTCATATTATTGTTCAGAAATTCTTTTAATACGCTGAAATGATGCACACAAAAAAGTATAATGATCATTTTGAAATCAGCTGTGCTGCTGATTTTATTTGAAAGATTATTTAATGAAGATATAAAGTTCAAAAGACTAAAAACACAACATTATTATTAAAAGTAAAAATATTTTACCACATTAACTTTCAATTAATCCATCCTTGTCAAATAAAAGTATTAATTCCTTAAATACTTGCCTCAGTAATATTCTGATCCCAATATACATTGGCATTGATTAAGGTCTGCCAATATAATTAGACTATTATTTGCATGCTCTCATTTTGATTTGATTCATTTGATTCAGTAAACAAAGACTTAATACGAATGCTATGGATGATTCTAAAAAATGAACACTGAACATCCATTTACAAATCAAATAAATTAAGTAAATGTTTAAGTGAATTAAAGAAAACAAAGCAAAAGAGGAACTTACCTGAATATTCAGGGCTGTTTTTTTTTTTTTAACGATGTACACATAACTAGATAAAAAAAAGATTATAATTTGATATTTTGTACTTATTTTACGTAAGCTGTACAATTAATTAAACCAATTTCAAAGGTATAACCAGTCCAAAAACAAATATTCTGTGGTCATTTACTCAAAACTTGTATTTCTTCCCCGCTATTGAACAAAAATACATTTTAAAGAACACAAAAAAGGAAAATCATTGATCATTAATATTTTCTACACAATAAAGGCTAGTACAGGTTTAGACAAACTTTAGCATTTAATTCACCTTGCACCATGCTGTGGATATGCATAAAACACATGTAGCATGTTGTGCTTGGGCCAATAATTACCCACATTTTGCACACTTATAATCCTTCCTTCAAGATTTCCTTCAAGGCATGTTCAAGGCATGACTTTTTTGACAGAATGAACTGTATAAACTGTGGTCAATTGATTGCATTATCCTGACATCTCACTCTTTTTAATAAGGAGCTCTAAATGGTTTCTAATGCATTTAAGGTTGCATTACCAATTTTAGCTTAATTTCCTACTAAAAGTGCACACATGCAACAAAGATTTTTACAAATTTGTATTTACATTTATATTTGTATTTAATGTTTTGTTTTTTTACATTAGCCAGTACTTTGGACCTTAAGACAGTTTTATATCATCATTTCATATCATTGTTCAGAAATCTTTTCAATATGCTGAAATGATGCACAAAAAAAATATTACAATGCTTATTTTGAAGTCAGTTGTGCTGCTGCTTTTATTTGAATGATTTCTTAATCAAGATTGAACAAAGTTCAAAAGACTGAAAACAGAGCAGTATTATTAAAAAATATATATTTTACGACATTTACTTTTACTTTCGATCAATCAATCCTAGTCAAATAAAAAGTACTGATTTCTTAAATGCTTGTCTCAGTAATATTTGATCCGAATATACATTGGTATTGATTAAGATCTGCCAATTTAATTAGATTATTATTAGCATGCTCTCATTTGAATTTGATTCAATTGATTCGATTAATGATTTAGCGAAATAAGATTTAATTCAAATGCTATTGATGAATTTATTAATTAACTGGACATCAGTTTACAATAAAGCTGCACAATATATCATTTCTGTATATCGATATCTCAATGTGATCATTCACAATAGTCACTTCGCGAGCATACGCAATGTTGAGTCTCGATTATAATTCATCATTTGCAAGTGTTTTTGATTCCTGTGATTGTAAAATGACATTAAAAGCATTCAGGCATAATTAATTGTACAATTTGTAACTTTAACAATGATTAATTTTATTGAAATATTTTTATTTTTATCATTCAGTTACTGCACTTGAATATCATTAGACTCGGGAAACGATAAAACACTTTATTTAATTGTCTTTTTTTCTTGATTGTATTTATGCATGAAAATACTCACAACACATGCAAATACAGAAATGCACTGCAAATAGCACAGACCAAATTGAAAATGTGTCGGGGTACCCCGAAAATTTTATAGATTATTTATTACAGTGGTCCTCAACCGGTACAACTGGATCAACTGGTATCAGGCAGCAGAAGAAATCATTAATTATTTCCGTTTTATGTATTATCTGAGTCTGAACAATCTTTTATTTAAAAAAATGACTGTATTCACTCGGTTACATCTCGGCCATTTGAGCACCAAAATTTAACCCACAAGCAGCAAAATGAGTAAGAAACAGACGTCTTTGGAAAGTATTTTTGCAAAGCGGGAAAAGGCCCAGTGAAGGACTTGCAAACTACCAAGGAAAAGATCCGCAACTCATTTGTCAACAAATCGGGTGAGTCCAGCATGTCTGTGCAAGATCAACTACTGGAGATCACAAATGAAGTTATAAGGGCCGTTCGCATATCGCGTCTTTTCTAGAGTCTGCGCAAGTTTGTTATTTCCAATGGAGGTGCACGGCGTGACACGCTCGAACCTTTTAGAAACGCACCTAGTTGAATGAATACCGCCAGTGCATCGCAAGTCACGTGACAAGAACTGACCGATCAGCTTCATACTTTGTATGGAATATACACATTTCTGTAGACTAATTATCTCAGACAAACACCCAAACACTGCAGTCCTTTTCTCCATGAATAAAACTTGTATCAGAGTGAATGTTTTGTCAGCTTCGGTTGATTGTCACCCCCCACCCACGGTACAATTGTCAATCGTTGACCGGTCTATGGTGATAAAATGTTGGGCACCACTGTTTTTTTTAGTGGATTTTATGGAGATGCACTCCCACTGCAGAATCATCCCAATCGATCTAACATGATAAATTATTTCCAAATAGAGATATTCAAGTTATCTGGTGAATTTGTATTCATATCGCAATATATATTGCAAAAGAAAAAAAATATTGCATTGCTAAATTCTTCCAATATCATGCAGCCCTTGTTTGCACAGCAAATCAATTAAGTAAATGATCAAGTTAATTAAAGAAAAAAAGAAAAAGAAAAAAGAAAAGCAAAAGAGGAACAGACCTAAATATTAAGGGCTGTTTATTGTATTTTATATACAGTGCTCAGCATACATGAGTACACCCCATTTTTAAATAAATATTTTAATCCATTTCACAATAAATTTGGGTAATATATATTGGTGCATTTAAACAAAATAGAATTATTTAACAGATATATTTATTAAAATAATATTTTCGTCACAGAACATCTTTAAAAAATTAAAGATAATACATTTAAATTTATGCAAAATATAGCAAAATTTTCAACAAAATTGTATATATTTTTTGTTCCTCTTGATTTTTGCTATTTTTAAAAATGTTATTTAATATTTTTCCCTAACATAAACATTTGGGCTATTAATTTTTGAACCCTTATTGTAAGTTATTTTGTTAGATTAGCTCCAGATTTCTCTTCAGTACTGACTAAACTAATGTATTTGCACAAATATAATATTGTAAAGCATCCTATAGAAAATATAAATTTAAATGAGAGATTTGTGGGGGGTGTACACATATAAGCTAAGCACTGTAGGTTTAATTTAATGTACACATGGCTAGATAAAAAAAAACAAAGACTAGAATTTGATTCTATTTTGTACTTATTTCATGCAAGCTGCACAATTAATAAAACACTGCATGCTTCATTTATTGGAATCTAAATGTAAATAAATAGCTTCAGTCTACATAAGATAAACTTAAATACAGTGTCTTTATTCTGATCACGCAAACAAACATAGCACTCGGGCAGACATTTCTGTTTACATTCACACAAGTGTGTCTCAACTGCATCGAAAATGCAACTAGTCCACCGCAACGATCACCCTGCAATGAGACATTTCCCAACATTGAAAGCGAGCGGTTGACCTCTCTCCCACCAGCGGACACGATGATGAGAAAAGGTCAACACTGTATAAAAAAGCGGAATAGAGGACTTTATTTACCCCGAAAGACCTGCGATAAAATTCATGAGAAAAGAGAAGAGCCTGGGTCCACCGAGCAAAAACCACAACCTCACTTCCACTAATGCAGGCCGCAGATAGCGTCTCGATTCTAAGAAAGAGGCAGGCCTTAATTGCACTAGCAGAAGAGAGCTTAGACCTGCCCTTGAGGTCTGGTGGTCACCGATAAAGTTTTATCCTCAGAAAGCAGGGCCGACGTGACATCACAATGAGATGAGTTAGAAGAACCTTATTTGTCTAAGATTCCCTGGAACTTCACACACCCAAGAGTTTAGGAGCTTCATTCACGTATTTCAGTAGGAGAAAGTGTGTCATAGTGTTTGTAAACAACATGGGTGCTTTGCTGAGAACAGAAAATGCCAATGAAATGACAGCTCATCAAGAAACTAAACCTAATGTAATGCATAGGGATTTTTTTATTACAATGAAGAAGAAATACTCAAGATTATGACCCATTTCAAGGTTAAAACAAATGAAAAAAGTGACACCGTTAAGGTCAGATTATCTTCAACCGAAGCTCATAATGCTCATTAGTTTTTGTTTGTGTCAGCTTAAGTACTGCTTTTAGGAAAAACTCATTCTAAAGCGTAATGTTAACTTTGTTTCAATTTCAATTTCTTAAATTGTGTTTAAGTTTCTACAGGTTTCATTAACATAAGTGTAGGACTTTTACCTCTTTAAGACTAGGAAAAAATGAAGAATACCCTGTATTTGCAAAGATTCAAAAATTAAAGGTGAAATTTCATGTTGATCTTCATTACTTTTTAATGATTTAGATTTTTTTAAAATAGCTTAAAGTTCGAATAACTTTATGCCCAATGATTCATTTAGACATATATAGTGGGTACGGAATGTATTCAGACCCTTTCATTTTTTCATCCTTTGTTATATTGCAGCCATTCGCTAAAATCATTCAAGTTCATTTTTTTCCCTCATTAATGTACACACCATATATTGACAGAAACACACAGAATTGTGGCAAGGCACAGATCTGGCTATGGTTACAAAAAAACTTAAGGTTAAACTTAAGGCACTTAAGGTTCCTAGGAGCACAATGGGCTCCATAATTCTTGGAAGATGTTTGGGATGACCAGAACCCTTCCTAGAGCTGGCTGTCTGGACAAACTGCTATCAGAGGAAAAGAGTCTTGGTGAGATAGGCAAAGAAGAACCCAAAGATCATTGTGGCTCAGCTCAGTTGTAGAAAGTGAACCATCACTGTGGCCCTCCACCAGTAGAGGTTTTATGGCAGAGTGGCCCGACTAAAGCTTCTCCTCAGTGCAACATACACGAAAGCCTATTCACCTTATTCTCCGTGTACGAGCGGGCGCAGCCATTTGAATCATTTTGGCTCGAGACTTCCGGTCTCATTAACTTCTATTCATTTTTAGATGTCAAAAACAGCTCGATCTGCTGCTTGATGTTGCAAACAGAGGTTTTCTTATTATATTATTCTATTTTGTCTGTATAGTCATGCAAAAACTTGTTTGTAGAGCGAGTAGTTTGACCATTTTCAGCCGTTTATTATTCCTAGTCATTTCTCCTATAGGCAACTGAATCGGAAGTTCTAAAACAATCGCAAAAACGAGTGCACTTCCGCATTGAAGAATAAGGTCAATATGGAGTTTGCTAAAATGGTGTGAAATGAGATTCTCTGGTTTGATGTCTAAGAACATTTTGGCCTTAATTCTAATCGGTAGGTGTGAAGAAATCCAGGCACTGTTCATTACCTGTCCAATACAGTGAAGCATGGTGGTGGCAGGGACAGGACGACTGGTTGCAATCGAGGGAAAGATAAATCCAGCCAAGTACAGGGATATCCTGGATAAAAACCTTCTTCAGAGAGCTCAAGACCACGAACTGGGCAGAAGGCTTGCCTTCCAACAAGACAATGACCCTAAGACATCTAAAATAACAAAGGAGTGGGTTTACAACAACTCCATGATTGTTTGTGAATGACCCAGCCAGAGCCCTGACTTAAACCCAATTGAGCATATCTGGAGAGACCTAAAAATGTTTACCATCCAACCCGACAGAACTGGAGAGGATCAGCAGGGAGGAATGGCAGAGGATCCCCAATTTTATAGGTGTAAATAACTGCATCTTTCCCCAAAAGACTTATGGCTGTATTAGGTCAAAAGGGTGCTTCCACTAAATACTGAGCAAAGGGTCTGAATAAATAGGACCATGTGATGTATTAGGTTTTTTTTTTAAATAAATCTGCAAAAATGTCAACAACTCTGTGTTTTTCTGTCAATATGGGGTGCTGTGTGTACATTAATGAGAAAACAATAACTTAAATGATTTTAGCAAAGGTTGCAATATAACAAAGAGTGAAAAATTTAAGGGGGTCTGAATACTTTCTGTACCCACTGTATAACTTTTCCTATACCATCCGATCACATAGAAGTATTACATACACGCTATACTGCAAGTCTTTTGTCTTTGGCTGATCATTTAAATCAACATGGGATTAAAATTGGCAAGAGAACCCCATCTGATTTGAGTAAATGATTTTTATATTTTGTTTAGTGGGACTGAGTTTATCTAGTTTACGATTCAAAACGATGTAGTTAAGACTCAAATAATCAGTAAATATGCAAATATGACCTAAAGTCTGCATGAAGTGAAAGTTGCAAAGACTTTTATTTCAGTATGTTGATACACTTCCAACTGAAAGGGAATATTGATTAGAGACGGGGCTTTCTGTTTGTGCATCATTTCATATTAGCAAACTAATGATAAGAGGGGGTTGGTTAAGAATATTGTGGCTGAAGAGTCAAACTGACATTATTAGAGAGGCAAATGATTAACATTTCATTGACAAATTCTAAAACAAACATTTTTTTAAGTGAATTAACTTGCACAGATTAATTGTTCACCTATAATATGCACATTTTCATTTCACATGGACTTTAAATTTGAGTCTTCAAACTTACACTACCTAACATAAGGCTTGTCGTCGATCCCAGTTGTAAAAGCAACAAATAATAACTTGACTTCAGTTGATCATTTGGGAAAGTGGCAGAAGCTAGATTTTTCCAATGATTCATCAGGAACAAATACTGCAGAAGGCCTATTGGAACCCGCATGGATCACCGAAATCAGTCAAGTTTGGTAAAGGAAAAATCATGGTTTGGGGTTTAATTCAATATGGGGGCATGTGAGAGATCTGCAGAGTGGATGGCAACATCAACAGCCTGAGGTATCAAGACATTTGTGTTGTCAATTACATTACAAACCACAGGAGAGGGAAACTTCTTCAGCAGGATAGCGCTCCTTCTCATACTTCAGCCTCCACATCAAAGTTTCTGAAAGCAAAAAAAGGTCAAGCTACTCTAGGATTGGCCAGCCCAGCCACCAGAGATGAACAGTATTGAGCATGCCTGGGGTAAGATGAGAAGGATGCATTAAAGATGAATCCAAAGAAACTTGATGAACTCTGGGAGTCCTGCAAGAACGCTTTCTTTGCCATTCCAGATGACTTTATTAATAAGTTATTTGAGTCATTGCAGAGATGTATGGATGAAGTCCTCCAAGCTCAAAGGAGTCATATACAATATTAATTATTGTTCCACTACACCATGACTTTATATTCTGTATTGTACATTATTTAAGTCACAAGAGTGACAAGACTTTTGTCTAAGCAAAGTCAGACCTTAATAAAAAAATCAAGGCATGATCATATTTT
The DNA here is from genome assembly GCA_903798205.1 of Danio tinwini. Classification (NCBI taxonomy): domain Eukaryota; kingdom Metazoa; phylum Chordata; class Actinopteri; order Cypriniformes; family Danionidae; genus Danio; species Danio tinwini. The sequence continues at coordinate 5,375,561 of CAIGQZ010033059.1, read as the reverse complement.
ACTTTGGTAAAATAAGTGTAATCTAAAAGTCTTTACCTTTCATATAAGCCACTTCTGATACCAAATTATCAACTAGAAGTCAAGATATTATTTGTTGTTAATAAAAAAGAACTGTAGCACAGCGAATAAATATAACTAAATATTCTGATATTCATTACATAGAAAGTATGGCCAAAACATTAATCATAAATTCACCTTTTAAAGTCATTCAGATTTTACCAATACAACTGCAAGTAAATGAACAAATTGTTATTTTTGGGTGAACTACTTCTTCGACACTTCACAAATGCCTCATGATGTAAACAGATATGACTTCATAGCTATTTTCACTACAATTACTTCATTATACCTTGCTGCCATGTGTCCAAATATGCCCATGTGGAACATGAGTTGCAGAGTTCATCCAGAAAGAGCTGAGCTCGCTGCTCTGACCTGAAACCCATGAGCTTCTTGACACCACAAAAACATCTGACAGGCCACGTCAACCTCAACAGCCGATCAGTAAACACACTCTTCAAACAAGCCAATCGATGTTCCACTCTATAAACAGGCACCAGTAACAGCAGGCCCAAAGGTAACAGCCTTATTGACTGCTGTTTGTTCTGCTCACTAATCTTTGAGGCCTCAATAGAGTATGAATTTGAGATTATGATCATATAGGTCAATGCTTATTGATTCTCAGGCTAACCGGGATAGAGAATCAGACCTTGCCTTATGACGGTATCAAATTGTCAAGTTGTGATTAATTACTGAAGCTTTTATCACGGTTATTATTGACCTAAGCTACAAAAAAAGCTTACTTTAAGACATATAATAACAAAAATACTTAGTGTTTAATGTTTTATTGTATATACAGTTGAGGCCAGAATTATTAGACCTCCTGAATATTTATTAGCTGCCCATGTATATTTTTGTCCCCAATTTCAGTTTAACGAAAAGATTTTTTTCAGCATATTTCTAAACACAATAGTTTTAATAACTAATTTCTAATAACTCATTTCTTTTATCTTTGCCATGATGACAGTACATAATACTTTACTAGATATTGTTCAAGACACTAGTATTCAGCTTAAAGTGACATTTAAAGGTTTTACTTTAAGTTAATAAGGCAAGGTAGGGTAATTCGACAAATCATTGTATAACAGTGGTTTGTTCTGTAGACAATTGGAAAAAAATATAGCTTAAGGGGCAAAAAACATTGACCTTAAAATGGTTTTAAAAAATTAGAAACTGCTTTTATTCTAGCCAAAATAAAACAAATAAGCCTTTTTCCAGAAGAAAAAATGTTCATAGGAAATAATGTGAAAAGTTCCTTGCTCTGTTATATTTAAAAAAGAATAAACAATTTACAGGAGAGTGAATAATTGTGACTTCAACTGTATATGTTCAGAGTAAAAAAAATGTTTCCACTAAATCAAATTAAAAAAAGCATTATAAGGTACAATATGAAAGACATTATGAAGTCTCATTAGTAAATGTTAGTTAATGGATTCAAATCAATAGTGAGAAAAAAAGTATTATTATTTTTATTTAATAAATTATTATAAAAAATATTTATTACAGTTATGTTATTATTAGTTTTTTTTTTAAATACAGCTGATGTTGACGAGACTTTAACTGTTTAATATTTAATATATATAATGATTATGACTATGATTTGAATGTGTGATTAGGAATTACCTAAGATGTTAAGATGACCTAAAAGGTTTTGCCGTTTTTATTGTAAGTTAAGTTTAGGGACCAATATTGCAATGTACAATTTCCCTAAAAATATATGTCCCAATAGTCACAGAATTTTTTAGCAATATTTCAGAATGTTGTAGGCCAGATTCACATAGGACAATGTTCATTTTTAAACTATTAAGTTTTACCAATTATGTCTCCAAGTATTTACTGTTATTATGAACACCATTGCACCACTTTATATCTGAATATTCTTAAAGTGTGCTCTGAAAGATTACATAATAATTCAGGATATTTTAAAGTATCCACAATATCCTTAATGTGCATGTTTATTATCCCGATATATTGAATTATAGAATATAAGCATACAGTTGAAATTGAAATTATTAGCCCCCCTCCTCTTTTTTCTTTTACAAAATTTTCCTCAAATGATGTTTAACAGAGCAAGGAATTTTTTTTACAGTATTTCCTATAATATTTTTTCTTCTGGAGAAAGACTTTTGTTTTATTTCGACTACAATAAAAGCAGTTTTTAATTAAAAAAACCCCCAAAACATTAAGTTTAATTTTATTAGCTGCCTTTTTTCGATTGTCTACAGAACAAACATTGTTATACAATGATTTTCCTAATACAGGGTATATACAAGAATCAGAGAATGAAATTTAATACCTTTTAAGTCCTTTTCTAAGACACTTTCCATACATTAGGACCTCATCGCTAACATTTTACCTTACAGTATATTTACTAAATACTGACTGTAAGAAACTTATCCTAAACTAAAACAGTATTCATATACTGAATAAAAATACTAATCCAGCAGGTAGCACCTTTAGAACAGCAGGAATAACTGTTTCCCTGGTTACTGCAGTAAACAAAGCAGCAGGATTTTATTGATTTCCGAAAAACTACACAACATACCTTGTAAAACAGCATTTAAGACTTTTTAAGGGCCTTAAATTTCTCTAAATTTATTTGTCAACTTTTAATACATTTTAAGACCCCTGGACACCCTGTAATAACCCTAATTAACCTAGTTAAGCCTTTAAATGTCCCTTTAAGCTGAATACTAGTATCTATTGAAATTATGTACTGTCATTATGGTTAAGATAAAATAAATCAGTTATTAGAATGTAGTAATTAGAACTATTATGTTTAGAAATATGCTGAAAAAAATCTTCTTTCTGTTAAACAGAAATTGGAAGGGTAAATATAAAAGGGGGCTAATAATTCTGACTTCCACTGAATGTCTATTCAGATCACAAACATTTTTTTTTTTTGCCTTTCCAAAGCTAGGAAATTACAGTTGGATATCGAAGAATGACTTATGTACTGATTCAATGTGCCAGTAAAGCCAGCTGCTGATCATAAGTGTTGAGTAACACAAAGTTTACTATTGCCCCAGAAACACACCGACGGTCAAACACACACACATCCATGCTCACGAGACTGCATTGCAAACAGGCATGCCGTCTACTGGCACCATGCACGAAGGTCACACTGGACCACCAATACTCCAGCGTAAACTCCAGACTTATGAATTATGTGTCTAAATGATTTCGTCAACGGCTTGGTTTTGCAAGACACCATGCCAAGACTTGGAAATGATGAGGTTTTCTGCATCCGTGAAAGAAAAGCTGTCGCTTATATAGTCGTGGTGGTGTCTGGGTGAAAGTTGTGGAGAATTGTTGAGCATCTGCGGTCCAGATGTGCAAAAGTTCACAAGGCAGTTATGACCGAGAAAAGTAAGGTAAAGGGTGCAGACGGTCTTATCACAAGCAACGTCTGCGAGTCAAGTGATTGGAACCATTTTACAACCGAGTTTCAAAACTGTTTTGGGTTGAAGAGGTGCTGGTTCACCCAATAATTCAACTTTGCTGTTAATGTACTCACCCTCAGGGCAGATAAGATCTAGGAAGCTAAAGACGATTTTGTAAAAGACACATAATAAAAAGCAAATCAACAGCTAACAGCACTTTGAAAGTCAAAAAAACTAATAAATGCAGGTAAAATAAAATAAACCCATTTCCCTACACTTAAATGCTGCATTACAATAGTCCTCAACAACGCAAATAAAAAGTGGGGCATAAGTATCGAACACATCATGTTTTTCCTGGGAATAATATTTCTAAGGAGCTGCTGACATGGTATTGAACCAGATTTTCGTAAAAACCCGAACAATAGAAACATAAAAATGGAGCAAAACAAATGAAAATCTGAAAAATTAGTTATGTGTAATAGCAATGGATTAACACAAAGAGAATACTTTATATAAAAGGCTTTTTAATTATGGCAGTTTAAAAGACGCCTCTCATATGGAGAATGAAGTCACATGCATTGCTCAGTTGTGATTTTTTTTGTCTTCAACAGAGTGTAAAAATCTTGATGGTTCTGTGGGTCTCGTCCATCAAATCTGATCTTTATTTTGTATTTTCTATTGGATTCAAGTCAGGAGATTGGCTGGGCTATTCTACGGCTTGATTTTCATTTTCTGAAACCATTTGAGTGTTTTCTTGGCTGTGTTTTGGATCATTGTGTCTTGGATCATTGCTAAAACGTCCACCCTGGTCTCATCTTCATCATCCTGGTAATGTAGATGTTGGACTCAATTTACAATGAGGAAAGGCAGAGGGTTGCTGAGAAACTTTCAGCTGAGAGATTTCAGCTGCGGTCTGGGCTTTCACTGCCTTTCTACACATCCCTTTCTTCATGTGCTCAATACTTTTTCATTTTATTACACATAACTTAATTTGTAAACTAGTTAAATTATTTTTTTGCCTATATAGGTTTCTTTGGTTGTTACCAACATCCAGTGAAAATTTCAAGTCAACAACACCTTTAGAAATATGTTTTCTGAGAAAAATTAGATTAGATTAGATTCAACTTTATTGTCATCACACATGTACAAGTACAAGGAAACGAAATGCAGTTTAGGTCTAACTGCAAATGGTGTTAGGTCTAACTAAAAATGGTGACGTGTTCAATGTTTATCCCCCCCTGCAAATATAAAGATTTTTTTATCATTTATTAAAAATTATATTTTGTATATTTAAAGAGTTCACCAAAAAAGAAAATTCTGTTATTAATTATTCACACTCATGTCATTTGAATTCCCTGAGACCTTCGTTCAATTAAGATATTAGATGAAATCCTAAAGCTCTCTAATCCTCCATATACAGCAATGGTCCAAAGGCATTCAACATCAAGCATTACGGTGCGCGTCATATTGGCCATAGGAATGTTACGAATGTTGTTGCTTTTACAGTTTGTGATGCACAAAAGAGTTTATTGAGCTTTAGTAGTCTAAATCAGCATACTATCATCTCAAAAACATAGCAAGAATAAGATGCTTTGTTTCCAGTGAGGACTTAAAAAAACTTGCTTATGCTTTTACGACCAGTAAAATTACTGTAATGGATCCCACACTGGTCTCCCCAAAAACAGACAGTCACACAGTTGCAGCTGATCCAAAATGCTGCTGCCAGAATTCTGACCAGGTCTTTACACTGGTTACATTCAGAATAGATTTGAAAGTATTACTACTTCTCTCTAAATCTATAAATGGCCTAGGACCTACATATGCTCACTGAATATAAACCTAACAGATCACTCAGATCATTAAGATCAAGTAAATTGGAAATTCCAAGAGTTCATTTAAAGCAGGGTGAATCCTCCTACAGCTACTTTTTTAAATTTGTGTTCAGAAGATGAACGCAGGTCTCAGGGCACTGAAACTACATGAGATTAAAAATTTGGGGTGAATTAACCCTTTAACGCTAAAGCAAGGGTGTTTATAATGCAATGTAATGCAATCTCTCTCCTAAATGCGTTGTGTAAAGTTGTGAAAATGCTATAAGGTTTTTTTTTTTCGTTATTTGAGCAATGGTAATTCAACAAAAGTACTTGCAGTACTCTCTCATTCCCTGCTTTTTAAGTTCACCCAACTACAATGGCTTAGAAATCTGCTGTGAAATTTGAAAATATATACCATCCATATCTGCTCCTGATGATTCATTGAGGACTGGTCTATGCAAGAAATTGAATGTTAAATAGATATCCCAAACAGTATTTGCAACAGATCAGTCCAGGTTTGCTCTTTGACTTCTGCTCTACAACTCTAGTTTACGCAGGATCAAACTAGTCAACATCTTCAAGTCCTTCGCCATTTCCCGTCTCATAGAAACCATGATATTACATGAGCAAGGGCTTGTGTTGAAACCTGTACTTTCCTGTGTTAGATGGGGGTCGATCAATGCAATGACAAAGAATTTACTAGCAACCCTTGGCTTCAAACTTTGCTCCATGTTTGCCACAAAGCCACAGTACATAATGTCCAAAAGTGAAATGCTATGTTGGACCAATAAAAAGATAATTAAAGGCTGACCTACACTTTCCACAATTCACATCCACAATAATCCAGTGCACTGACCTGTTTGGGATTGATTTGACCATTTATGCAAGCTTAAAATTCATTACTCCGTGTTTTATTATAAGTGTCTATTTGTTCAATCAATTGAATGGTTAATGGGAGAGTTCACCTAAAAACGAGAACTCATTTTCTCATCCTGATGACTTTTGCTCTGTACACTTATATTCTGTAGGATAAACGGTGTAGATGTGACCTAGTTTACTTTCTTATGCTTAATAATTGAAGTATGTTAGTTAAAAAAAGTATGTTAAAATACTGTGCAATGTTGGACAGAGTGATTATCTTATTAAATTCATATAGTATGTATAGCAAATGTATAATGCATAATGCGCAATATGCAATTTGGGACACATCGTACATGTTTATTATCTATGTTATGAAAGGGTAATATATCTTTACTATAAATTACGCCTTTTGCCTAATACTAATTTACTTCTTATTAACAATAAGGCAGTTGTTACAATGGTTAGGATTAGCTACACTATTAAAAAGCTACAATTATGCTTAGGCTTACAAGTAATTTCAACTTATTGCTCATTTCCACTGAGAGGTACAGTTTAGTACAGTATAGCACACAGTATAACCTGATAAGGCTTACATTTCAACTAGCAATAACAAAGCAAATGCCAGAAAGTTGGAATCAACATTACGTTTTTGTGCCATCAAATTGGTTATTTCAGCAAATCTTGTTCTTGCTTCTTGGCTTGTTACTGTTTGATCTTGGGTCAACTATGGTTCCTTGCCAAACACCATCATCGTTTTATTATTGTAAGTAAACCACAAAGACAAATAAATTAAATTCATCTAATGAGAATTAAACAGAAAGCACATCTCTTTATTGTAGATTGTTCCCATCCCTTGAATATAAAATGTCAGCTTTGCCATCAAAAAGACATTTTAGGCAACCTCAAGTAAAGAAAAATGTGTGTCAAATGTCATTTGTGCCAACTGCCATTAAAATTTTAAATATTGGGTTTGTATGAATGGTAAGTATGAATACACTACCTGACACAAGTCTTGTCGTCAATGCTAGTTGTAGGAGCAACAAATAATAAATTCTAGTTGATCATTTGGAAAAGCGGCAGAAGGTACTTTTTTCTGGATAAATCATTTGTTGAACTGCATCCCAATCATCACAAATTCTGGAGAAGACCTATGAGACCTATAAGACCTACTCAAGTTTGGTGAAGAAAAAAATAATGGTTAGGGGTTACATTCAGTATGGGGGCATGCGAGAGATCTGCAGAGTGAATGGCAACATTAACAGTCTGAGGTATCAAGACATTTGTGCTGCTCATTACATTACAAACCACAGGAGAGGGCAAATTCTTCAGCAGGATAGTGCTCCTTCTCATACTTCAGCCCCCACACCAAAGTTCCTGAAAGCAAAGATCAAGGTGCTCCAGGATTGGCCAGCCCAGTCACCAGGCATGAACATAAATGAACATGTCTGGGGTAAGATGAAGGAGGATGCAAAGACTCTTGATGAACTCTATAGGAGTCCTGCAAGAACACTTTCTTTGCCATTCCAGATGACTTTATTAATAAGTTATTTGAGTCATTGCAGAGATGTATGGATGCAGTCGTCCAAGCTCATAGGAGTCATACACAATATTAATTCTTTTCCCACTGCACCATGACTTTATATTCTAAATTGTACATTATTTCTGTTAAGTGACAGACTTTTGTCTAAACATAGTCAGATCTTACTGTCCTAATTAAATAATCAAAAATCAAGGCATGATCATATTTTATTTTGGCAAAATAAGTGTAATCTAGAAGCCTTTGCCTAGCATATAAGCTACTTCTGATACCAAACGATCAAGTTATTATTTGTTGTTCCTAAAACTTCTATAGGCGACAAGACTTTTGCCAGGTAGTGTAAGGTTAATTGAGTTTTTAATGTGATTTATGCGATGATTTTGAATGTATTTGTGTTACTTGTTTTTTTTGTGTGTGATATATGTGATGTGAATGTTGACGTAATTATGTGGTGAAGCAAAAGGTAAATTTCCACTTGTGGAGTTATTACGGTGTCATGTTTATTTAAAAATGGTGCTTCCTGGGTCGCTGTTCCCTTGACAAGTAATGACTATATACACCAATCAGCATTCAGCAGTGAGTCTAGATCCACCCTTTAGATACTGTAATATTGTGCTAGGTATTCTTATGAAAGAGGTACAGCGCGGTTCACAAATTAAACTTTTTAAAGTGGAAACAAAAATAATTGCTTACTGTAAACTAGGGCTGCAAGATATTGGAAACATCTGACATTGCAATATTTTGTTTCAACTCATTTTAAATAAATACTTTGAACAAGCAAAATTATTTTTTTGTGTAAAAACCTAATTTAACAGTATATAGGATATGACTACTGGATGTAGAATGTTATTGCAAAACAAGACTTTAACATGTGGTTCAGAAATACTAATTAAACATTCGCTAATAAGCAACATTTTCAAACTGAAAATGTTCCCATACTAACATGTTAGCAATTATTTTCTATTGTTTCATACACAGGAAAGAAACACAGTCATGCAGAACTGGAATGACATGAAGTGAGTAAATAATGACCAATGTTTTATTCTGGGGTGAAACATCCTTTCAAGTACCGAAGGGCAAGGTGGGGAGACGGCACAGATGAGATTCGGGAGAGAGGAATTTGGACCACACCTTTGCTTGGAGAGCAGGCTGGCATTTCCCACTCCGTCAAATCATGTTATGGCATTTATGGCATTTGCTCTACAATCACAACAAGATGACGAACAGCGAATGAGAGGAATGCAGTCAAGCTGTCTGTCAGAGGTTCACGGCAGGGCACGGACTGCTTTGTTTACTATTGAAGCAGGTATCTGGAAGAGATCCCGCAGTGCGTGCGGTGAAAAATAAACAGGGCTTACATTGGAATGTGCTTTGCATACGCCTGCGATTTTCATATAAACGTTCATTCATGTGAGGCTGGGGTTAGTCTTGCCCCAGGTGAGGCCGTTCTCTGCCCTCCCTGCCGCCGCCTCAGATCGATCAAAGACAATAACACCCGTTCTAGAAATAGCAGCTTGCATGAGAGGAAACTGAAAACAGCAACTGGCTTGACAAAAGGAAGTGCTTAAATTTAAACTAAATTCTGAGGAAATGGCGCGAACCAAAGAAGCCTAGATGACAAATATAAAATGGTTTTGTTGCAATACCCTCTGCAGTAGTTCTTGGAAAGTGTTAAAATAAAGCAATGAATGTAATGAATATTTGTAAGGATCATAGGTATTATTATCCAGTATATTAATATATATTATTATCCAAATATTCTTAAATCGAAAATAGTGCTGCCTCTAGACCACAAAATTCCCAAAACTAGCAACCTTTTAGTATTTAGTACACTGTAAAAAATGTTGAGTTCCACACAATTGATTTGTGTTGGAACAACATGAGGGAGTTGAGTTAACTTAATTTTTTTTAACAAATTTAAGTGGACTGAACATAAAACAATTAAGTTGTCCCAAACAAATCTAAAGAATTGTGTTAACAATAGTCATAACAGAATACCTCAACATTGACCTGGTTCAATGTGTATAATGGTTCAATGTGTATATATGGTTGATAACAATATGAAACAAAATATATATTTTTTACAAATATTAATATAAATTTTATAAATATAATATAAATAAATCTTACAAATATATACATACAGTGAGTGCTCAGCATATATGAGTACACCCCCAACAAATCTCTCATTTAAATTAATATTTTCTATAGGAAGCTTTAAAATATTATATATTTGTGCAAATACATTAGCTTAGTCAGTACTGAAGCCAAATCTAGAGCTAATCTAACAACATAACTTACAATAATGGTTCAAAAATTAGTAGCCCAAATTTATATGTTAGGGAAAAATATTAAATAACATTTTCAAAAATAGCAAAAATCAAGAGGAAGAAAAAATATATACAATTTTGTTGAAATGTTGTAGGTTGTAATTTTTGTTTTGCAATAGTTTGCATGGATTTAAATGTATTATCTTTCTATTTCTAAAGATGTTCTGTGACTAAAATATTATTTTAATAATATATCTGTTTAATAAATCTGTTTTGTTCAAATGCACCAATATACATTACCCATAATTACTGAGAAATAGATAAAAATATTTATTTTCAAAATGGGGTGTACATATATATGCTGAGCACTGTATATATGTACACACAGACACACATTTTTGAACATATGCATACAGAAACCTGCAAGTATAAAAGGGAAAAACTATTTACACAGTGTCAGAAAAGTACATAACTGAAAAAAGTGTCTAATAAACTTATTGCAGAACAGATCAGATAGAAAACTGAGAGAAAAAAAAATTGTTTGTTGTCACCTATATCTTAAAAGACATTTGCTACGTCATAATATTAGATTACTTAGGTTTTAATAATGGGAGATGAAATTATTATGTATTTGGTTACAATGAAGAATTGTTGAAATCTTTGCTCTGTTAATTAAGGCAGTGGATTGCTCAAGTCGAACAATGTCTATAAAATAGTATAACCATTGTTTAATTGACAGGAGACAGGAGGAAACCTGATGATTGTTTTCTTTGAGATGTGAATCCTGAGAATATGGTTCTTTTTTGATTCAAAGTCAGAGTTATTGAAGAATCATCATTCAATAAAAAAGGCAAAGTTCAGGATCAGTGATTACTTCCAAACATTTGCGTTAAGATGGTGGAGATGTTAACCCAAAAATTGTAGATTGGGAGGCATTGCCAGAAAACATGAAAAAAGCTACCCATCGCTAGGGCCAGACAGAATCTGCGGACATTTTTTGCCATTTCTGCTGAGAATTTTGTAAAAAATCTGTGGCTTTATGCGGAATCATTTTAAGAGTATCATAACTAAAAACGTAATATACAAAATAAAAATAATACCTTTTTAACTTTTATTTAACGTTTACAATGCAAATCCAATTAGATCCACTTATTGGGTTAATAAAGCAAGTCTCTCGTATAGTATATCTATTAAAAGACAGAAAATATTACTTTACAAACTGTATTGTAAATGAAATGAACATTTTTATATTACTATTATTATATCCCAATAATATTAGTGAAATTATTAAAAACGGAATAAATATAAATTTACACGAGTAAATACATAAACTTGATGAAATCTGCAAGCACAGATTTTGTGTGAGCCTACTCATTGCCCCAGTGTTACATTTAACACAAACAAGTGAAGAAATAAGATTTATTCTAAAATGTTTTAGAGGTGTATAATACATTCTATGAACTACATTGTAGTATATCAATTGGTGGGCAGGATTAGATGTTAGACATTTTTAGATGAAATCTCTTTAATTACAGTTAAAACCATATTTCAGTTTCAAGACTACTTTCTGTATGAAATTTGTGCACAATCTATACTGAAATCAAAGAGAAACACAAATAAATGTTTATAAATACCTCCACATGTACAGAATTAGAGGTGAAGGAGGTGCAGAGAAGCTGACTAGCAGCAACTTTGTAGCTGCCCGTCGCTCTGGGTGGCGACGTGCTGCAAACGCAGGTCTGTGTAGGTCAACAGCACAGAGAATAAAACCAGCCACTGAGCGAGCTGAGAGAGGATCACGTGAGCTCTACTGGTGCTCCTTTTGGCTGTCGCTTAAAGTCGCTCTTCATTTGTCTCATTTGTCGCAAACAATCGTTGTCGCTCACCATTAAATTTCCCATTTAATGTCTACTCCAACCCCAACCCTAGACCTGACCGTCACAGTAATGTAAAAATATTCCTTATTGTTATACAGTGTCATAAAAAATATGCTGCTATATTGATGTGCATATCCACGTTTCCGTCTTTGCCCAAAGTGACAAGCGACTGTTCATTTCAACAAAGAGTGAGCAACTTCCGACGACCTCCATCAACACGAATGACAGCGGCCGCTGGCAACCAGGTGGGAGTGTCTAGCGACACAACAAAGTTGAGAATCCTTTTAACTTTATGCAAATGAAAAGCGACAGCTAATAGGAGCACCAGTAGAGCTCACGTGATCCTCTCTCAGCTCGCTCAAAGGCCGGTTGTATCTCTGTGCTGTAGACCTACACAGACCTGCGTTTACAGCAGGTTGCTATCAAGGCTACCTCCCGCTCTCCCTCGTGAAGCAAATACGGAAGTAATTGAAACTGCAATTCATCCAAATTCCACTAGTCCTGGCTCCATAACAGAGCAAATTTCTATTGATCCCACTTTTAAAATGGCCAACTTTATAGCAGAAAAAAGGTGTTTAAAGCCTGGTACAAAAAACTATTTTAGTTCATATAGCTAATATTACCCGTCATGACAACTGTGAGGGGGTGAATTTTTTTAGAACTCATCTGTTTCGTTTATATTAGGTTATATTAAGTCTGCATAATTAAGGGCGTGGCCATTTGAGTGACAGCTAGGTCTCGCTGGTCACCATCATTTTACCTCAGCTGATTAGCCACTGAACTCTGCATATACATCGTATTTTTCTTTTGTTTTATGTGGCTTAACAGTCAATTGCTCTTTGGAATTATTTCTTACAATTATCAGATGATATTGCAGGCTGTGTGTACTTAATTGTGTTTACAAACTTTTCATGTGGCCTCCATTTCCCAGGTGAGTCAAATTATAAACTTATATACCATCTCTATAAATGTATTTGTTTTATTTAAGATCATTTATATTTTTCTTTAGAACAGATAAGCACTCCAGAATCTGACAGATTGATTAGCTTTAGGCTATAAAACTATGTTAGGCTATGTTCATATGAAACATTGTCATACAGTTTTATGCCTAGATTTCATTATAGCCTTGCATTTACTAACACAGACTATATTTGAAGTATTTGGAAGTAATTCGCGTTTTCATCCTGTTGAAAAGCATCATAAGAACAATTCTTAGTGGCTCAATGTACTACAACAGTGTTTTTAAAAAACTAAACACTTTATTGATGAAGTATACAACCAAGCACAAGTGCTTAGAACACAAACAAGTTGCAGGTAATAAAGTATTAAGCGCTCTTCCAAAGACAAGCCTGTCCAAGCAAAATGCTAGCAGCTGTCTTTAGCTCCGCTCATGCTCCGCCTCTTTGCCCTTATTTGGTTATCCCCAGTTGGAGTAATGACTGGCGAACAAAATGAAGTTAGTTGGCCACGCCCACTTGTAGCTTCATTTGCACCCTTCAGAAACCTATGGGCGACGTCATGGATATACGCCAATATCTTTTACAGTCCTGTCGCCACCCAGAGCAACGGGCAGCTACAAAGTCGTTGCTAGTGTAAATATAGCATTAAACTTGCTCAGAGAAAAGCTGTTGTTATCAGTCATTGTTTACTTCACTAAATCAGTTTAATGGTGAAGGGATCGATCGAATATTCCTGTTGATGGAAGGTTGCAAAGAAATGTCATGCTCTCATGTAAAAGTATTTTGTAGTATTTTCAAAATACAAACATACAGTGTTTTATTTTGATACATTTGTGGCTGCTGGATTTTGTAGTTTACTTTGATACAGTTAAAACTGAGGTATTTGGTATTTTATTTTAAAATACATTTCAATGTATTTTTGCACATCTCTGGTTACAGAGTCAGGTGCTTTTATCCCAACTCTACTGAGCTTTGCCAGAAAAGAGGGAGTCTGATAAAAAAAAAAAAAATAAAAAAAAAAAACACACACACACACACACACACAGCTGGCACTGTTGAATTACAGAAGAAATGTGCAAATCCATGCCAAAACCAAACAAGTGCACTGTTACTCCAACAAACATTCAGCTTCCTCCAATGTAGGAGTACAATCCACCACTTAACCTTAACTTTATTAGATCAAAATTAAGCATTTAAATGGACTCTCATTACAGTATAAGAATCTGTACCTTTTAACCTGCTGACCCGCGGACAACGGTTCGCATCAAATAGCTATTTACAGTCCCAGTTTGAGAACGACATTGGTCAAACTGTTTTGAAAAGCCTAATTAGTGTTTGTTTAGCTGGCTGGGTCAGGTCACCCCACTCTTAAGTGTAAACAGCCAGTGTGTGTATGTCTATGTGTGTGCTGGTTAATGGTGTCAACTGCTTCCCTGTTCACCAGAGACTCGGTGGAGCACTGGAAAGGCAGGCGGTGCTCTGGATAACCAGCGGAGCAGCACTGAAAATGAGAGAGAATGCTGGGAGCGAGGGCAGGGATCAAACATGACACCGATTCCCACGTCTCATAAAGGAGAAGCACATTTCCAGCACAAAACCAATGCACAACAATTACTACACCTGCAAATGTTTTCGTCAGGATGTGGTGATTCAGGCTTACTCACAGCAAAACTGTTTTTTATAATTGAGATGCGGCTCTAGAAACCACACTAAAGCAGCTATTACAGAACGTTGTAGATTGGTGGATTCATCTCATTTTGTCAGCCAATCGAACAGCAGATGTGTGAAACCACAAAACCCTTTTGAGAGTTTTCTTTGTAATTCCAAAACTGAAAAAAGACAGTGGCAGGGTTCTCACTAGCAAACAGAAAAACACAGGTGTGAGTGTGTGTGTATGTGTCCATATTAGTGTTCATTTTATGTAAAAATGAAACGGACTTCTCTCCATGATGCTGTGAAATATGACTGGTCTGATCAGAAACCAAAGTGGCCAGCAGATACTCATTATTTTCATTTCCATCAATAAGTATTCAGATTGAAAACTGTAGACAAATGAATTTTTTTTGCTTTGTTCCTCTATTATAAGCCTCACTGGATAAAAGAATGTTAAATAAATTAACAAAATGTAAATGACGCTTACAGATGCTTTTAAATGGCATAAAGGGAGCCAATACAAGCCAAAAGCTAGTTCATTTTTTGGTTAATTACAGCAAAGCTTAGATAGCTTTAATAATGAAAAGGCGATGTCCACCTACTATGACTCTGAATTTTGTAATAGTTTATGTAGTGCACGAAGAAAGGGTACCAAAAGGCGGAGCTAGACGCGCAACTGAACGATATTGGTTTACAGAGATACGTCACTCGCTCGCGCAACAAGCCAGAATGAAAACAAAGGAACCGCCATGTTTTAAACACAGCCGAGAAATTACACCGTAATAATATATACATATAATAACGAGCCATTGTCGACCGGAGCTCAAACAAACCTTGTTGTCATCTTGATGAACAGCCACAAAGCCAAGGAGAAGAGCAGATTCTATCCTGTGACCCGTAGTTTTTTACAAGCTCGTCTAAATCGCGAGCGGTTTCGCTTTCTCGCTTGCACTCGTCAATATTTTAAATAACAAACATCTTGAGCTGATGATAATAAAGTGATTATTGAAGTGCTACTGACATCCGATCCTTTCGGAAACAGACAAACGCGAGAGTGAAGTGGGAAAAACCAAAGGAGAAGCCAGGAAAAACAAAGGAACTAATTATTTTTTCAGCAAACATGAATAAACTGCCATATTTAACTATTATCATCACCTTTTGGACTATTATGAACTCGGAATGACGGAATTACTTTCTAACAAGGTTACATGTGCTGATGAAGATTAAAGATGCAGATGAGAGGTTTGCACAGAATGGGCTATATTTTGTGTTATTTTTTAACCCTAGTAAGGACTAAATTTATGCTGTGTGTAGTTTTACTGTAATTGGTGACATATCGGAGACTGTAAGGGTCTGTATGTGTTCATATAGGTTGCATAAATTTTTTTATGTAATGGCAGACGTTACAGTAGGCCATTTCGCATCATTGATCTGCAGTTAAAATCAGATCATGTTCATAGAAAGTTAGTAATCAACATTTATACACAAGTATTTATGTGTATAATAAAGCATGTTTTGTTAGAAGTGCTTCTCATATAATATGTGAGCGACCTGTACAGCTTTACGGAGACATTTTCTCGAGTAAAAAATTATGTGATTTAAACTTTCTGTAGTACACCACGCCAACCAAAAGGGTACCAATTGTACCCTTTTAGCAGAGGAAACCCAATCCTGATAAAGGTGACCCGTACCGACTCGTACTGTACCACTCAGTGGAAACAGGTCATTAGTTTCCCATATTCATAGCCTGCAGTAAGAAAGCTCATAGCACTAATATGCTAATTATTATGCAATACGTTTACATGGAGACCAATAATCTGACTTTAATACGATTAAGACAATACTCTGATCAAGAGTCTAATGTTAACCGATTAAGGTCATAATCGAAAGACATCGGATTAAGACATGTGCTGTATCATATGCTGATTTTAGTCGCATTATCGAAGTGCAGTACAGACATGTAAACACCGCAATCAAACTATTACCGTCGTGTAGGATTTTCAAAGCATTTTGTGACAGGATAGTCTATACCAGTGGTGGGCAAACTTTTTAGACCCGAGGGCCACATCAAGTTTTGCGAGCCATGTGAAGGGCCACATGTCAAATCCTTCAAAAAATAACTTTTATTTTTAGTGGCAGTTTGTATGAAATATGTAATATCGGACAGAATCATGTCACAGTAACACAAAACAGATTTTTTTTATAGTTATTAGAGTCAAATTTACAAGTCAAATTAATTTGCACTGCTATTTATATTTACTTATTAATCATCATAAAACAATAAATAATCCCTTATAAAATATAATACTATCAATAATAGTAATGTAATAATTTTTACAGTGGAGAATAGAAAAGATATTGTCTGATAGAAAAAAATCTCATATTAACACATTAAAAATAAGTCTTAAAGTTTACTATTCAGTCAAATGCACATTAATCTAATTTGCACTGCTTTTAGAATATACAGATCAATCATCATAAAACTTGATGAAACCACAAATCTTTCATAAAAGAACTTTTTAAAGTGGATGTATGCATGGAAAATATATTCTATGACAAAAATTAACACATTTAACCAGCAATTATTGTATAATTTGAGTTAAATTCACAACAATCTCATTTGAGCTTGTATTAATATGCTCATATCAATCATAAAACTATGAGATAAAACGGAAGAAGAATCTGAGGGCGTACTCACACTATGTGCAGTTGCCTTGAACCGGGCCGAAGCACGCTTGTCCCCCCTCCTATCTCCCCCGATGGCCCACACTCACATTACATTTGGGCTTGAGCACGCCTACGTCATCGATGATGACGGTCAGTAAGCACTCTCGAAAAAATAAATAAATAAAATTTTGCGCGAAAGTGCATTTTAATATCCGAGAGTGTGTTCTAATTCTACTGGTTGTGTTAACTGTACTGTGTGCAACACTGCCATCAAATGGCATTCACTTGTTTTGCATCATTAATTTACTAATTCTGAAACCAAACCGTTACTCAGAAGCAGCATTTTAAAAACTCCCTCGCGGGCCGGATGAAAGTGTTCAGCGGGCCGCATATGGCCAGCAGGCTGTAGTTTGCCCACCTCTGGTCTATTCACACACAGCTGTTTGATACTATTCTCTGCACTCTCTACCGATTCAGTGAAGGACTACAGACATCTGCATTGTGAAATGTGGAGGGTTTTTTTCCATACAGTGTGCGGTATCCAATTCCATAAAAAACAACACTCTTCCAGCAGTTCATACTCACATCCAATATCTCATTTGTCACGGGGGCATGAATGAAATGTTCCTGAATGAAAGTAAAAGTGCCAAACTGCAGGTAAAGTCTACAAATTAAAAATTAAATGCCCAAAATTACATGAAACTCCAAAGCAAATGTGGATAGAGTGGTGACGCGATGACGTTAATAGAATTATGTGCTATAACATGTAAAACGGGATCATGTAAGGAACATTCAAAAAGCAACTCATGTAAACACCTTAATCATATTACTGTCTTATTCAGATTAAGGCAAATAATTGGATTACTGATGTCCGTGTAAACAGTCAATGTACACAGCATAAAATATAAGACAGGACAAAAATAGTACTAATAGTTTGTGTGCAAATGTTTAGTCTACATCAACACCACAAATTACCATTGAATAGGCTTCTTAGGATATAAAACTCTGTGAGATAAAATACCTTGGAAGATCATTTGCAAACCAATTTGCAAACATTGCAAAAACATTTGCATATAAGCGCTATGAGTCTTCTCACTGCAGGCTATGAACTAGGAATGTCAGGTTAGCTTGTGCTGAATATGAGAAACTAAACTATTATAAAATTCAGAGTCATGATAGGTGGACATCGCCTTTTTATTATTGAAGCTATCTAGGCTTTGCTGTAATTAACCAAAAAAAGTTGTAATTACATTTAAACAAAGTTTGGCAAAAAAAACAACTAATGACCAAAAAGACAGCAAATACAGTGCTCAACAAAAATGAATACACCCCATTTTTATTTATTTATTTATTTTCCTTCGGCTTAGTCCCTTATTTATCAGGGGTCGCCACAATGAAATGAACCACCAACTATTGCAGCATATGTTTTACACAGCGAACGCCCTTCCAGCTGCAACCCAGTACTGGGAAACACCTATACACTCTAACATTCACAAACACTCATACACTACGGCCAATTTTGTTTACCCAATTCACCTATACCGCATGTCTTTGGACTGTGGAGGAAACCGGAGCACCCGGAGGAAACCCACAACAACATGGGGAGAACCTGCAAACTCCACACAAAAATGGCAACTGGCCCTGCTGGGACTCGAACCAGTGACCTTCTTGCTGTGAGAAGACAGCGCTAACCACTGAGCCACTGTGCCACTTACAACCAATTTTGAAAATTAATATTTTTATCCATTTCTCTGTCAATATAAGTAATATATTTTGGTGCATTTGAACAAAACAGATTTATTAAACAGACATATTTAATAAAATTATATTATAGTCACTGAACATCTTTAGAAATAGAAAGAAAATGCATTTAAATTAATGCAAAATATTTAAAAAATGACAAACTACAAAATTTAATTTATAAAAAAAAGGTTTTTCTTAAATTTAGCTTTTTTAAAATGTAACATAAATTTGGGTGTACACATTTTGGACCATTATCATAAGTTATTTTTTAGATAAGCTCCAGATTTGGCTTCAGTACTGACTAATCTAATGTATTTGCACAAATATAATATTGTATAGCTTCCTATAGGAAATATTAATTTAAATGACAGATTTGTGAAGGGTTGAGCATTGTATGTAATTAAACTAAATATTTATATTTTAAATAAACGCTGTTCTTTTGAGCATCAAAAAATCATGAAAAAGATGCAACACAATTTCCACCAAAATAATGTGACTCAGCAAATGTATTTTCAGCACAAATGCTAGCAAACCATCATATGAGAGTGATTTCTGAAGAAAAAAGGCAACAATGAAAACTGGAGTAATAATGCTGAAAATTGAGCATTGACATAACAGAAAATAAACAACACTTTCAAATGTATTAAAACAGAAAACAACATTTCTGTTTTTATCGCATCAAATAAATGCAGTCTAGAGAACAGTCTTTCAAAAAACAATTTACAGACTCCAAACAGTTGAACCGTAATGCAAGGTTGTTTAGACATAAATGATTATTATGGAGATAATCATGGGAATCAAATGCTGCCCTCCTGACCTACCTTTTTATAATGTGAGAACCAAAACAACAACAAAACAATAAGGACGGCTGGGAAAATAAGGGCAAAATCTGATAGCGGAGATCTGTTTTGCTGCTGCTGCCTTGTTGACAGGACTGATTAAATGATGAGAACAATCTTAAATTCGTAAACAACCTGACCGCACACAATATTGAAGTGTAATAAGTCATTTATAAACAGACAAATCATGGAAAACGGGATGTTTTTTTAAAACATGTATAAAAAAAGCTACACAGCTAATTCAAGGAAGCTCTGTGCCAATTCAGTGAAATAAACATCATCCTGCAAAACAGAAACCCCGAAAATAAACAAAGTCTCATCTTGACCCCTGTTATAAGCAGCAGTTCAGATGATGCTCATTTCTATATAAATCAAATATACTATTACTTCAGGCTTACAAAAAAAAAACAATAAAAACATGGGGGCATAAAAAAGTAAAGCCACATTTCAGGAACAAGAAATGTCATAACAGGGTTTCTTCAGAGCATCGCAGAGTAATAATACTAATCTAATCCCTGTCCATATCTATTACTTTAAATCCACAGCGTCCTGTAAGAAACTCTCCTGTCCCCGGGTTATCATGATCCCACTGGCTGTGAGAACCTTATTACCATCGGGTCAGTTATATAACGTGTATTGTTTGACTGGAGTGATTGTTTGGAGATGGATAGTTTCACACCTGCGGTGCAAGAACTGTGGCACAGTGTCCCTGATGGGAACGCTTCATGTAGGTCAGCGCATCACATGCCTGTCTATCAAATCCTACATTAAATTCACACAGGAACTTGAGAATGGGAGGGAAATTGATTAAATAAATGTATGCATGCATGAGAGAGAGGTCTGAAGAGGAAACAGAGAGTTGAAAGAGAGAATGAAAATGGAAACTAGGTAAGATGTCACTCAATGGTGGTTGCGGAGAGCCAAAAACCTCTGGTAGACAAATTTACTAATTAACATATATTGTGTCCAGTAGACCAAACAAATTGCTTTGTTCTGATAAGAAAAACATTATCACTCGAATTGAAAAATTAAATGTATGCTATATATAAGACATTTGTGTATTTTATTTGGTATCTGAACTAATTTCATCAGTCATGGTGAATTTATGGTGTCTAAAATCAAAATAGTATGTAATATATAAACAGGATGATTATGTAGAATTATGGGAGCGAGTCATCCCATTTTAGTAGCTTAAGTTTTCCCGTCACACTCTGAGGGTAATCATTGGAAATGCAAAATCCAAATTAAGTCTGCATTTAGGGTAAATGTAAAAAAAATATATTATAGATTCACTGGCTGAAAGTGCAGTGTAATAGAACAGTTATGCTGCAAGCAGGTAGCAGGTTATGTTTTGAACGCTAGTGTCTGAATTCACTTATGTAGATGAGCAGCGCCATCTAGAGGAATATTCCGGTTGTTGCTCGTAAAAACAACTACAATAAAGGAACATGCCTATACTTTTATGTAGATAAGCTTATGGTTAATTTTATTAACAAACCAACCATATACAGTTGAAGTCAGCATTATTAGCCCTCCTTTGTATTTTTTCCCCTTTTTTTAAATATTTGTCAAATGACGTTTAACAGAGCAAGAAAATGATCACATGTTGATCCAATAATATTTTTAGATTAGATTAAACTTTATTGTCATTACACATGTACAAGTACAAGACAACGAAATGCAGTTTAGGTCTAACCAGTAGTGCAATAGCAGCAAGTGCAGGATACAGGTATAAGTTATAAGGTGTAGTTATAGAAAAACTATGGTGATATTTACAAATGGATGTACTATGAACATTATATACAGGTTGTATTAGCTATGAACAGAGATTTACAATAGATGGATATATGTACAGGTTGCTAATAATAATCAGAAGTGTGCAGATAGATAAACATAATTACAAATGTATATGTACAGTGGGTGTGTACATAATTACAAATGTGCAGTGCAGTGGGTGTGTACAGTTCAAATAAATAAATCAATGCAATGAATATGTGCAATTTTTAAATGTACAAATGTTAAATAGTGCAGTGATTATGAGGAGTATAAGTTATGAGGAGGGTGGGGGGTGTATTAGGGGGGGCAAAAGTGTCAGTGAGGGGCAGAGTTCAAAAGGGAGACAGCTCTGGGGGAAAAGCTGTTCCTTGGTCTGCTGGTTTTTGTCCGGGGGAGCCTGAAGCGCCTGCCGGAAGGCAGGAGAAAAAACTTCTTTCTTCTGGAGAAAGTCTTATTTGTTTTATTTTGGCTAGAATAAAAGCAGCTTTAAATTTTTACTAAACATTTTAAGGTCAAAGTTATTAGCTCCTTTAAGCTATAAATATTTTTAGATTTTTGATTCTGCAAACCATCAATATACAATGATTTGCCTAATTACCCTAAACTAGTTAAACTAATTAACCTAGTTAAGCCTTTAAATGTCACTTCAAGCTGAATACTAGGGTCTTGAAAAATATCTATTAAAATATTCTGTACTGTCATCATGGCAAAGATAAAAGAATTCAGTCAATAGAAATGTGTTATTAAAACTAATATGTTTAGAAATGTGTTGAAAAAATCTCTCCGTTAAACAGAAAATGGGGAAAAAATAAACAGGGGGGCTAATAATTCTGACTTCAACTGTATATTCAAATGCTTGCAGCACACTATTTAAAATCAACATGGTTTTTAAAAATAAAATTATGCTTTCCTGAATACTTTACTTTGTGAACGAGGAGAATAAACTCATGAGGGAAAAGAAAAAAAAATAGTACAGCCTAATGTTTCATGTGTGTAATATGACAAATTAGGCTAGTTCCCTAGTTAAACATACAACTTTTATGATTTTTTAAAATCCATTTAGCCTATATCTGGGTCTGACGGGAACACTTTTAGCTTAGCTTAGCATAGATAATTGAAATGGATTAGTCCATTAGCATCTTGCTTAAAATTTAACAAATAGTTTTTTTTTTATACTTTTTAAAGCTTCTCTGTAGTAACATCGTGTTCTAAGACCGATGGAAATGAAAAGTTGCTATTTTGAGAAAAATTATAAAAAATTATTTTTTTTGAGTGAGATGCTATGGCCTGATTTGATTCAATGATTTATGCTGAGCTAAAGATAAAAGTGCCACTGTCAGACCCAGAGATCGGCTGAATGGAATCAAAAATGGTAAAATCCATTCGTTTTTTCATTCATTTTCTTTTCGGCTTAGTCCCTTTATTAATCCGGGGTTAATATCCACAGCGGAATGAACTGCCAATATATCCAGCATATGTTTTAAGCAGCGGATGCCCTTTCGGCTGCAACCCATCACTGAGATACATCTATACACTCTCATTCACACACATACACTACGGACAATTTAGCTTACCCAATTCACCTATAGTGCATGTCTTTGGACTTGTGGGGGAAACCGGAGCACCAAAAGGAAACCCACGTGAACATGGGGAGAACATGCAAACTCCACATAGAAATGCCAACTGACCCAGCCGAGGCTCGAACCAGTGACCTTCTTGCTGTGAGTACATGGTAAAACTCAACTGTTTAAATATAGAGAAGCTGTAAAATGAACCTTTTTTTTTTTAAGAGGAGTGTTCTTTTAAAAATAGCAATTCTTATTTCAGGAAACATCAGGTCACTATGTATCACAGTCATGTTTGACCTGATCTGGGATGTGCTTTTCAAAAGTATCATCATAAATAAATCACAGAAATTAGAACAATAATAATTATGATGATTTAGGATCATCAACTCAACCATGGAAATAAATTTATAAAAAAAAGTAAAAAATTAATAACGATGACATCAAGTACAGCCAAGCAATATATAATCAGTACATCAGTGTATTTTAATAAATGTAACCATTAAACCAGCTTAAGTGTTAAATTCAACATCAAATCCTTTTTACTATTGCAATATTCTCTGAATAAGAATTAAAGAATTTCTGAATATAATCTACTTTAAATGTCTGAAAAAAAATTATTAAGAACTTTACATACCAAAATGAATGCTATATGACAATTTTATAATTAAATTATGCAAAGCTGCATGTAAAATTATTCCATAACAACCATTTCAAACATTAGTTTGCTACATTGTTGTACATTGATCACTTTTTTTTTTTATTCAGCAAGTTGCATCCAGGTGGTGTGTGTGGAATAAAGGCGGCTATATACATTTCTGTATTATGTTGTAATGCTAAACTGAGACCAAACAATAATAAGAAAAACAGGGAATTAAACATTTATATTAATACATTTTCTTTTCGGCTTAGTCCCTTTAATAATCAGGGGTCGCCACAGCAGAATGAACAGCCAACTTATCCAGCATATGTTTTACTCAGCGGATGCCCTTCCAGCTGCAATAAAACACTGGGAATCACCCATGCACTCTCACATTCACACATACACTATAACCAATTTAGCTTATTCAATTCACCTATAGCGCATGTCTTTGGACTGCAGGGGAAACCCACGGCAACACAGGGGGAACATGCAAACTCCACACAGAAATGCCAACTGACCTAGCCGCGCTTTGAACCAGCGACCTTCTTGCTGTGAGGTGCTCGTACTACCCACTGCGCCACCGTGACGCCCTAATACCTATATATATATATATATATATATATATATATATATATATATGTGTGTGTGTGTGTGTGTGTATGTATATAGGTTTAATCACCAACTTATGCACATAGGTTTTGTTTTTAAACAATTTCAGCCAAAAGTGACCCAAAAAATTTACTAAAAGTGCAAATAAAGACTTTTACAATGTTAAAGAAATTTTCTAAATCAAAAAAATGCTGTGCTTTGTATTATTCCAAGAATCCTTAAAGATATGCATAATGGTTTCTACAAAAATACTGTTTTCAACACTGATGAAAAAATGTCTTAAGCAGCTAATTAGAATGATTTCTGAAAAATCTTGACGAACCCCAATTATTTAAAAATTGTAATAAGATTTTACATCTTTACCCTTTATGTTACCAAATACACTAAGATTTGATAAGCATTTTCTATATCCTAATAAAATCTAATTAATGAATGGTAGTGTATTAAAAAATCTAAAAATTTTATTTTTTTTATTTTAATTCTCACAATGGAAATAAAAGGTAAATCTAAGCACGTTGCACTGAGAGATATATCGTTCATGGTGCAGCTTGTTTTACCAAAAGTAGTAGGCCATCTGGGTGTTCTTTGCTTTTACAAATTGTACATATTGTGCACAATATTTATATTTCAGGAATAGTACGGGTAATATGGTGAAGTAAGTGTGTGAAATCTAGGGATGTCCTGATCAGATTTTTTTGCCCTCGAGTCTGAGTCATTTGATTTTGAGTATCTACTGATATCAAAGCCCGATCCGATACTACTATAATATTTAAAAAAAGAATAAAAAAAGAGCAAAGAAACAGATCCAGGATGTTCCTTATTTTTTAATTAATTCACCTTATTTTAACATTCAACAACTCTGTTAACAAACAGAGCACTTCTGTGAGGTAGCTTAAACAATCAAGTAATAAATAACATCAATTCTTTACTTTTGGACTTCAGTGCAACAGTAAAAATAAAAAAAAAAAAATCTAATATAAAAACACATAGCACCTCATCTTAAAATACCCAACAGGCAATCCCAAGTTTACAAATCTCAGTTTGCTACGGCAATGTTGTGGCATCAACTTTATATCTCCAGACTGAATACATACTCGTGCTTTCCGCTTCAAGCTGCTTCCATATTCAACTTTGCTGGCATTTAACCAATAGCTTCTCTGCAAACAAAGTTTGCTGTTTCTGTTTGAAGTCAAGAAAGAGGTCTTATTCTGATATGAAGTCTTAAACCGCGTGATTGGGCCCGATTTCCAATCACGTGATCGGATCTGGACATCCCTAGTGAAATCTAAGATCGTATTTTGCTAAATTGAAATTACAATGGTTCTAGAGTTCGCAGGTTCTAGCTAATAACATGAAAACAGAAAATAAGGTTATTAATAATGTACCCACCAACAGCTCTGAAGAGGCAGGCACCATCTTCCTTCATTTTTTTGATGACAAATCCTTTCTTTTCCTGGAGTGCTTTTTCAAACCAGTGTTCCTGCTGTAACAGAGGCAGAACTTCAGAACAAGCACAGCAGGAGTTCATTATTATGTGTCTAATAAACACAAAGACATCTGATGCTAAAGTTATTGCTAGCATGTAGTATGAGTTCTCTCATTGTAAGCAAAGCATCACAAATAAGATCACATTTTATACACCAGCAGCATCTACAATCCTATAAAAATATTTGATAATGCTTCAATCATTATACACTATTGCATGACTAGAAGTAAACACTCCACTTTAAAAAAGTATATAGGCTAGTTCCCTATTAAAGATACTTTTCAATCAATCCTTTTTAAACACATTTTTAACCCATTTTGCAGATCCTTGGGTCTGAGAGAGCACTTTTAGCTTAGCTTTTAGCTTATCATTACATTGGATTAGACCATTAGCATCTCAAAAATGACCAAATAGTAAAAAAAAAAACCTTAAAGCTGTTCTGTAATTACATCATGTTCTAAGACCGACGGAAAGTGAAAAGTTGCTTTTTTTAAGGAAAATTTTTTTAACTCTTTTGTGAAAACTTCAAGCGAGATGCTAATGATCTGATCTAATTCAATGATTAAAGCTAAGCTAAGATAAAAGTGCTTCTGTCAGACCCAGAGATCGGCTGAATGGATAAAAAAAATTGGCAAAACTTAACTGTTTAAATCTAGGGAAGCTCTAAAATGAACCTATTTTAAAAGAAAGTGGATTGTTCCATAATAACAGTGACTCTTCCATCAGGGAAATACAGTCACGTTTGAGCTAAACAACAGATTTGGGATGTGTTTTACAAAACAATCATCATAAATAGATTACAGAAATGAAAACAACAATGATTTTGATGATTTAGGATCATTTTGTCAACTCAACCAAAGAAAAAATATCATAAAAGTCAAAAATAAATACTGATGACACCCAAAACATTAAATACAGCCAAGTGGCCTAGTATATATACAGGGTGATTCAAAAAGAATACCACAACTCTCTGGTTGATGTCACTCGAGTGTCTGGTGGGTGTCATATTGAACATCTATGAACTTATTTTCTACTGAAAAAATTTTTTAAGTACTCTTCACATTGATTAATAACCCAAGGTTCCATCATGTTTCTTTATTAAATACGGATTTTTAAAGTTGTGGTATTCTTTTTGAATCACCCTGTGTATTGTGTGTGTGTGTGTGTGTGTATATATATATATATATATATATATATATATATATATATATATATATATATACCAGTGTATTTTAATTTTAAGAAATGTAACTATTAAACCATTCAACTATTAGTTTAAGTGAAGTCAATTCTATTTTAATATCATTGAATATTCTCTGAATAAGAAATAAAGAATTTCTGAATATAATTGGGGGTGACATGGTGGCTCAGTGGTTAGCACTGTCACCTCACAGCAAGAAGGTAGCTTTTTCGAGTCTCGGCTGGGTTAGTTGGTATTTCTGAGTGGAGTTTGCATGTTCTCCCTGTGTTGGTGTGGATTTCCTCCGGGTGCTCTGGTTTCCCCCACAGACCAAAGACATGTGGTACAGCTAAATTTAATAAACTAAATTGGCTGTAACGTATGTGTGTGAATGAGCGTGTATAAATGTTTCCCAGTACTGTATTGCAGCTGGAAGGTCATCTTGCTGTGTAAAACCTATGCTGGAAAAATTAGTGGTTCATTCCGCTGTGGCAACCCCTGATGAATAAAGGAACTAAGCCAGTGGTGTCCAAACTCGGTCCTGGAGGGCCAGTGTCCTGGAGAGTTTAGCTCCAACCCTAATCAAACACACCTGACCTAGCTAATCAAGCTCTTACTAGATATACTAGAAACTTTCTGGCAGGTGGTTTGAAGCAAGTTGTAGCTAAACTCAGCAGGACACCGGCCCCCAGGACCTAATTTGGACACCTCCAAACTAAGTCGAAGGAAAATGAATGAATGAATATAATTGTATCTACTTTGAATGTCTGAGATAAAAAAAACACATGGACTTTACATACCAGGATGCAGGCAGAACTAAAAATGTCTCCACAATTTGCTTCATTTTTTTTAACAACACCATGCTTTTATGACCCACAATAGGGACTACATTTGCAAAGGCAAACCTCATCAATTAAAAAACAGCCCACGAGAAAAACCTTGGAAAAAAAAGTTAAACATAGAGCAAGTTTTTCAGAATCTATAATATCATCTGAGGCCACTGACTAATGCATATTTACTTAAAGAATCAATGAACACCTCAATTTGTTTGTCTATCTATATATTCAATTATCGGTCTACAGTAATAGAGATGCTTGGATTTATTAGCAGCATATCTGCTATGGTCAGATATTAAAGGGGCTTGAGAAAACATCAAACTGAACACAAATAGCCCACAAATTCAATGAGAGAGCAAAAAATGAATGAAAAGTATTAGTTTGCATGCAACATATTTAGATCTTTGCACCCAATTTAAGGATATTTTAATCAATTAATTATGTTTCTTTGCAGCACTGAACATGTTCTGTTATTAAGGTTATTAATGTAGTAAACAATCAAAGCCATTTATATTAGTCATGAATAAAAATGCAGTTTGAATGCTTGCACTTTTGTTCAATACTTACTGACTGACTGACTGACTTCTTTATTACAGCTTCAGTGACTATAACAGGAGTTTCTGCATATCTTGAGCTAGACTATAGCGTCATGGGTTTAGTGCGTTTTCTCTGTGTACCCAGCGCTGGTTCCAGAAGTATTTTCCCATTCATTTTTTCCATAGGGATTTTTTACAAGTCTCTGTTTAACCATTAGAATCAATGAACCAAACTGACCAGCTATGTGGAGATTCACATAACAAACTTTGATTTTGAGAAAAAAGTATATGAAAATCTGACAAATAAACAGAGGAGCACTATTTTATCATGGATTGAACTACAATCCCATGAAGCATTGCAAAAGGCCACAATGGATTTTAAAACAGTGGAGAAATAAAGTTTTGGTTGCATATAGAAACAAAAAAAATGTAAGTTTGGGGCAAAATATGAATATACACACAGATGAAGTCAGAATTATTAGCCCCCCCTTTGAATTTTCTTTTCTTTTTTAAATATTTCCAAAATAATGTTTAACAGAGCACGGACATTTTTCACAGTATGTCTGATAATATTTTTTCTTCTGGAGAAAGTCTTAGTTGTTTTATTTTGGTAAGAATAAAAGCAGTTAAAAATTTTTAAAGAACCATTTTAAGGTCAAAATTATTAACCCCTTTAAGCTATGTTTTGACTGTGCACAGAACAAAGCATCATTATACAGTAACTTGCCTAATTACCCTAACCTGCCTAGTTAACCTAATTAACCTAGTTAAGCCTTTAAATGTCACTTTAAGCTGTATAGAAGTGTCTTGAAAAATATCTAGTAAAATATTATTTACAATCATCATGGCAAAGATAAATTGGTTATTAGAGATGAGTTACTAATATGTTTAGAAATGTGTTGAAAAAATCTCTCCATTAAACAGAAATTGGACCATACAGACCGTCAAATTTTTCTATTTATTTAAAAAAAAAAAGTAATAAATAAATAAGACTTTCTCCAGAAAAAAAATATAAAAATACAGTGGAAGATAATTATTTGGTGTTGAAAATCACTTTGGAAATAATCGAAAATGAATTAAAATATTAGTTTTTAAAATGTAAATGTTTTCTAAAATGCTTATTCTTAAAATGCTAAATGTTTATAATGACTCTTAATGCCTAAGTTAGCCTATATGCTAGTGTAAGAAACCCAATTAGCTTAACAGCTTTGTTTAAAAATCACGAATACGCACTTGCCTTACAAAAATTCCCACTAATCTTTAATATAAACAAAGTGTCAAAAGTCCAAATATTTCTCCAAATGAAGCTCAATTCACTTATAACATTACAGTTTTAATTAATTTATATATTAATTAAATAATTAATTAACAACTAATCAAGTCTCATGATAAACACTGTCATATTTTGTACTATATAAAAGCAATACACCCCAAAAAGCCATGGTTTAGTGAATTTACAACAGGTAGGGGTGTTGTTAGGTGTAAATTCACTGTAAACCGCAGCTTCTGGAGTTTAAAACTTTTATAAAGCGGTTATTCCATATGCATCATGTATCAAAGATTTACAAAATACAACAAATTGAGTAAAACAGTTTCTTTCACTTAAGAAAGAGAGGTGTATGCTTGAAATTTACATACAGCCCAACCAATCACACTCAATTACCAGAACTACCCATTTTATAAAATAAAATATACATATTTTAAATAATAATGCAATCTCATTTGTCATTGTCACAACACCCTTTCTCCAAATGCTTAGGGGAAAAAAAAACTTTTAATGACTCACATATTAGACAGTTTAATTTTAACTTGTTGCCTGCAGGTATGTTCAGTTTCACATTGTATCTTTATTAGGCAGAGAGTAGAATATACATAATGTTTTGTGTAGCTCAATTTTAGTGCAGGCTTGTACAAATGTTGTCTGAAAAATGAATGTTACCCTGGACCAAAAAATGCAAGTGCCAGTTTTTTTACATTGGGTTTTACAGGTCATCTGTAAGCTGCATATATAAACTTTCCACTGATGTATACTTTGTTAGGATAGGACAATACTTTGTTGAGATAAAAACATGTGAAATATTACAGTAAAAAAAACTAAGAAAATCCAATTTTACAATTTTCCAAATTAAGTGCTTCACAATGCACATTACTAATAAAAAGTTTACATATATTGACAGTAAGACATTTACAAAATCTCTTCATGGAACATGATCTTTACTTAATAGTTTAATGATTTTTGCTATAAACTAAAAATCACAAAATAAAAAAGCAACATACTGATCTTGTCATCTGGGGTCACATATTTGTTGTGCTTATATTTATTTAATTCTCAAATGAAACAGTAATACTGTAAACACAATAATAAAATAATAGTATAAATATAATAATAAACCTGCTGTATTACTAGCATTTATTAAGACTAACAGCAGTCAATCTGTCAAATTATTCTGTTTGTTTATCTCGTCTTGCTGTGTCTATCCATTCATTTATTGTTGTCTGTCTTATCTATCTATCTATCTATCTATCTATCTATCTATCTATCTATCTA
>CAIGQZ010033059.1:5313876-5330429 GCA_903798205.1 Danio tinwini | reverse complement strand
GTCCACCTGTATGGTACAAAAGTGTAAACTAAAGGTACTAATGTCCATCTGTATGGTACAAAAGTGTACCCTAAAGCAGTGGTCCCCAACCCACTGGTCTGCAAATCAATTGATACATGGGCGCACAAGAAATCTTTAATAATTTAATTATAGGTTCTTTTATTTTGAAAAATCTTTTTTTTTCCAAAAATAACCGTATTCTCTCGCTTACATATTGGTCACTTGAGTGCCAAAATTTAACCCACAAGCAGCAAAATGAGTAAGAAACAGAAAGTTTCTTTGCGAAGGGGAAAAGGCCCAGTAAACGAACTGCCAAGGAATGGATCTGCAACCCATTTGTCAACAAATCAAATCCAGCATGTTTGTGCAAGAAGATCATTGGTGGAGATCGCAAATGCCGGTGGACTTTCACATATCGTGTCTTTTTCATGTGCAGGTTAATTATTTCCAATAGAGATGCGCAGCTTGCACAAGCATATTGGGGACGACGCAATTGCGCCTTCAATGACCGTTCAGCTTCATACTTTGTATGGAATATACACATTTCAGTAGATTAATTATCTGAGAGAACACTCAAACACTGCAGTGCTTTTTAATTTTCACCTTAGGGAAAAACTTGTATCAGAGTTACAGCAATGTTTTTGCCCCCCAGATGTGGCTGCAAAGTGGCTGCAGAAGTATAAATCAGCCTCAACCTTTAACAGAGTGGGGTCATGTGACTCCACAGGCGGTAGGGAAATTTTGTCCTGGAAAAATTTAATCGATTACAGGCTCTGAATGCCGA
The DNA here is from genome assembly GCA_903798205.1 of Danio tinwini. NCBI lineage: Eukaryota > Metazoa > Chordata > Actinopteri > Cypriniformes > Danionidae > Danio > Danio tinwini. Next base: position 5,329,645 of record CAIGQZ010033059.1, on the reverse strand, counting down.
TTTCGAATACTTTTTGATTAATCGCCCAGCACTATAGGTTATGTGAAGGTGTCAATCTTGAAAACTAGGAATAGTTCACCCAAAAATGAATTGTCATCATTTACTTGCCCTTTACTTTTTCAAAAACCAGTTTGAGTTTTTTTTTTAACATAAGAGAAGATATTTGGAAAATACCTGCAACCATTTATTTTCATATTTGTTGTTTTTTCTACTATGAATTTCAGTGGTTAACATTCTTCAAAGTATCTTCTTCTTTGTTGGGTTACCACTTATTATCAAATCTAATATCTGGGTTCTGAAGAAAAAAAAAACAGCTGTACCACTCATATATGACACATGTGAAATGAAAACTGATAAATAATGGAGCATTAAGTAAATGAAAAGCGACATTTATATGGTGCGCCAAATGTAACATCGGATTAGTTCAAAGCACTTCACAGAAAGGAAAAAAGTTTGTCTCTCACAAACTACACATCCTGGTTGCACATTAAAATAAACGCAGTGATGCAATGAAGCGCAACGTCCCTTTCTGTTATATCATACACCAAAAAGGCTCTAACCAGGAGAGCACAGGGTTTTATGAGCTTCTAGACTCATAAAAATTGAGTCTAGAGGACTCAATAATAAACATTTGTTTTCTGAACTGCTTCTCTGACCTTTACAAAAACATACTGAGGTGAAACTAAAAATAATACCACAGTGTTTTGTAGAGTGCTTGAATGCCTACTCTCTTTTCAGCAGTGCTAGTTTTCGGAAATAGTTTTACCATTCATTTGTAAAAACTAATTTAAACAGCTTTGAGGAAAATCATAACATTACAAACTTTTGAAGAAAAGAAATATAAGAAAAAGACAAGACTGAACTCTAAAGATGGAAATAACTACAATACCATAACTCATAGTGCATGACAAATACACTTACTGGCCACTTTATTAGGTACACTTACTAGTTCCGGGTTGGACCCCCTTTTGCCTTCAAAACTGCCTTAATCTTTTGTGGCATAGATTCAACAAGGTACTGGAAAACTCCTCAGAGATTTTAGTCCATATTGATATGATAGCATCACGCAGTTGCTGCAGATTTGTCAGCTGCACAACATTGATGCGAATCTCCCATTCCACCACATCCTAAAGGTGCTCTATTGGATTGAGTGAGACTGTGAATTGTAGCCTCAGTTTCCTGTTCTTAGTTGAAATCACAGTAGATCAGCAGTTTCTGAAATACTCAGACCAGCCTGTCTGGCACCAGCAACCATGCCACGTTCAAAGTCTCTTAAATCATCTTTCTTGCCCATTCTGATGCTTAGTTTGAACTGCAGCAGATCGTCTTGACCATGTCTACATGCCTAAATGCACTGAGTTGCTGCCATGTGATTGGCTGATTAGAAATGTGCGTTAATGAGCAGTTGGACAGGTATACCTTATAAAGTGGCCGGTGAGTGTTTAATAATTTATTCGTTCATTCTCCTTTGGCTTTGTCTCTATTTCAGAGATGGACACGGCGGAATGAACCATCAACAATTCCAGCATATGCTATGCATTCAGCAGATGCCCTTCCTGCCACCACCCAGTACTGGGAAACACCAATATACACATATACACTCACACGCACACAACCACACACACATACACTGGCCAATTAAGTTTAAGTTTATTCAATTCACCTATTGTGCATGTCTTTGGACTGTGTGCCAACACGGGGAGAACATGCAAACTCCACACAGAAATGCCAAGTGGCCCAGCCGGGACTCGAATCAGCGACATTCTTGCTGTGAGGCAACAGTGCTAACCACTGGGCCACCGTGCCACCTCTTTCAACATCATTAAAGTAATAAAACATTCATAATAAAAAAGATATTTTATAGTACCATGGTATAAACCAAAATCATAATACCATAGTGTGTTAAACTTATGTGTTAAATGCCATCCAGTGTTATAAATACCACCCCACGTTCATATGCCACGCTATTCACACTCCAAGAGCTTCAGAAAGCAAAATGGTAAAAAAGCATGGTACATTTTATAAAACGAAAGAGCTAAATGTCATGATCTGGCTTCAGACTGTGTACTTTCAACAGCACGCCGTGGCAGACAAGCCCACGTGTGGCGACGGTGAAACAAGCCAATCCAACACTTTTCACACTGAGACACAGGCTGCTTATTCCGCTGAGTCCTGGAGTGTTTTAATCTGCTCAGCCTGTGGAAAGTGCTCTCGCGTTCAGTCATCGGCCTGCTCATAATTCTCAGAACAAAGACAAAACGCGGACAAGACGGCACTGGCTCTGGAAATGAACCCCCCCCCCCATCCATATCCACGCTGTGATCTTTGCATGCACTGAACACAAATGATCTCCCCTGAGAGGTGTGCTGGAGACGGGGAGGGACAGCCAGACAGATGGGGTGTGTCCCGCTTTGCTGCAAAGAGCCTCAAATGTCTGATGTACCTCAAAGGCTCACATATCGGTGCATAAAAGTCCAAAACATTTGATTTGAGCATGTGATCTCATGCACTGGTTTGTTGTTGAGGCTCCTAGAGAATTCAAACATTTAAAGGTGCAGTATGTGGGATTGACTACTAACCTAGTGGTTGAACTAAGTATTGCAGTCCAAATTCAAAATACTGGAGAGGGGTTTTTTTTTTCACTCAGCCCCTCTTCCCCCGTCATGATGCATAAGTAGGTTGCCAAATTAATGACACCAATAGATCACGAGCATGCCTAAAGATCAAGCTTTTAGCCATGGTCACACTGCTTTTTCGCCCCATATTATATATTTATATTATAGGTGGGCATAGATAATTTTTTTTATCTAGATTAATCTCACTGTAATCTTGGAATTAATCTAAATTAAAATGGCTCATTTGACATGAGAAGGCATTCAGAATATGTGTGCTCCAAATAATGACTAAAAATAAGTCTTTGAGAACGGGTTTCTCAAGCCAGGTGGAGCATTAGACAAGGGGCTCATCTCTTGTTTCCAAAATGCATCACAAACTGCTTGAGAAACTCTACTATGATAATTAGTGATAAAAATAAATGATGTTTAATAAAATGTACTTGTGTTTACTAACTGTTTATTCAGTTAAACATGAATTTTAAACTGTAGGCCTACTTAAGCTCTAAACAGCAATTTTTGATTACCTTAATCCAACTAAAGTCATAACTGAACTAATCAGAAATGGACTTAAGATGTGGAGTATGCATATACTAGTGGCATAATTAAAGTAAACACTGCAATCAAACTATTACCATCATGTGGGACTTTTAGCCATATTTTTAGCCATATCACAAAATGAGGACATTTTTTTCTTTCCATTCGGCGTGCGTTATTAAATTCCATAACTCTCTCACCACTCCTTACTCCTTATTTGCATCTAATACCCCAGTTTGTCATGGAGGCATGAATGAAATGTTCATGAGTGAAAGTGAAACTGCCAAACTAGTTAAAGTCATCCAAAATTACAGGAAACTCTTACATGAAAGCACTTCACGTAACCACGTTAATTATATTATTGTTTATTAAGGCAAATTACTAGACTACAGATGTCCATGTAAGCGTAGTCAGTGGTGTCTTCGAAGTAAGTGAAAGATCCAGAAGGCCATCCTGCTGATTTGATTCAGAAGGGCACTTTTTTTTTGTCAGACGGCTCACTGATTTGACTTTCATTCACTGTCATTCATTTTAAAAAGCACCCGCTCCATTTTTTAAATATATATGATTTACTTGAACTCGAACTCTACAGGCGCCTGATAGTTAGATGTGGAGTGAACTGCATCAATGTTAGCACGTCATGTTTGATGTGGTCATTTCACAGTAGGAATACACACAGGTTCGAAGACTTGTTCTCGCCACCTACAGTGCAATTCGGTCAGGTATGCATCCGCACTTAAATATAAAGGTGAAAGTCATTATAGCTTGCGTAGAATAGACGCAGCTCCCAACCCAAATTTGAGAATAGATTAATGCTGGTATTTTTTATCGCCCGATAAGAGTCTCGCGTTAATGTCAATGATGGCTGTAGCCAAAACAAATTCCTTGTGTGTGAAGCACACTTGGCAATAAAACTGATTCTGATTTAGTTTATTCAATTCACCTTTAGCGCATGTCTTTGGGCTGTGGGGGAAACCGGAGCACCCGGAGGAAACCTGCACCAACACGGGAAAAACATGCAAACTCTAGACAGAATTGCCAACTGACCCAGCCGGGACTTGAACCAGCGACCTTCTTGCTGTGAGGCGACAGTGCTAACCACTGAGCCACCCCTAAATTGTGATTTATTTATATATATATATATTAAATTTTTCAATTGTTTAAATAATTAAATTAATAATTTGATTCTTCAATTGACTTTTAATAGGCACTTCTGGACCTTCATACGCCCAGGCGGGTTAATTCAAAATTGAGGCAGCCTGAAATTAAATATGCTGTGTTTTCTGCCAAGAAAACACAGCGTGTCGAAATATAATTGGGTAAACTGGTTATAGAGACCCAAACAAAGACAGACATTTCGAGACGCAACACACATTTTCAAAGGAGAATAACTGACTTTAGCATTGTTTTTCAGATAAACAAGTATGTTCACTTAGCATGTATCTGTAATATCTGCAAACATATTATGCTATTTTTATGATTTAGAAGAGATGGCAAGGTTGCTCAGTGGTTAGCACTGTCGCCTCACAGCAAGAGGGTCACTAATTCGAGTCCCGGCTGGGCCAGCTGGCATTTCTGTGTGGAGTTTGCATGTTCTTGCCGTTTTGGCATGGGTTTCCTCCAGGTGTTCTGGTCCCCCCCCCCCCCAGTCCAATGACATGCAGTGAAGATGAATTGAATAAGCTAAATTGGTGGTTCATTCCGCGGTGGCTGCCTCTGATAAATCAAAAACTAAGCCGAAGGAAAACTAATGAATGAATATGACTTAGAAGTTAAAAACGTACCTACAGCACCTTTAATTATGAGATTTTAAAAACACCAACGCCACCTCTACACACCTACAACTTGTTCTCTTCTTTCAAAAAAACAATGCTACTGGGAATGTAGGATGGTGTTTGAGATCTCAACATGACTAATGACACTGAGAGTAAAGTCTGAAAGCCAAATATATGAGCACAATCTAAATTCATAATACAATGCGAGTATGCGATTTCAGTGAGGGGTGCCGTAGCTGACTTTAGCAGAAGCTGTTTTCTCTTTCAGGTCAACTTCTTACAGGAAAATCGTGCTGAGTAAGTTCAATCATATGAAGATGTTTATAGTAGCTGTACATGGCCAATAAACACATTTTAATTTGCATACACAAGCACGATGTTTGACATTTTTTTAGAATGAAGTACACTGAATATAACAAAAAAGTGCACTTTAATTAACAAAATAGCATAGAATATTGGACACTACGTGCAGCTGTAATGATATATTAAAGAGATTATCAGACTCTGATACTGGACAACAAAATAATTCAAACAAGTATACAACAAGTGCATGATGTACTGTATAGTGTGTCATTTCAGATACAGGTAACTCCATCACTTTGGGATTTTTTTTTTACAAACACAGTAACACATGATCTTTACTTTTATTTAATCACTTTCATTTATTATTATTGCTATAATATAATAAAAGCTAAATTTACTTTTAGGCAAGGCATGTTTATTTACTGTATATAGTAGATTTTATACACAACGGTAACTCATAGTGCTGTACATAAACCGGAATAAAAGAAACAAGTATAAGAAAATAAAAACAACAGAGAATTTAAATGATTAAAAACTGATTAAAATGTGTTAAAATATGTTTCAAAGAAATAAAAGATGTGCTCTGATTTTCTAGCTCTGGTCAGAATCCTGGCAGCAGCGTTCTGGATAACCTGCAACTGTCTGACTGTGTTTTTGGGGAGGGCAGTGCGGAGTCCATTACAGTAATCCACCCTACTGGTCATTAAAGCATGAACAAGTTTCTCTAAGTAATCAATTTTACGATGTATTATAGATGTCACGATCCAGCCTGTGAACACACAGTTCACTAATAGACTACAAATCCTCCATTTATGGACTACATATTTAGTCATGCACCGCACACACACACAACCGGTTCCTAATCCCGTCTGGTTGCAAACACACAGCTGATGCTGCTTAAGTACTGCTTACACACATATATTCAGCTCACCTTGAGACACTCATTGCTGAGTCTTGTTATGTGTTCAAGTGACATTACAACACGTTTTCTTGGTTTGTTTTCCTGTGTTTTGATTCTCGCCTTGGTTATCTGTGTATTCCTGTCTGCTGCCTGCCTTTGACCATTTGTCCGCTATTTTGACTACGACTCTGGATTGCCCTCATACATCTGTTTGCTCCTGTATTGACCACTGCTTACCTGACCTTGCTATTAAACCTGCATGTGGATCCGCACCTCTGTTGTCAGTGTCACATTCTCTGGTTAAAATAGAAGCTTGTACCTGCTTTAAGCTGCGGTCACACTAAAGTTTGTGCGTGCAAAATTCCGTCATACAGCGCTGCGAACAGGAGCAGGATTAAACAAGATGATTAGACATTAAAAAAGGGAGCAATTGCTCCATGTTTTAAATTTCTGTCAAGAGAGTTCATGTTTTGATCCTCGATTGGTCTTGCAGTCAAGTGATGCGATTTCGCAGGTCTGACTTCACCAAGCTTGAATTTTGAACCGCATCAAACTGCGAAACTTGATGCATGACCGTGCGTTTCCGGTTTGACACATTTGCTTGCGTACGTATGAATGGAAGTCTATGGGGAGAAAAGTCCAGTGTGACCGCAGCTTAAAGGCAGACAAGTCTAAAGTCTACTTCAAATCTGTCAAGTAACTAAAAATAAAATGCCAAAACTTGTTAAACTGAATGACATTTATGTGGGTGTTTTTTTGTAAGTCATACTAAAAATGTATGCTAGTCCTAATTTTTTTGCTTAAAATAAGACAAACATTTTATTACAAAAGTTGTATTACAACTACTTTTTATTGTGCATATTTATTCAATGATGATGGTTTTATACAACACATGACCATAACTTCAATTTCTGAATCTTGAAATCAATCAAAATAAATGTATATACTGTATTATTCATTTATGCATTCATTTTCTTTTTGGCTTAGTCCCTTTATTTTTTCGGGGTCGCCACAGCGGAATGAACAGCCAACTTATCCAGCACATGTTTTACACAGCGGATGTGCTTCCAGCCTTAACCCATCTCTGGGAAACACTCATACACACTCATTTACACACGTACATTACGGACAATTTAGCCTACCCAACTCACCTATACCACATGTCTTTGGACTGTGGGGGTAACCGGAGCACCCCGAGAAAACCCACTCGAAAGCAGAGAGAACATGCAAACTCCACACAGATATGCCAACTGAACCAGCCGAGGCTCGAACCAGCGACCTTCTTGCTGTAAGGCGACAGCACTACCTACTGCACCACTGCATTGCCCCTATATTGTATTATTTGTTATGTTTTATTTCCCTTTTTTTGCACTAAGTAAAAACTATTTTGTTTTTTATTCTTTCATGTTTAATAGTTACCCATTTTAATCTTTAAGCAACAATGCAGGGAATTACAAGTAAGTCTTCTTTCAGAAAAGATGCCAGCAATGCGTTGGCCAAGCATTTACATGTGCATTAGCATATATGTGTATATTTCTTGCTTAAGGCTAAAATGATTCTCTATTCTCTGTGTGCAAACTCTCATTCTGCCAACTCGTGCATTTTAAAAAGCAACTGGGGGGGGGGGGATGTAGAAGAAAAAGACAACTGTAAACACGCAGCAGCTCAAATAATCTGATCTTTTCAAATAGCAATATTTGAGCTCATCTTTGAGATCTCGGACTTTGGTATGACAGCAGATGTCAGATTTTTTTTACATTTTTCCTCAACGACTTAGAGAAGCAGATACAATTTAAAGCCCACCTGAAATCTAAATTGAAGATGTGTGGGTGTTAGTATCAGCGTTGCCAGACGTATGATAATTATCGTATTTGTACGGTAATTTCGACCTTTGTACGATCAATAATGAAAAAAATCCTATAATGTACGATAATTTCAGAGTTTCATGGCATTTAAACAGAATTTCATTGTTATCATACGGCTTCTATACTTATTGATCCAGCTGCATCTTTTGTCTACTGTCTGTGAGGAGAACGTGGAGTTGGGCACGTTTTCTATGCCATCTTACGTCACATATTCTCAGCCAATCAATGTGGAGAATGGCTCTCTCTCACGAGTTAACATTCCTGCTGCGTGCGGCCATGCTTAGGTCAGTCGTTTTCAGGTTGAGATTGATCGTTTAAGCAATAAAGTTTAAAACATTGTGCTGAAAAGAAAAGTGAGAAGGACGGGAGTTTGCCCTTGATGTTCTTGTTTTTCCCCATTTAAATGCAATGTGAACGTTTTTTTTCCAAAGTTAATCTCATTAAAACACAACCACAAAATCAGCTCATTACAGATACTGTGAATGGGCTTGTGCACACCTCAGAGTGTGTTAAAAATTTGGGAGGGTGCACTGCTTTTGAGCAAACCAGCACTATGTTGCAGTCCAATTTGTACCGCAAAACGAATCCCTCAACATCTGGCAACACGCAGGTATCCAATGACAGCAACTCGGAGGTGGACTTTGAACCTTCCAACTAAGGTACGCTTATTTTACGTATTTTTTTACGTATTGTGGTAATTTGCACATTGGGTCAAAATGCTATTTGTCTAGATAATATCTGTATAGACGAATTACCAACCTACGCCACACATGACGTCACACGGGTCCCTGGTTGCAAAAAAAGACCTGCTGCAATAGCAAACATGGGGTGTTTTGCGGTATGATGCCAAATTCGAAAACTTAAACTTAACTTAAAACTTAACTTTTATCATACATCACACTGCTTTAATGCCGACTGCAGACGTCTTTGGCTAAAGGAGCTGAATGAAGTAACGACCTAATTAGAAATGCTGGACTCTGCAGTTCTCATGTTATATCAGGTAAGTTCACGCTACGCTAAATCATACACATTACTCATTTTTAATTGCAGTAATGATTTCGGCAAAACAGTTACATATGGTTAATTAAACTGCGGAAAGTTTAATTAACCACTTTCAATTAAACGTGAAAGTGTAAGTTATTGAAGTTGGTTTTATATTCATTCATTCAGTGACAACTTGTGACAGCTTCCTATATTGTTTACCACGGCACTTTGAGTATTTGGTCTGAAATAACCTGCAAATGTGACTTGAAAACAGCATAAACTGTTTATTTGACTGTGAACGATGTTGTACTTTGATAGTCATTGGCTGCTAATATGATTTTGCTATTTAGAGTTTGCAAATAATACGTTAATGAAATTATATTATTAAGGAGAAAGTCCGAATGTGCGAATATAAAACCAACTTTATGTGTAAGTTCACATACCCTGCCATAAGTCCAGGTGTAGTTTGCTGTCACAATGCAGTTGTTCTGCTTGTTGATGACCACCCAGCCTTGTATAACGTTAGCTCCATCTTTTTTTCCTTGTCTTTGGCTCGGCAGAACCTCGTTTTTTAGCACTACATAGTTTTGAATCTGGTAATAAAGGAACATTATTTATTGCACATGACCACACAGAACACAATTGTTGGCATCCAAACACTTGTAGGCCTTTAACTTCTCTCTTGTAAAATCCCTTGGAGCTTCAATGAGATTGTATATTTGGGGCTGATGCTTGGGCATTTCATTTTATTCAATATCCATTGGGAAGGGGCTATCACAAATGGACCTGTCAGATGAACGCCGCTCACTTTAACGTTAATTTTGTAGAATCACTGCTTATCACTGGGTGACAAGCTGTTATAATTCGCTGAAAGCATTATGTAAATAATATATATAATATGTAATCAATATATTTTATTTCTAAGATAACAACAAACTCTGTACTGCATCGGATGTCATTCCCTCGCTGTAAATGCTAGCACTCCCGTTTTTTTTCTGCCACCTCCCTGTGCACGCATCCTGAATGTTTACAAACATGGTCATTGGTCTATACTTTCCGTTTGACTCGTGTACGATAATTTTCCTCCAAATACAATAATTTCGAGGTTCTGGTACGATACTTTGACATTTCCAATCTGTCAACACTGGTTAGTATCAATAAGTTATCAGAAGTTGCTGAGGGGGCGACGCGGTGGCGCAGTGGGTAGCATGTTCGCCTCACAGCAAGGTCACTGGTTCGAGCTTCGGCTGGGTCAGTTGGCGTTTCTGTGTGGAGTTTGCATGTTCGCGTGGGTTTCCTCCAGGTTTCCCCCACAGTCCAAAGACATGTGCAGGAATTGAGTATGCTAAAGTTGACCGTAGTGTGTTTGTGAGAAATACTACAGTAAAATCTTTACCAATGATTATTTGATGCATTTGTTGTGGAACTGCATTGACGAGTCACACACAATGTCGTTACAAAGTTCACGCACACACACAGGCACAGAGACACATACACACACAACGCGGACACACACACATACAGCGCACGCATTTAGCTTTGCACTGTCTTTGCACGCAAATGTGACAGGATACAGGTTAATATCCACTGCTGTATGGATGTCTGTTACGTTAATGTACAAAATAAACCTGATTTAACATCCACAAACCAGGATTGAAGCGTCTTCTTTTATAATTGTACTGACACGCGGCTGTGTTGACGAAGTAAAGCTGAAGTAAATCGCTGTAATTCATTACACACATGCACTGTTTTAAAACATTTTAAACTTGTCAAACTCACTCTTGATCACATTTGATGATGATTGATGATCCTAGCAAACTGAACAGACCTTTTATTCCCGGTTGCTTTGTGGACATCCTGTCTTGTTGGTATGATTATACACGTTACTACGGACACATGTTAATACGCAGCTGTCAATCAATTCGGTGAGCGGGGGGACCACGCTCTGACGTCAAGTTGCGGTTGGTCTCAAAACAGCTCCAATTGGTCCACCGTTTTTATGTTGTTACATAAAAAAAGCACTGGGTGTGTTTATATCACCCCAATATGACAGTCTATACACTATACCTACACACGTCTGTCCAAACAGCTTGAAAAGTAGATTTTTCACCATAGGTGCCCTTTACATTTCCCATTTATTGTATTTTATTATTGTCTACCCCCACCTCAACCCTAAACCCAACCATCACAGTAATGTAATGTAGAAAAGTTCTTTGTTGTGGGAAGAAGGTAAGTGCAAATTGTTCTTTATTTTTAGAGTTAGATAGCAATCAGCTCTCTCTCTTTCTTTTTCTCTCTCTCTCTCTCTCTCTCTAATGGTCTCCCCCGCTCCCTTAAGACGGTGTCTCTCCGGCCCAATCACTAGAGAAAACAGGTGTTATTAATTATTTCTGATTGGGCCACTGACCAGCCGCAGGTGTCTCCACTCGCTCTCCCCCCTTTCTGGGTGTTCGGCCACGCTCTCCCCACCACATGTAAAAACCGTAGTTGTACCGAGTATTATTTATGCTATCTATTAAATTACCCAATAAATTCTATTTTTTAACGCCTACCCCCACCCCAACCGTCACAGTAATGTAAAATTATTCATTATTGTTATAGAGTGTCATAAAAAAATGCTGCTATATTGATGTTGAGCATGGGACGATAACCGTTTTTAAGGTATACCGCGGTTTGGAAAAGTCAAGGTTTTAAAACCTCCAAACATTTCTGTAATACGGTTCTCAAGGTATGTGTAAGATTTTTTATTTACATTTTTTTAGGACAACTATCTCCAGCAGAAAAAAATATCCAAAGATGCCATTTTAAATTGTCAAGAAATCTGTGTTTTTGGGGTGACGTCAGTTGGCGTTTCTGTGTGGAGTTTGCATGTTCTCCCTCTGTTGGCGTGGGTTTCCTCCGGGTGCTCCGGTTTCCCTCACAATCCAAAGAAATGCGGCACAGGTAAATTGGGTAGGCTAAATTGTCCGTAGTGTTTGAGTGTGAATGAGTGTGGATGGACGTTTCCCAGAGATGGGTTGTGGCTGGAAGGGCATCCCCAGCGTAAAACATGTGCTGGATAAGTTGGCTGTTCATTCCGCTGTGGCAACCCCAGATTAATAAAGGGACTAAGCCGAAAAGAAAATGAATGAATGAATGTATGTGTGTGAATGAGTGTGTGTGGATGTTTCCCAGAGATGGGTTGCAGCTGGAAGGGCATCCGCTGTGTAAAAACGTGCTGGATAAGTTGGTGGTTCATTCCGCTGTGGCGACCCTAGATTAATAAAGGGACTAAGCCGAAAAGAAAATGAATGATTAATGAATGAATCAGTGTTTTTGAAACTAATGAAGACAGCATAGCTAATGAAGTCAATGACTCATTTGAATTATTTAGCCTGACATGTTTACTGTTCCAAATTATTATAAATCTTTCAAAAAAATAAAATATATTGATTTCAAAGGGGGGAAAAAATTTTGTTTTTAACCCAGACATTTTAAAAGAATATATTTTAGAGCAGTGAGCACAATACCGTGATATTTTTATCCAAGGTTATCATACCGTAAGAATCTTATACCGGCCCATGCCTAATTGATGTGCATATCACACTTCAGGCCGGCCGTAAATCCAATCCAGACTTTACCTACAATTAGGATGGAGAGTGCTTTTTTTTTTAAAGAGAGAGAGAGACTTCATAAATGCTCTGTGTTCTTTATTTTTTGTTGTATGTTTAGTACATTTCAGCATGATTTGCTGATCTTCTAATTAGGGGTGGGTTTAGGGGCACTCCGCCCTTTAAAATGGTAAGTTTTCATATGAATGAAGTCCTATGAATTCATACAAATTAGCCACTTTTCTGAAAATATGTTAAATGATATTATTTCTTGTGAGATCGGGCTGGTACACATACAAGGTCAGCACACAGTACACCACCTGTTCCACACAATTACACTTTTTTATATGGTAAATGGCACCTAGTGCACTACATAGATGATGAATGATTCAGAAAGTGTAAAATATGCTCTCAAGTGTGCTGAGTAAATTCTAGTTACACATTAATATTACATTGCATGTATATTGCACATACGCGGTCTGCTCTGGTCCAGAGACACCCTATCAAAGAGTGGATCATATGCCTGAGTCAGCAGAGACTATAAAAAATCTGACTCATTTGAATGATACTGAATTGTAAACGGGATTTTATTTTGTTAAACAGAACTTCAAACTGTTTTCCAGTCGATGTTTTGCGGTTGCTATATTAGTGAAACAAAAGACCAAACTACCAAATAATACGTCATGAGCAGTGGTGTAAAGTAACTAATTACAAATACTCAAATTACTGTAATTGACTAGTTTTTTTCAGGAATTGTAATTTACTGATTAGTTTTAAAAAGGTGTATTTTTACTTTTCCTTTAGTACATTTTTACAGTCAACCACTCTAATTTTGGACTTTAATAAAGGGTTAATGCGAATAACGGGGCATAGAAACATATTTACAGACTCCATAATGATTGCCTTGTTTACTGTTGGTTTTTAGGTTACCAATACTACAGTCAACCACTCAGAAGTGCTGAGCTTTTAACACACTGGAGAGGGATGGTGTTAAGCAGTAGCCATCTTGCTTCTGCCTATCCTGCTGCTGCGGAGATCTGATCACCTTCAGCGCTGCAGGGAGGTGGAGTGTGTGTGTAAGAGTGTCTCAGTGTGTGACATTACTCCACACGCCTGTCTGATCACATTAGACACTGGGACGGTGGCTCTCGTAACCCCCCTCGGCCCCTCTGCGCGGCAGGAAATGGGGCCACCTTGCCTAATGCCATGGCAACCTGACAGGAAGAAGCAAAAAGGACCAACCCGGGGGGCTTCCTTGTGCATATGTGTGTGATGCTGATGAGACAGACAGATAGAGACAGAGAGAGATGAATGAATGAATGAATGAATGAATGAATGAATGAATGAATGAATGAACGAGTGAATAACAGACACAATGAGGGAAACACCGGAATCTGGAATACAAATAAACAGTTGAGAGATTACAGTAATAAGAGCCTAAAGGAAACAATGAAAAGACTAAAATGGGACATTCACTATGAGAAAAAGTAAATTAATCTCTCTAAACACTGAAAACTGTCTGGTCAAGACTGAACTTTAGCAGTTATGAATGTATATATAAACTCACCGGCCACTTTATTAGGTACACCTTACTAGTACTGGGCTGGACCCACTTTTGCCTTCAGAACTGCCTTTGTGGCATAGATTCAACAAGGTACTGGAAATATTCCTTAGAGATTTTGGTCCATATTGACATGATAGCATCACGCAGTTGCTGCAGATTTGTCGGCTGCACATCCATGATGTGAATCTCCCGTTCCACCACATTCCAAAGGTGCTCTATTGAATTGAGCTCTGGTGACTGTGGAGGCCATTTGAGTACAGTGAACTCATTGTCATGTTCAAAAAACCAGTTTGAGATAATTGGCGCTTTATGACATGGTGCGTTATCCTGCTGGAAGTAGCCATCAGAAGACTGTGGTCATAAAGGGATGAACATGGTCAGCAACAACATTCAGATGAGCCGTGGTGTTAACACGATGCTCAAAATGGGCCCAAAGTGTGCTAAGAAAATATACACCACACCACACCACCACTAGCCTGAATCATTGATACAAGGCAGGATGGATCCATGCTTTCATGTTGTTCATGCCAAATTCTGACCCTACTATCGGAATGTCACAACAAAAATTGAGACTAATCAGACCAGGCAACGTTTTTCCAATCTTCTATTGTCCAGTTTTGGTGAGCCTGTGTGAATTGTAGCCTCAGTTTCCTGTTCTTAGCTGACAGGAGTGGCACCCAATGTGGTCTTCTGCTGCTGTAGCCCATCCGCCTCAAGGTTAGATGTGTTGTACATTCAGAGATGGTCTTCTGCATACCTCAGTTGTAACGAGTAGTTATTTGAGTTACTGTTGCCTTTCTATCAGCTAGAACCAGTCTGACCATTCTCCTCTGACCTCTGGCATCAACAAAGCATTTGCGCCGCTCACAGCAAATTTTCTCCTTTTCCGACCATTCTCTGTAAACCCTAGAGATGGTTGTGCGTGAAAATCCCAGTAGATCAGCAGTTTCTAAAATACTCAGACCAGCCCGTCTGGCACCAACAACCATGCCACACTTAAGTCACTTAAATCACCTTTCTTCCCCATTCTGATGCTCAGTTTAAACTGCAGCAGATCGTCTTGACCATGTCTACATGCCTAAATGCATTGAGTTGCTGCCATGTGATTGGCTGATTAGAAATTTGTGTTAACGAGCAGTTGGACAGGTGTACCTAATATATATATATATATATATATATATATATATATATATATATATGTACACACACACTCATAACACTCAGTAGTTCATGAAAATGCATCACATGTATCCTTTTTAAGAACTGCTAAAGTATATATAATAAATTACTCTATAAATTTATTGGTATTTTTAGCATATAATATGACAGATTGAAGTACATGAAAGTATAGCAAAGCATACGTGCACTGCATTTGGATGAAATACTGAGAGCTTTTATAAATTCTTTACAGTTTTTATAAAGTAAATGAAAAGGCAACTTTTATATTGTTAATAAAATATCAAGATGAACACTTACTGAACTTATTTTTATTTGATTATCCATTCGTAATGTTTTTTTTTTATTCATGTTATAAAAAGTCTAATCTAACCATGTTTTTGAGGATAATTTATTTGTGTATCTCAGTTATGACTATTATATTATATTATATTATATTATATTATATTATATTATATTATA
>CAIGQZ010033059.1:5298890-5309625 GCA_903798205.1 Danio tinwini | reverse complement strand
GGAAAGAACAAAAATATGAATGAACGAATGAATGGAGGGAGGAATGATGGAAGGACTAAATAAATGAAGAAACGAACCAACGAAGGAACAAAAGTAGGAATGAGCAAAGGAATGAAGGAACGAACGAACAAACAAAGGAACGAACGAATGAAGGAATGAATGAACGAACTAACAATTAAAGAAAAGAACAAAGGAAAGAACAAAAATATGAATGAACGAATAAATGGAGGGAGGAATGAAGGAAGGATCAAATAAATGAAGATAGGATTCAAGGAAGGACTGAACAAACTAAGGAAGGCAGGAAGGAATTAACGAACAACTAAACAAACCAACAAAGGAACAAAAGTAGGAATGAGCGAAGTAATGAAGGAACGAACAAACGAACAAAGGAACGAACGAATGAAGGAATGAATGAACAAACAAACAAATTAAGAAACGAACAAAGGAAAGAACAAAAATATGAATGAATGAGCAAACGAATGGAGGGAGGAATGAAGGAAGGACCAAATAAATGAAGATTGGGATTCAAGGAAGGACTGAACAAACTAAGGAAGGAAGGATGGAAGGAACGAATGAATGAATGAATGAATGAACAAAGGACCTAATGAAGAAAGGAACATAAATATGGACGAACGAACAAATGAACAAACGAATGAATGAATGAGCAAACGAAAAAAAGTAACAAATGAATGAAGGAAGGAACGAACAAACAAGTGAATGAAGCAAGGACAGAAAAAACAAACAATGGAAGGAAGGTTTGAAGGAACGAACAAATATAGAAAGATCACTAAATGCACTAAAGAACAAACTGCATGTAGAGTAAACGCATCAACTTTTCACAGTGTAATACTCACTACTCACGAGTACTTTTAAAGGGCTACTTTTTACTCATAATTTGAGTAATATTTACAACAGATACTTTTACTCTGAGTACATTTTTAGGCAAGTAATAGTACTTTTACTTGAGTATGATTTTTCAGTACTCTTTCCACCACTGGTCCAGTCTGAATTATAGTTGACCAGGAGCTACAGAATTGTATTTAATCACTGTATTTATACGGAATTTATATGATTTCTAAAATAAAAAATAATAATAATAATAATAAAAAATGGTCTTGTTTCTATTCCAAATATCTACATCTCAAAGCAAAAACAAGATTATTTCACTTACCCCACTGGCAGATCATTTTGCTTGTTTTAAGGAAAAACTCTTAATTTTGATTTATTTCTTCTGACAGTGAAAACAAAACAATATTTTTACTTGCTCTAAGAATATTTTGGATACTCGGACTACAAATGAGAGAAAACAAAGTAAGAAAAGCATTTTTTTTGCACTGTGATTATTCAATTTCTGTACCTGAATACTCTTAGGTCCCGTTTACACTGCCAGTGACCCAATTCCGATTTTTTGCCCATATGTGACACAGATTGGATCTGTTCTATGATCGTGTAAACACACGCATGCATTCGTATATTCAGAGATAGGTTTCAGGCCTCCTTCATATGTGGAAATAAATCAGCTATAAATTGGATATGTGACAATGCGACTATCATGTAAACAGGCAGATTGGATTTATTGATGCGTTCTGTTTTGTAAGTCATTAAACCTGCGACAGTGTGACAATGTGTGCGACAATCTCCGCGGTAAATGAAGAGCAGGTGTGGAGACGCCGACGCGGTAAACAACAACAACAACAACAACAGAGGAAACATGGAGGAGGAAAGTGGTCAGTCACACCATAGGTGCAAGCTGCGATGACGGCCCGTTCCCTCCTCCTCCACCTCAAAATCATTTTAAAGTTGGGCGATCTTCACATATTTTTCAGAGCTAAAAGCAAGACAATTTCTTCCATCATGGGTAGCAGATGCTAGAACCCACCTTTAAGCAATCAGATATAGGCAACAAATCGGAATTGGGCATCAAGACCTGACAGTGTAAACGGGCCTTAGACTCCGTAGAAAACCGTGAAAAATAAATTATAAAAGATAAACTGTATGCATATTGAAATATTTATCACAGAAAAATAAATTATTCTAATGTCAGATTAATAATAATAATAATTCCTTACATTTATATAACGCTTTTTTGGACACTCAAAGCGCTTTACACAATGGAGGAATCTTCTTATCCACCACCAGTGCGCAGCATCCACCTGGATGACTCAATGGCAGCCATATTGCGCCAGACTGTACACCACACACCAGCTGATTGAGAGGAAACAGAGTGATGAAGCAAATTATGATATGGGGATGGTTAGAAGGCCATGATGGACAGAGGCCAGTAGGCAAACTTGATTTTTAATGACCACAGAGAGTCAGGACCTCGGTTTAACATCTCATCTGAAAGACAGAGCACACTGTGCAGTATACAGTCCCCATCAATATACTGGGGCGTTAGGACCCACACAGACTGCAGGTTGAGTGCCCCCTGCTGGTGTGGTCTCCAATCCAATATCAGATTTTTCCAATATCATGCTGCCCTAATGTCAAGATGATAGAAAATGGGAAGTTTTATCCATGTTTATGTTACGGGCCGTTCACACACTGCAAAATATGCTTTTCTTACTTAATTTTTTTGTTTTGTTTCTAGTCATCTAAAAATTCTTAAACTAAGGAGCATTTTCAAGACAAGCGAAAAATATTGTCTTGTTTTAAGAACTAATGTGCCAAAATTAAGTGAGTTTTTCCTTAAAACAAGCAAAAATAATCTGCCAATGGGCTAAGCAAAATAGTTGGGCAAACATGATTATTTTGCTTAGCCCATTGGCAGATTATTTTGTTTGTTTTAAGGAAAAACTCACAGAAATATATATTTTTTCAGCAGTGCACAGAAAGGTTTTTTTTTCTCCAATGCACTACTTTTGTAGTGTTTTTTTTACACAGAATAAACGTGTTTGACAGTTACGCTAACGTGTTGTGTCTTTTGAAGTGCCACTCATGTGAGCAGTGTGTTTTTTAGATGCGGTGTAAAGTTGAAAGATCTTCAACTTTAACACACAGTGCAGCTCATCACTGTTAGATCTACAGCAGTGGACCAATCAGATGAGCTTGGAGGCGGAGCATACTTTATGAGCTTCTGTTTGTAGTTAAAAGTTGGCATGACAACTGTTTTATTTACCTTTATATAATTGCGAAGGAGGAGCTCATTGTCCAGATATCCTGAGTTAGGTGGTGCATCTTCAAGTGCTCATCATAACATAATGTTTTCCTGTTTGTAATGTTCAGTCACATGGACCTCGCGATATCTTGTGCTTTTTCATAACCCATTCCCTTAAAATGGTTTTAAAAAATTCAAAACTGTTTTCATTCTAGCTGAAATAAACCAATAAGTCTTTCTCCAGAAGAAAAAACATTATAGGAAATACTGTGAGAAAATCCTTGCTCTGTTAAACATAATTTGGGAAATATTTGAAAAAGAAAAAAAATTCACAAGAGGGCTACTCATTCTGACTTCAAAAGTAAGTCTACTGGGCGGCACTGTGGCTCAGTGGTTAACACTGTCGCCTCACAGCAAGAAGGTTGCTGGTTCGAGTCCTAGCTGGGTCAGTTGGCATTTCTGTGTGGAGTTTGCATGTTCTCCCTGTGTTGGTGTGGGTTTCCTCCGGGTGCTCCGGTTTCCCCCACAGTCCAAAGACATGCGCTATAGCAGAATTGAATAAACTAAATTGTCCGTAGTGTATGTGTGTGAATGAGTGTGTATGGGTGTTTCCCAGTACTGGGTTGCGGCTATAAAACATGCCGGAATAATTGGCGGTTCATTCTGCTGTGGCGACCTCTGAAATAGAGACTAAGCCGAAGGAAAATGAATGAATGAATGTCTACTTGCAATTGATGTGATGTTGAAAGGTAAATGAAGTAAATAGTTTAATATGGGTAATGGGACAGAAATGAGACGTTCACAAGATTTAACAAGTATCATAACTATGTGTTTATACTGACAGTGACACTATATACGCTTCATTAATGAAGCATTCAAAGCTGAAGATAGCTAAATAAAGGCTGGAAATGTGTACAGGAGCAAGTGCAGCGCTCAGATTAAACTGGATGCACACTAAATCAAAGAAACACCAGCGTAAGCAGTTTTGAGAGAGAAAAACACTTAAAATTCAAAGCTTTCTCTTTTTTTTTGATGCTAATAAATGCAATTGGAGAGTTCCAGAGTTACTGCCCCAGCTGCTGGATGAAAACAATACTTAGCATTAAATGTAAAGACCCAAAATGCACAGTAACTTATCCACACAAACTATATACAAACACACACTCACATGCAAAATAAAGGGATGGGGAACTGTTGCTGGAAGAGTGGGCTGGGTGAAGAAAATAGACTTATGAGTCACTCTTAAAATGTCTAATGAAAGAGTAAAGTACATTTCTGCTGATATTTTAGGGCTATAAAACAAACACAAGCAATGCCAGGCTGGAGGCAGTGAGCACAAAACAAATATGTGCATCGATTCAGTTGCAGAATCATCATTTCAGTATCTGAATGCAGAATGGAAATGGAAAGAAAAAGAGTGCATATTTATTAATTCATTCATTTTCCTTCGGCTTGGCCCTTTATTAATCAGGGGTCGCCACAGCGGAATGAACCGCCAACTATTCCAGCACATGTTTTATGCAGCGGATGCCCCTTCAGATGCAACCCAGGAAACACCCATACACTCTCGCATTCACACTCATACACTACAGCCAATTTAGTTTATTCAATTCACCTATAGTGCATTTCTTTGGACTATGGGGGAAAACCAACACAGTAAAAACATACAAACTCCACACAGAAATGCAAACTGGCCTAGCTGGGACTCGAACCAGCGACCTTCTTGCTGTGAGGCAACAGTGCTAACCACTGAGCCACCAAGGAGTGCATAAGTTTTGTTTATTTTTTTTGCCACAAAAGCTGTCATGAATGTAGCATATAAGTAATTTAAATTTCAGTGGTTATTTCAAATTTTGCAAAAAAAAAGAAGTACATTATTTATGAATATTAATTTTTAAGATTTTTTTCAAGAACATTTTAGACAAAATCCTTTTTATTTTTAAAATCTGTTTGGAGAGGGGGTTAGGCCGAGAGCCATGGGAACGAAACAGGCCCGCCACAGATGAGAAACACCTGTGGTGCAATCCCCCTTGAATCCCACGAAAAGAGCTCTGAACTATAAGAGGAGGAATGATGGCAGAGGAGGACGAGAGAGATGACTGGGCCTGGACATATTTTGCTTTTGCTTTCAGTATGACGTGGGTCTCCATGAGGAAGGGAGCTGTAATTTTAATAATCATACTCAGTAAGTTAATAAATATGAATAATTTGACATTAAGTTTAGATTAATTTAAATAAAGATATGTTATATTATATTATTATTAATAATATAACGACGCAGTGGAGTCTGGGCCTCGCCTGGGTCAGTTGGTGTTTCTGTGTGGAGTTTGCATGTTCTCTCTGCATTCGCGTAGGTTTCCTCCGGGTGCTTCAGTTTCCACCCACAGTCCAAAGACATGCGGTGCAGGTGAATTGGGTAGGCTAAATTGTCCGTAGTGTAATAGTGTGAATGAGTGTATTTGGATGCTTCCCAGAGATGGGTTGCGGCTGGAAGGGTATCCACTGCGTAAAATCGTGCTGGATAAGTTGGCGGTTCATTCCGCTGTGGCGATCCCGGATTGATAAAGGGACTAAACCATAAAGAAAATGAATGAATGAATTATTATGTTGGCATGGGTTTCCTCTGGGTGGTCCAGTTTCACCCACAGTCCGAAGACAAGTGCTGTAGGTGAATTGGGTAAGCTAAATTGTCCGTAGTGTATGTGTGTATGTCCTAGTCCTTCAGGTTGGGGGTTGAGCGTTGAGCTAACAACCCACCTCATAAAAACTAGATGTTATGAAACACCAAGATGGTGCAGCTAAATATTAACTTAGATATAAATGGCCCTGGGAGTAACTAAGTATATTATATTATATTATATTATATTATATTATATTATATTATATTATATTGACAGTAAGTGTCACGGTGGCAATGTGGGTAGCAAAATCGCCTCACAGCAAGAAGGTCGCTGATTCGAGCCCCGGCTGGGTCAGTTGGCGTTTCTGTGTGGCATTTGCATGTTCTCCCCGTGTTTGCGTAGGTTTGCTCCAAGTGCTCCGGTTTACCCCACAGCCCAAACACATGTGCTATAGGTGAATTGGGTAAGCTAAATTGGCCACAGTGTATGTGTGTGAATGTGAGTGTAAGGGTGTTTCCCAGTGACCCCTGATTAATAAAGCGACTAAGCCGAAAAGAAAATGAATGATATTGACAATATAACTATTCTTTTTTTACATTTGGACTAATAAAATACACATAAAAATAACAAATATTTGAAATACAAAAACAGAAATGCACAATACAATTACAAATATGAATTATTAACAACATTTTAGGAAGATTTTCTTAAATAATTTTTTTAAAACCGATCACCTCACAGCAAGAAGGTCGCTGGTTCGAGCCTCGGCTGGGTTAGTTTGGCGCTTCTGTGTGGAGTTTGCGTGTTTTCCCCGTGTTGGTGTGGGTTTCCTCCTGGTGCTCCGATTTCCCCCACAAGTCCAAAGACATGCACTATAGGTGAATAGAATAAGCTTAATTGTCCGTAGTGTATGTGTGTGTGAATGAGTTTTTATATGTTTCCCAGTGATGGGTTGCAGCTGGAAGGGCCTAATCATCATACCCTGTGAAAATCTATACGCTTGCACACATTGCACCCTGTTTTCAAAGACCTTCGCAATAAAGTTGTAGAAAGGCACAGATCACGAGAAGGCTACAAAAACATCTTAAAGGCCTGAAATATTATTTGGAGTGGTTTAATTTCAGGCTGTATGACAAATAAAGTCATTATTTTAAAGGGGCATGACGATATTCTATAGGCACTGTATGTTTTTGTTTGTAGGCTGGTAAGCTGAGTTTTTTTTTTTTATCTGAATATTTTTTTTAACTGGTCTTAGTTTTGACAAATATAAAAATAAAATAAACTGTTTTTTTAAAGTATTATAAGTAATTAGTAAAATAATTTAGACTATATACAGTTGAAAACTATAAGCCCCCTGTATTTATGTTTCCTAATTTCTGTTTAACGGAAAAAATATTTTTTCAATACATTTCTAAACATAATAGTTTTAAAGTCATTTATAATCACTGATTTCTTTTATCTTTGACATGATGACAGTAAATAATATTTGACTAGATATTATTCAAGATGCTAGTATTCAGCTTATTGACATTTAAAGGCTTAACTTGGTTAATTAGGCAAGTTATTGTATACTGATGATTTGTTCTGTAGACAATTGAAAAAAATATTGCTTATAATATTGACCCTAAAATGGTTTCAAATAAAATGTAAAACTGCTTTTATTCTAGCCGATATAAAACAACAAGACTTTTTTCCAGAAGAAAAAATATTACAGGAAATACTGTGAAAAATTCCTCATTCTGTTAAACATCATTTGAAAAAAAAAAAATCACAAGAGGGCTAATAATTATGACTTCAACTGTATATAAAACTGTTAGACAAATTAAATATAAAAACACATTTTAATTCTGATTCTCCCTCATCAGAATTAAACCATTTTTAAATTCAGAATTTCACACAAACCAGGCTGCTCTCTCCCCGTCCCTTTTCTCTTCCTGTGATTGAGCGTTTGGTGCTCTGTGAAAGTGCGAATGATTCCTGATCATGAAGAAGATAAAGATAAGACCTGGACTGGACAAGAGGGACAGAGTGAATGTGAGACAAAGATAAAGCCAAAGGTGGACAGAGACGCGCAGCAGTGGAGAGAGATAAAGCTAAAAGTGTCTCACAGGGGACAGAAGGGCTCGCTCAAGGACACGGCCATGAGTTTTTCATGTTTCATTTGTTCTGGGCCACAGAAGACCTGACGTGTTTCTGGCTCTGAGTGAACTCTCCAAAACTAATGCAGCGGCACTTCTGTGAGCCCAAAATGAAAAGCTCTTCCAGCACTCAGGCTGGAGAAACACAGCCCACATAAAGCAGGATCTGGAGGAGGAGAGACACTTCAAAACACACGCATTCAACACACACCAGCTCAGCTGCACACATTAGCATTCGATAATAACCTCCTACTGTATAACTATAACTACACACCGGCCACTTTATTAGGTACACCTGTCCAACTGCTCGTTAATGCAAATTTCTAATCAGCCAATCACATGGCAGCAACTCAATGCATTTAGGCATGTAGACATGGTCAAGACGATCTGCTGCAGTTCAAACTGAGCATCAGAATGGGGAAGAAAGGCGAAGGCAGTTCTGAATGAAATGAATGAATATGGTCCCACTTTATATTAAGTGTCGCTTATACCTGTGAACTTACACGGTAACTAGATGTGTAAGTAGTATGTAGCTACAGTGTATGTACACACTGGTACATAGTATTTACTTATGTAATACTGGTGTAACTACAGTCATGTAACAACACATAATAGTAAAAGTTCAAATGTGTATCAGGACATTAATAACACAATCTTTGGTAAACTACCCACTTTAATGTGATTACTGTTTCTACAGTTTACCTTAAAACAACATAAACATAAGGCATTTGTATATTTCTGAACACACTTATACTTTTTGGCAGAAGTTTGCTGTTGTTAAACAGTTGCACAAAGGTTTAGGTTTGATATATTACACAGTAATTTGTGAACATTTTACACTTTATATTGAGTGGACAGTTCCTGATGATTTACCCTGTAATTACACTGGTATCACAAGGTAAAACCTTCTAATGCAGTTTTAGTTCTGTCATTCTTATTCTAATACAGTTCAGAAGTACAGTACATGGTATGCAAACAGGTGTGGAAGTGGGAAAACACCAGCAAGTATATTGTTACATAATGCACTTATGTAGTTCTTGTTACAGATGTGTACTTTTTTAGTGTTGTTACCAATGTCCTGTTACACATTTGAACTTACACATCCTATTCAGTGTGTTGTTACATGTGTGTAGTTACACCAGTATTACACAAGTAAATACTATGTACCAGTGTGTACATACACTGTAGTTACATACTACTTACACATCCAGTTACCATGTAAGTTCACAGGTATAAGCGACACTTAATATAAAGGGGGACCCAGGGGTCGCCACAGCAGAATGAACCGTCAACTTACCCAGCATATGTTTCACGCAGCGGATGCTCTTCCAACTGCAACCCATCACTGGAAAACACCCATACATTCTATTTCACACACATACACTACGGACAATTTAGCTTACCCAATTTACCTACTGTATACCTCATGTCTTTGGACTGTGGGGGAAACTGGAGCACCTAGGGAAACCCACGCGATTACAGGGAGAACATGCAAACTCCACACAGAAATGCCAACTGACCCAGCCAAGGCTCAAACCAGCGACCTTCTTGCTGTGAAGCGAGAGCGCTACCCACTGAGCCGCAACGTCGCTCAATGTAATATAATATAATATAATATAATATAATATAATATAATATAATATAATATAATATAATATAATATAATATAATATAATATAATATAATATTGCTAAGGTGTTGCTAGGTGGTTGCTAAGGTGTTCTGAGTGGTTGGTAGATAGCTGCCAACATAAGTTACCATGGTTCTAGTATGAATTAGCATGTTGCTAGCATGTTTCCAGCATAAATTAGCATGTTTTTAACATGGTTCTAGTATGAATTAGCATGTTGCTAGCATGTTCCTAGCACTAATTAGCATGTTGTTAGCATGGTTCTAGTATGAATTAGCATGTCACTAACATGTTTCTAGTATAAACTAGCATTTTGTTAGCCTGAATTTAGTATGAATTAGCATGTTGGTAGTATGATTAGGATGTTTCTAGTATGGATTAGTATGTTTAATGTAAAGTCAATGGCAGTTTTTTATAATAGAAGTCTATGGGACAGTTGCTAAGGTGCCGTAAATGGTTGCTAGGGTGTAGTTAAATGAGCCCAACTTTAGGTCTGTATGACAGTCTGGTGGAAAGTCATGAGGTCATAAAGTTTGGTCCAATGTTAAGTCAATGGGACTGTTCCAAAATTTCCAGGTCAGTTTTCGGCAAACCATAAGTCGGATCAGTTGGAAAAGATAAAGCAACTTAATTCAGTATAGTTTAGAGGTTTGGAGTTAGTTTGGTGGTTGCAGTATGCACGGTTCAGGAGGAGATGCATTCTTAAACTAGTCTAAGAAGAACACAGAAGTTTATGTAGTATAACAGTATGGGGCTGCACAATGGTGCAATGGGTAACACGTTCGCCTCACAGCAAGAAGGTCGCTGGTTCGAGCCTCGGCTGGGTCAGTTGGCATTTCTGTGTGGAGTTTGCATGTTCTCTCCGTGTTGGCGTGGGTTTCCTCCGGGTTCCCCGGTTTCCCCCACAAGTCCAAAAACATGCACTATAGGTGAATTGGGTAAACTAAATTGTCCGTAGTGTATGTGTGTGAATGAGTGTGTGTGGATGTTTCCCAGTGATGTGTTGCAGCTGGAAGGGCATCAGCTGTGAGAAACATGTGCTGGATAAGTTGGCGATTCATTCCGCTGTGACGACCCCAGATTAATAAAGGGACTAAGCAAAAAAAGAAAATTAATGAATGAAGTATAACAGTATGTTGGCTTTCCCAAGCCACCATAATTATATTTTATATTATATTATATTATATTATATTATATTATATTATATTATATTATATTATATTATATTATATTATATTATATTATATTA
>CAIGQZ010033059.1:5225224-5239480 GCA_903798205.1 Danio tinwini | reverse complement strand
GGAAACTTAAAATTAACCAGCGTCTTCATCAGTCAGATCAGCTCAAACACAGGACCAATCAAAAACCAACTATTTTAAACCTCATTTATTATTTAAAGAACAATCATGAAGAGCCGCACACACACTACTTCAAAGTATTTTATCAAATAGCATGCTTATGTAATGAACTAATTATGCAGAATGGCTCATTTATGCAGTTAATATTCTTATTATTTGTTGACAATACATATAATAAATATAAAAATCACTTATATTTTGGGTCACAGAAGATTGAATTTTTGCTTTCTCAATCCAGAATTAATCTGTACTCATATTTACTTATTTTAAAATAAACATTCATTAATTTTCTTTTCGGCTTAGTCACTTTATTCATCTGGGGTCGCCACAGCGGAATGAACTGCCAACTTATTCAGCATATGTTTTACGCAGTGGATGCCCTGCATTCCAGCTGCAACCCATCACTGGGAAACACCCATACACACTCATTCACAGACATACACTACTGCCAATTTAGTTTATTCAATTCACCTATATCGCTTGTCTTTGGACTGTGGGGGAAACCGAAGCACCCGGAGCAAACCCACACCTACACGGGGAGAACATGCAAACTCCACACAGACATGCCAACTGACCCAGCCGAGGCTCCAACCTGCTGCGAGGCGGTATTGCTAACTAATGCGCCACCCCTAAATAAACATTCACAGTAAGATTTTTTTTTCTGTCTAGCTGAAATTACTCATTAAAATCAATATTTAAAGTCTCGGTGAGCATAAAGATTTATGCTCATAGTTAATACAATTTATTTAAACAGCCTATAAAAACTGATCAATCTGATCAATTGCCTAAAAACATCTAAAAAAGGATATTATTATTATTATTAAGATATTATTTAATGATATTTAATGAAAAAAGGAGGGGTGGTGCGGTGGCGCAGTGGGTGGCGTTGCCGCCTCACAGTAAGAAGGTTGCTGGTTTGAGCCTCGGCTGGGTCAGTTGGCATTTCTGTGTGGCGTTTGCTCCGGATTCCCCCACAAGTCCAAAGACATGCGGTATAGGTGAATTGGGCAGGCTAAAATTGTCTAGTGTATGTGTGTGAATGAGAGTGGATGGGTGTTTCCCAGTGATGGGTTGCAGCTGCATAAAACATATACTGGATAAGTTGGTGGTTCATTCCACTGTGGTGATCCCCGATTAATAAAGGGACTAAGCCGAAAAGAAAATGAATGAATGATTTAATGAAAAAAGGATGATGATATTATTAAGAAGATATATTATTTAATCTCATGTAAAAACTGTTTAAAAGGTCATTTTTAATATTTTAATTTAGTGCATGGTGGCTCAGTGGTTAGCACTGTCACCTCACAGCAAGAAGGTCGCTAGTTCGAGTCCCGGCTGGCATTTCTGTGTGGAGTTTGCATGTTCTCTCCGTGCTCGTGTGGGTTTGCTCCGGGTGCTCAAGTTTCCACCACAGTCCAAAGACATGTGCTATAGGTTAATTGAATGAACTAAATTGGCCATAGTGTATAAGTGTGTGTGTGTGTGTGTGTGTGTATGTGTGTTTCCTAGTACTGGGTTGGGGCTGGAAGGGCATCCGCTGCATAAAAACATATGCTGGAATAGTTGGCGGTTCATTCCGCTGTGGCAACCCCTGATAAATAAGGGACTAAGCTAAAGGAAATGAAAAAAGCACAAAAAGTGATATCAATATTAATAACAATCACACTAACACATATTTACTGAAAAATGTTACACTTTATTAAGCAGCTATTTCTGGAAACAACAGTACAACCTGTTAAAAGGCAACGCTCTTCTGAACTTGATTGCCATAATGTTCACATTGTTTGAAACAAACATAACAGTCATATGTCCAAACAATAATACACTGTGCTGAGATTAGTGTATAGTACTAAAACACCTCTCTCCTTCTGTCCTCTGGAAGATCCTTCAATCCTTGCAATTCCCTCAATCCCTGTGAAAACAGGTTTTGTGTTTTGTTACATCTGTAAATTGCAATAAATTTGAAAAAACTAAAAAGTAAATAATAATAATAATAATCACGTGTACCTCCAGAACCATGCGAATGTTGGCTTTTATCTTTGCTGCATCTTTGGTAAAAACTTCAGTATATCTAAAAATAAAAAGGTAAATATTTGCATACATGGACATTTTAACCCAAAAGGAACACTGTAACTTCGGCAGTGATTTCAACTGTAAAAAAAAGCTACAGTAAAACTCCTAAAAAAAAGGTTTCCATAATACATACAGTTAACAACCGTCTTTTTTTTGCCTGCATGACACTTGACCTTTTATGCTTTATTATTGACATTAATATGGTTCTTTCTTTTTCATATACAGTTGAAGTCAGAATTATTAGCCCCCCTAAATTATTAGCACCCCCTGTTTATTTTTTCCCCAATTTCTGTTTAACAGATTTTTTTTAACATATTTCTAAACATAATAGTTTTAATAACTCATTTCTAATAACTGATTTATTTTATCTTTGCCATGATGACAGAAAATAATATTTTACTAGATGTTTACTTCTACAGTATAGAGCTTAAAGGGACATTTAAAGGCTTAACTAGGTTAATCAGATTAACTAGGCAGGTTTGTGGTAATTAGGCAAGTTATTGTATAACGATGGTTTGTTCTGTAGACTATCACAAAAAAATATAGCTTAAAGGTGCTAATAATTTTGACCTTAAATGGTTTTTAAAAAAATGAAAACTGCTTTTAATCTAGCCGAAATAAAACAAATAAGACTTTCTCCAGAAGAAAAAATACTATCAGACGTACTGTAAAAATTTCCTTGCTCTGTTAAACACCATTTGAGAAAATTTATGTAAGAAAAAAGAGGAGGGGGGGGGGGGACTAATAATTTTGACTTCTTATGTATATTTTTCTCATTTTCATATTCTTATGGTTGTGTTTTTTTCTGTGTAAAGCTTGATTTATGCTTCTGTGTCAAGCATACATGCATGGTCCGGTGCATCCTTTGCACAGTCGCATAGCCCTTGCCATGGCTGATGCTGACTGTTAGGTCCCGTGTGGGACCTGTTGTGGTTGTGAATGGTGATTTGCAGATCCGACATGATTGCTGATTGTTGGGTGGGTTGTCTCACCTGAGATCCATTATGTGGTGCCCATAAAGGATCCAACATTTGACATGAGAAAAAAGCTCGATTGGCTGCATCTCCTGGCTTGGCGTTTTTGATTTATTGTAGTTTTGTTTTGGAGCATGCGCTCAGTTCACTACCATGCATTTGCATTTCACTACTGACTTCCATTTATACTGACTTTGATTACTTTAAATACTTTTGTTAGTTATGCTTTTGTTAATAAAACATTTCTCTTTTGCATTTACCTGGTCCGTATTGTCTCTCTAATGTTGCAACTTTGAGCCGGTTGTAACACTGACGCACACCTCTCAAAAACTAAAACATCACAACGATGCGTAGCGCAAGCTCTGGGATTGGTCGGCTTGGTAGAAACGTTTTCTGTTTATTTTAACATTGTTTGCTATAACTAGGCTAGAACCATTACAGATTCTTTTTAGCCCAACATTGAGTATTTAATTATGTGTTTATTCAGTTTTTTTAATAATTTCAGTAACATTATTGACTAATAAGCGAATATTTGTAAGGTAATATTTTCTGTATCTTTTAGTACATGTATTATATGCAAAACTTGCTTTGTTTACCAAACAAGTGGATCTAATGGAATTTGCATATTAACCTTAAATAAATGTAAAAAAATATATATTTGTTTAAAATTTTTAGTTACTAATACTCCCAAAATCATTCTGCATGAATCCACAGAATATTTAATAATTAGTTTTTACAAAATTCTGCACTGAAATATATATAAAAAATTTATTTGCAGATTTCCTCGGCTATAAATAAAAACTAGTGCTGTCAAATGATTAATCGCATCCAAGAGAAAGGTTTGTATTTACATAAATATACAAAGTACATATATATATATATATATACACATATACACATGTATATGTGTAAATACACACACATACTGTACATAAAATATAGAAATATACAAAAAATGTATAATTACATATATATTTCTATAAAAAAAATATTTTAAACAGGCTACACAATGGCTTAGCACTGTCGCCTCACAGCAAGAATGTCGCTGGTTCGAGTCCTGGCTGGGTCAGTTGGCGTTTCTGTGAGGAGTTTGCATGTTCTCCCCATGTTCACGTGGGCTTTCTCTTCCCCCACAGTTCAAAGACATGCGCTATAGGTGAATTGAATAAACTAAAATTGGCCATAGTGTATGTGTGTGAATGAGTGTGTATGGATGTTTTGTTGGCGGTTCATTCCGCTGTGGCGACCTCTGATGAATAAAGGGTCTCAAAGGAAAAGTCGAAGGAAAACGAATGAATGAGTAAATTGAAACAACATAGTCATGCGTATATTTGTAAGACACAAAAACATATTTAGCAAATATAAATGTTTATGTTGGATGCAATAAATCGCGATTAATCGTTTGACAGCACTACTAAAATCCTCTTACTCTGTGAGCTGATTTGTCTTCTTTTCAATGAACTTCAAAGCCTCTGCGTGTGTGAACTCCACAAAGAATCCATATCCGACTGCCACATATATTCTTGATGCATCAGGTCTGGAAAAAAGAAATGAGATTGCCCTTTCAAAAAATGTTCGACATCTCCACTGACGCACAGCGCCACAGACGTCACGCCAGCAACACTTACACATGAGCCTGCACATAGAAATTGCAGCCAAGGTCAACATCAGTTTTCAGTTCTTTGCTGTCGCTTTCCTGAAGGTGAATCAAATACAGCCACATTAGAACCACGCCAGGCAGAATGAGAGCAACTGAGATGAATTATAAGAATAGTAAATGTAAAAAACAACAACAACAAAAAAAATGTTACATAGCACAAACAATATCTGAAAACAAATGAGTGCAGGACATCAGAGTAAGCACAAAATAAGCAAATATATATGCAAAGCTCACATACCTGAATGCTTTGTATTGTGTTCTTCAGCTGCAGGTATTGCGCTATTTTCTCATACACTGCATCTCTTTGCTCCAGCACTTTCCTGGCAGAGCAGAAAGGACTCACATGAAAAAATACTATAGTAAATTACAATAAAAATTATGATGTTTTTAAACCATATTATACTATATTGTGCTCTTCAGCTGCAGGTATTGTGCTATATTCTCATACACAGCATCTCTTTGCTCTAGCACTTTCCTTCAAACCGAGCATCAGAATGGGGAAGAAAGATGATTTAAGTGACTTTGAATGTGACATGCTTGCTGGTGCCAAACAGGCTGGTCTGAGTATTTCAGAAACTGGGACTTTCACGCACAACCATCTCTAGGGATTACATAGAATGGTCTGAAAAAGAGAAAATATTCAGTGAGTGGCAGTTCTGTAAGCGCTAATGCCTTGTTGATGCCAGAGGTCAGAGGAGAATGGCCAAACTGGTTCGAGCTTATATAAAGGCAACAGTAACTCAAATAACCACTAGTTACAACTAAGGTATTTCAGATAAGACGTTAAACCGAGGTCCTGACTCTCTGTGGTCATTAAAAATCCCATGGCACTTCTCGTAAAGAGTAGGGGTGTAACCGCGGTGTCCAGGACAAAGTCCCTCAATTGGCACTTTCCCATAATGGCCTCCTAATCATCCCCATCCACCGAATTGGCTCCATCACTGTCTCTTCACTCCACCAATAGCTGGTGTGTGGTGAGCACACTGGCGCCGTTGTCCTGTGGCTGCCGTCGCATCATCCAAGTGGATGCTGCACACTGGTGGTGCTGTCAAGAGACTCCCCTCATGATTGTGAAGCGCTTTGGGTGTATGGCCATACACAATAAATGCGCTATATAAATACACATTACATTACATTGTATGGAAAAGAGCATCTCTGAACGCGTCCAACCTTGAGGCGGATGGGCTACAGCAGCAGAAGACCACACCAGGTGCCAGCCCTGTCAGCTAAGAACAGGAAACTGAGGCTACAATTCACACAGGCTCACCAAAATTGGAAAACAGAAGATTGGAGAAACGTTGTCTGGTCTGATGAGTCTCAATTTCTGCTGCAACATTCAGATGGTAGGGTCAGAATTTGGCGTCAACAACATGACAGCATGGATTCCTTCTGCCTTGTATCAACGGTTCAAGTTGGTAGTGGTGGTGTAATGGTATGGGGGATATTTTCTTGGCACACTTTGCCCTCCACAGTCACCAGACCTCAATCCAATAGAGCACCTTTGGGATGTGGTGGAACGGGAGATTTGCATCATGGATGTGCAGCCGACAAATCTGCAGCAACTGCGTGATGCTATCATGTCAACCAAAATCTCTGAGGAACATTTCCAGTATACCTTGTTGAATCTATGCTACGAAGGATTAAGGCAGTTCTTAAGGCAAAAGTGGGACCAACCCGTGTACCTAATAAAGTGCACAGTGAGTGTGCAGTATAATTTACTAATGTATGGTTTTAAAAAACTATCAGAATTACAATAAAATACTATAGTATACTACATTTTCATGTGGTACACTGTATAAGATGCTGGGTCCCACACTTATTATTCCTTCCTGTTGTCCCAACACAAATCGATTAAGTTAACTTTTAAATAAAAAAAAGTCCCCAAAAAACTCAAGAATTGTTAATTCAGCTCATTTAAATAAGTAGTTTGAACAAGCGTACATAATCTTTACATAACACATAGTATTTCATAATAGATTTGCATAAACTACATATTAGCATAGAGCAGTATTTACCCGCGATTAATAAGGTACAAGCATGGTAATACCACAGCAGCTTTGTGTACGTGAAATATATGAATATTAAATGATACTTACTGCAAGTCTCGTCTTAATACTTCACTGATGAATGTCTCATACTGCAAGACTTTGTCTTTAATGTCGGATGTGCCAGAAGTCATGATATGAGATGATAACAGATGATTGCGGATCGAAGTTTAATTTAATAGCAATCGCTGTTTCTAATATTAATGTGCATCAAACATTAACAGCCCGTCGCTGGGCTGATGCAGTGATTAAAGCTTACTGATGACAGATTAATGTACTTTAGTAGCAAACATGAATTATCGAGTACGTTAAATGAAGCTAATCCTTCCTTTGGTCTGTCACGTGGCTCTACACTTGTTTACAAGATACCCGGAAACGGAAATGGCGTTAGCTAAACTTTTTTATAGCTTTTTCTCATTTTAAATATCTTTGTTTGTTTTTAAATAATTAAAGTTTACCTATAGGAAATAATATCTTAATAAAACGTATAAATTTGTAAATACAATATATTTTAAGCGCTAACGCGACCTCCGACTTATTATTTCTCCTTCAAAAACGTATTCAAACGTGTTTTTAATGAAAATACCAGATTTTTTTTTCACCGGGTGATATATTACATGCTCCAAAAATTTGATTAGAGCTATATATGGCTAATTTATTAAAATATCTCTATTTACTATGTGCGCGAATAAAGCGGTCAAGTTTTAAAGCGACTCGGAACAAAATAGACTCGGTTCAAAGAGTGTTCAATTCGTAAATAAACCTAAACTGGTGTCATAGATGTATATGAACGGGTGTGTGAGACGATTCGAATGATTCATTTAAAAGATCCGACTCACCAAAACGATTTGTGTTTGAATCGCTACTAGTTTAAAGGTCATACAGCAGCTGCTCAAATGGCGCATGTTCATACAGTAATGTGCCTAAAAGTTATGTAGTTTGACCACCGTTTGACTTTTCATCGTAGTATTTATTCAACAATTGAATATATATAAAAAAGAAAAAAAAACATTAGAAGTGTCTGTTTATAGTTCGATTTCAGTCAGCATAGAAATGGCAGGTCCAGAGCTGCTGTTAGACTCGAGTATTCGCCTTTGGGTTGTTTTGCCCATAGTCTTCATCACATTCTTCGTCGGAGTTTTGCGGCATTACATCACTAAACTGATCCATAATGAGAAGAAAGTGGATCTGCAGCAGGTGTCTGACAGGTGAGAATAATACAGGTGTTTAGATATAAACAGATACATTAAACTACTTAAATCACTATCTGAAGTTCAGAAACAATATTAATCAATATCTTAAGTTCAGAAATAAAAATTAAAATCAGTTTTGATTGCCGAGTAAGTAGTGTAGAAATACTCCAAATACCCTGCATATGAATACATGAACATGTATAATTAATTATGGAAAATCCAAAGTTCAAAACTTTGACAAAAGTTGATTCAGATATTTTCGGTTCATCCACATCACAAAATATAAAAACATCAAATTAATTAAATTTTGGGGCTCAAATCATCAAATGATTCTTGTTCTACACTATCCTGACAAAAGTCTTGTCGTCGATTCCGGTTGTAAGAGCAACAAATAATAACTTGACTTAGTTGATCGTTTGGAAAAGTGGCAGAAGGTCGATTTTTCTGATGAATCATCTGTTGAACTGCATCCAAATCATCACAAATACTGCAGAAGACCTATTGAAACCCGAATGGACCCAAGATTCTCACAGAGATCAATCAAGGTTGGTGAAGGAAAAATCATGGTTTGGGGTTACATTCAGTATGGGGGCGTGCAAGAGATCTGCAGAGTGGATGGCAACATCAACAGCCTGAGGTATCAAGACATTTGTGCTGCCCATTACATTACAAACCACAGGAAAGGGCAAATTCTTCAGCAGGATAGCGCTCCTTCTCATACTTCAGCCTCCACATCAAAGTTCCTGTAAGCAAAGGTTAAGGTGCTCCAGGATTGGCCAGCCCAGTCACCAGACATGAACATTATTGAGCATGCCTGGGGTAAGATGGAGGAGGAGGCATTGAAGATGAATCTAAAGACTCTTGATGAACTCTGGGAGTCCTGCAAGAACGCTTTCTTTGCCATTCCAGATGACTTTATTAATACGTTATTTGAGTCATTGCAGAGATGTATGGATGCAGTCCTCCAAGCTCATGGGAGTCATACACAATATTAATTCTTTTTCCACTGCACGATGACTTTCTATACTGTACATTATTTCTGTTAAAAGACAAGATATTTGTCTAAACAAAGTCAGACCTTACTGTCCTAATTAAATCCTTAAAAATCAAGGCATGATCATATTTTATTTTGGTAAAATAAGTGTAATCTAGAGGCCTTCGCCTTTCATATAAGCCACTTCTGATACCAAATGATCAACTACAAGTCAAGTTATTATTTGCTGTTCTTAACTTAAATAGCCGATAATACTTTTATCAGGTATTGTATATATATACCTGACAGGACTTTTATTTTTTTTAGTTATAGAAACTTTCATTACATGAATAATATGCATAAAAATGAGTTATTAGACAGACAATTTTACTGAAAAATATTTTTTTATTGCTATATTACTATACTGAAAGTTGAAAAATGTATTTTTTTTACCTTAACTACATGTACATTTATATAATCAGAGGTGTTTGCATTTATTAATAATTTCTTCACTTTACAGCCAGGTTTTGCTGCGCAGTCGCATATTAAGAGAAAACGGAAAGTATCTTCCTAAACAGGTAATAATGATTGTATTATATTATGAATGACACTTCTTGTCAAACTATATTTATCCACTTCATGTGTGA
Organism: Danio tinwini; assembly: GCA_903798205.1. Classification (NCBI taxonomy): domain Eukaryota; kingdom Metazoa; phylum Chordata; class Actinopteri; order Cypriniformes; family Danionidae; genus Danio; species Danio tinwini. Next base: position 5,229,858 of record CAIGQZ010033059.1, on the reverse strand, counting down.
CCGACCAATGATCGCTGTCCCGTTTCAGTCATTTGCCATGAGAAAACATTACTTCAACAACCCTGAGACTGGATTCTTTAAGAAGGTTAAAAGAAAGGTGACCCCCAAAAACCCCATGACAGGTAGGCGCCAACTTAACATCCTAAAATGAAATAGAATATACAACCTGCTATGCTTCGTCATAACATCTGCCATCACAGATCCCAGCATGTTGACAGACATGATGAAAGGGAATCTGACCAACGTGCTGCCCATGATTCTGATTGGAGGATGGATCAACTGGGCCTTTTCTGGTTTCCTCACAAGTAAGGGATTTTTTGCTAAAAACAAAGAGATGCACTCAAAGGCCACTTTATTAGGTACACCTGTCCAACTGCTTGTTAACGCAAATCTCTAATTAGCCAATCACATTTTGGCAGCAACTCAATGCATTTAGGCATGTAGACATGGTCAAGACGATCTGCTGCAGTTCAAACTGAGCATCAGAATGGGGAAGAAAGGTGATTTAAGTGACTTTAAACGTGGCATGGTTGTTGGTGCCAGACAGGCTGGTCTGAGTATTTCAGAAATCGCTGATCTACTAGGATTTTCACGCACATCTCTAGGGTTTACAGAGAATGATCAGAAAAAGAGAAAATATCCAGTAAGCGGCAGTTCTGTGGACACAAATGTCTTGTTGATGCCAGAGGTCAGAGGAGAATGGCCAGACTGGTTTGACCTGATCGAAAAGTAACAGTAACTCAAATAACCACTCGTTACAACCGAGGTATACAGAAGAGCATCTTTGAACACAGAACATGTCAAAGTTTGAGGCGGATGGGCAACAGCAGCAGAAGACCACACCAGGTGCCAATCCTGTCAGCTAAGAACAGGAAACTGAGGCTACAATTGGCACAGGCTCACCAAAATTGAACAATAGAAGATTGGAAAAACATGGCCTGGTCTGAAGAGCTTTATCTCAGCTGCGACATTCGCATGGTAGGGTCAGAATTTGGCATGAACAACATATAAGCATGGATCCATCCTGCTTTGTATCAACGGTTCAGGCTGGTGGTGGTGGTGTAATGGTGTGGGGGATATTTTTTGGCACACTTTGGGCCCATTAGTACCAATTGAGAATCGTGTCAACGCCACAGCCTACCTGAGTATTGTTGCTGACCATGTCCATCCTTTTATGACCACAGTGTACTTATCTTCTGATGGCTGCTTCCAGCAGAGTAGCATGCCATGTCATAAAGCGCCAATCATCTCCAGTGGTGGAAATAGTAATGAAAAGTCATACTTAGGTAAAAGTACCATTACTTGCCTAAAAATGTAGTGCAAGTGGAGTAAAAGTATCTGTTGTAAATATGAATCGAAGTATGAGTAAAAAGTAGCTCTTTCAAAAGTACTCAAGAGTAGCGAGTAGTGATATTACGCTGTAAAAAGTTGATGCATTTACATGTAATTAGTGGATGTGTGTAACGTAACATTCTGTAGTGCATTCAGTTATTGCCCAGCAGGCACACATCGTCATAAGACATTAGTATTAGGTTAGATTTAAGTCATGATGTCAGGTGACCAAAATTCAATGTCTAGCCAGCGTCTTAAGGACAACGATATTTTAATCTCCAATAATAACACTAAATGAAGTTGATATTTGGTTGATTTTTAGGTTGTGTTAGAAAGCGACCAAAATCCAACGTCAAGCCAGCATCTTTAACCAACGTCATATTAACGTCAAATACTGTCATTTAATCATCAGGTATGGCAACCAAAATCCAACATCTGATAGATGTCATATTGGTAACATCCACACAACGTCAAGTTGTAACATTATCAGACGTTAATATTTGGTTGATTTTTAGGTTGGACACTGACGTCGGACTGACATCAACCCGTTTTTCATTTCCATACAAAATGCAACGTCCCCACGACGTTGGGGTACAACTTCAATTTGGCGTTATGTTGATGTCTTGTGCCTGCTGTGTGTTTAAGGCCATTTCTGTCATCATACAGTGAACATCCATAATTTCTCATCAGTGACATGCATCTAAACAGTCTCTGGATCAATGTGTGTAAAGATTTTGGACATCTTCTTGGACACTTTTAATGCTTCCAGATGTTTTTTAATGTTTGCTGCAATTTATAAATCGCCTATGTCTTGAGGTAGTTCATCATGATGGATTTTACCTATTTACTTCTATGTGCGATTTGATTGGACAGGAATCACAGGACTGAAATATCTAAGCCCCTTAGACACAAAAAAAAATAAAGTAGTGACTGCAGGTTGAAGGAGAGTAGTGGAGTAAAAGCACCAATACTGTAGTAAAAATGTACTCAAGGGAACGTAAAAGTGCATGCTTTTAAAACTACTTAGTAAAATACAATTCCTGAGAAAAACTACTCAATTACAGTAATGTGAGTATTTGTAATTAGTTACTTTACACCACTGATCATTTCAGACTGGTGTCTTAAACATGACAATGAGTTCACTGTACTCAAATGGGCTACACAATCACCAGATCTCAATCAAATAGAGCGCCTTTGGGATGTGGTGGAACAGGAGATTCGCATCATGGATGTGCAGCTGTCAAATCTGCACAACTGTGTGATGCTGTCATGTCAATATCGACCAAAATCTCTGAGGAATATTTCCAGTACCTGTTGAATCTATGCCACGAAGGATTAAGGCAGTTCCGAAGGCAAAAGTGGGTCCAACTCGGTACTAGTAAGGTGTACCTAATAAAGTGGCCAGTAAGTGTATATTGTCCATGTGTAAATGTGGTCTTAAAGGGACAGTTCACTCAAAAGATGAAAATTACCTCAACATTTACTCTCCCTGTCTCATCATGAGTGTCTTTCTTCTGTTGAATATAAAAGAAGATATTTTGAAGAATGCTTATTGCTGGCACACTTCCATAATAGGAAAAAAAATACTATGGAAGTCAACGGGTCCTAGCAAACAGCATTTTTAAAAACATCTTCTTTTGTGTTGAACTGAAGAAAGCAACTCAAATAGGTTTTGAACAAGTGAAGGGTGAGTAAATGATAACCGAATTTTTAGTTTTGGGTAAAATGTCCTTTTAGCTCCTTAAACAGTCATTTGTAAGGATCTGAAATATGAAGGGTGTCATTCTAAACCTTAGCAGCCGGCTCATGAATTTTAATTGGGTGATGTAACGCTTGGCCAGTACATTCATAACTCATTTTCTGAAAGGCAGGCATCAGTAGGTGGGCGCTGATCATAGTGGGATTACATTCAAGTTTGTTCAGCGCAGCTTATGTCTAAAAATGGCTAAAAGACACACTGTTCCTTTACATTCATAGACCTCTTCAACATGTTTTTGTAGTAAATGTGTGTGTATTTGACATGTAAGGGAACATATTAATGCAGTCAAGTCATTTTGGATAGTCATTTATGAGTTGAACACCACCAAATAGTTATTACATTTGGAAAACTCAAGTTTTACTTTAAAGGGATAGTTCACCCAAAAATGAAAGATACCTCAACTGAGGCCTGTTGCACAAAAAAGTATGAAGAAACTCTGGGTTATATAATGAGTGTTATGTTAACAAATCCAACCTGGCTAAGATCAGGCGTTTGTTCTTCGTACCTCGCTTAAATGATCTAAGATAATTTGGCAGATCCTGGATCTTTTAATCTTAAAAACTGATCTCTGGCTAATTTGGTTCTTCAAACAAGTTTGCGAGTCAGAATAAAATGTCTGATCGCTACGTGTGTTGTGAAGAACAGATCTATCAATCCTCGAAATCATGATTAGCAATGCAAGGATTGGCTGACGGCACAGCAGCGTAATGACATCATCTGATTAATTTTCAATTATCCATGTAAGCAAAATTACATAAAATGCGTAGTAAATGGTTTGTTAAATAAGATACACAATAACTTTACACATTCATTGTAGGCTGCATGCTTTACACTTTCATGTGTCAAGAGTATTTAGCATTTTATTTAGTTTTACATTTAGAGCGGATTTTAGTAGGCCTAATTAAGTTTCTTAAGAAATGGCTGTTAAGAAACTAAATAACAAATAAATGAATGTAAACTAATAAATGGCTGTTGATATTGGTAAAGGTGTCTGCAACTTTTGCAAAACATCAAATCACCGGCATATTAGCTTTCAAAACATGTGCATGACTGCGTAAATAATTATTCCTTTCCTTCAAAAAAAAATAAAAAAGGAAAAATGAGAATATTGTGCATGTCTATTATCATGAACAAATTGTCCCAAAGCTGGGCTGGTACCTTAAAACAGTCCGCGTTTGTATCTAAAAAGTTCATATTAATAAATGTTCTTATTGAACCTCTCGGGGAAAGAACACCCCTGCACTAAAAAAAATTATTTAGAGATGATTCCTTGGATTTACTCAATGTTTTTACGTTAAGTGGCTGTAAACAATTTATTTGGGCTGAATTTAAACAAACAAATTAGGTAGAATTTTATTAAATTTAATTTGTTTGTTTAAATTCAACACAAATAAATTGTTTGCAACAGTTTTGCAGACATCATTTTTTTCAGTGTTTGACAGTTTTTGTACTTTTATTTTGGAGTGTAGACTGCAGAACAGTTTTATTTGTTGTTATTTTAAAACTTCTATTTTATATTTTATTCTGTTTTATATATATATAT
>CAIGQZ010033059.1:5192929-5224824 GCA_903798205.1 Danio tinwini | reverse complement strand
TATATATATATTATATATATATATTTTACTATTTTATTTGACTATTTATGGTCTATATGTTACTGCTGTAAGAATATATCCTCATTTTTTACATACTTTCATTTTTACCTTTGCTTGAAATGACCTGACATAATCCTGTTTATATGAAATAAGTTTTTTTCACAGGTTTGAGCTACCAGACCTGTTGCTAATTGTTTCCAATTGCTAAGTTGTCAAATCGTCAATTACCAAATCCAGCTAATTGAGTAATCCACGTACAAAGAACGAACTCCAGGTTAAGTGGTTTCACAACGCTTGATATATATAAACATTCTCTGGCAACTCTGGGTTTAACCTTAGTGATTAATTCTTGACCGCAGAAATCAGTTTTAATGATTTCTCACAAAAGAGTTGTCAAAAATCACTTCTCTGTTGAACACTTAGAGATATGATGAATTTAAACACGTTTACAGGGCAGAACTAAACACTTCTGATGCAGCAATAGTTAAAGAAAGAAACATAAATCTAATAATATTATTATATACAGTAAATGCAAATCAATCAACTGATTTTAATAATGTAGGTTCACAACAGCTTAAAAGACCGTGATTATAAAAGCTTTACAGATTTAAGCAAATTTGTATGTGAATATTTAAATGTCAAATTTGAATTCAAAGACACTATTAATGTTAAATGACAATCCAAAGCTATTTGAATACACAATTCAAATATAATCATAAACAAGTAAAATCATATAACACATTTTTAGCAACAAAATTTAGATTGTAACATATTTTGTGTAAATGGCTTATTTTGGAGCAAACAATATACTAATTGACTGGGGGAGTGCCTTATTGGCCCAGTTTGGGTTTGCAATCTCTAACCTAGAATAAAACTTGCTCTAATACAGGTTAGCCATGTAGCGCTAGTTACAAAACCAAACCAACTTCTTGATCCCGAAAACTCAGATTTTGCTCAAGCTAAATGCAACATTCCTCTGGTACAGGCCCCACATGCTACAGTGCATCCGGAAAGTATTCATAGCACTTCGCTTTTTCCCACATTTTATGTTACAACCTTATTCCAAAATGGATTAAATTTGTTTATTTTCTCAAAATTCTACACACAATACCCCATAATAAAGAGTTTTTGAACACCTGAAAAATCACAAGTACAGAAGTATTCACAGCCTTTGCCGTGAAGCTCTAAATTGAGCTCAGGTACATTCTGTTTTCACTGATCATTCTTGAGATGTTTCAGCAGTTTAATTGGAGTTCAGCTGTGGTAAATTCAGTTGATTGGACATGATTTGAAAAGGCATACGCCTGTCTATATAATGTCTCAGGGTTGACAGTGCATGTTAAAGCACAAACCAAGCATGAAGACAAAGGAATTGTCTGTAGACCTTCGAGACAGGATTGTCAGAACAAGGTTACAGAAAAAGTTCTACTGCTCTAAAAGTTCCAATGAGCACAGTGGCCTCCATCATTCATAAGTGAAAGATGTTGGGAACCACCAGGACTCTTCCTAGAGCTGGCCGGCCATCTAAGCTGAGTGATCGGGGGAGAAGGGCCTTAGTCAGGGAGGTGATTAATAACCCGATGCTTACTCTGTCTGAGCTCTGGTGTTCTTCTGTGGAAAGAGGAGAACTTTACAGAAGGGCAACCATCTATGTAGTAATCCACCAATCAGGCATGTATGGTTGAGTGGCCAGACGGAAGCCACGCACTGCCTGGAATTTGCCAAAAGGCATCTGAAGGACTCTCAGACCATAACTGTACGTTCACACTGAAAGCGGCGAGAGCGCCAAAGTAGCCGGAAGTTATTCATTTTCAATGGTGGCTGGCGGCGAGGAGCAGCGCGGCGCGTCTTCGCCAGTGTGGCCGTCGAGGAGAGTTGAAATCAAGTCAACTTTATGGTAATGAGCTGTGACGCAGTTCAGCAGCAAGCAATCGGAATGTAGAAGTCCACCGCTAGAGAGGAGTCCAGAGAACACCGTCACTGTGAACTTTGGTTCCGACCACAGTTGTTCCCAGGGGTTTGATTATTGCGGTCACTGGATTTCCAACTATTTGCAATGTTTTCTTACAGGAACATATATTAAAAAAGTTACTTGCGAGTTACTAATGTGCATCAATGTTTTATTTTATTTTTTTCTAAAAAAAAAAAGCTGGAATTTCATGCGACAATACAAAACAGTATTGCTGCTTCAGAATATTTCAGGCATATGGACACATAGTGGAGCAAAGCCACACCACATGCAACTAGATCTTCCGTAGTTAAGTGAATTTGATAATAAGTGTGCAACATCTTTACTCTAGAAAGCATGTTTTATGCGGGAGTGTAACTGATATGATATGCAGCAACGGCTCCTTTGAATACGTGATCAATGTAGCGAGCTTTGACGCTCTCGCCGCTGGAGCTGAAGGCAGACATCGTTTTCACCATGGCGGCCAGAGCAACCTTTAATGCTCTCGCTGCTTTCGGTGTGAACGTACAGTAAGAAGCAAAATTCTTTGGTCTGATGAGACTAAAATTAAACTCTTTGGAGTGAATGTCAGGCACCACTCATCACCAGGCTAATACCATTCCTACAGTGAAGCATGATTGTGGCAGCATCATACTGTGGGGAGGTTTTTCAGCAGCAGGAACTGGAAGACTAGTCAGGATAGAGGGAAAGATGAATGCAGTAATGTACAGAGACATCCTGAATGAAAACCTGTTTCAGAGTGCTCTTGATCTCAGACTGGGGCGACGGTTCATCTTTCAGCAGGACAACGCCCCAAAGCACACCGCCAAAATATCATTGGAATGGCTTCACAACAACTCTGTGAATGTCCTTGAGTGGCCCAGCCAGAGCTCAGACCTAAATCCTATTGAACATCTCTGGAGAGATCTGAAAATGGCTGTACACCGTCACTTCCCATCCTGATAGAGCTTGAGAGGTACTGCAAAGAGGAATGGGCAAAAATTCATAAAGACAGGTGTGCCAAGCCTTGTAACATCATATTCAAAAAGACTTGAGGCTGTAATTGCTGCCAAAGGTGCATCAACAAAGTATTGAGGAAAGGCTGTGAACATTTCTGGAAATGTGATTTTTCAGGTTTTTAATTTGTAATAAATTTGCAACAATTTCAAAAACTCTTTTTTTCACATTGTCATTATGGGGTATTGTGTGTAGAATTTTGAGGAAATAAATGAATTGAATCCATTTTGCAATAAGGCTGTAAACATAAAAAGTGAAGCGCTATGAATACTTTCAGGATGCACTGTATGTATGTTTGTTTGTTGTTGCAGGAGTAACCAATGCACAAGCCGTAAAGGCTCCTCCCTCCTCAGGAAGCAGCTGCTCATTTGCATTTAAAGGGACACAGAAAACCTTTTTTTTTCCTTTCATCAAAAAAAGGGGATTTATGCCACGATTTATGGCATGATATAACACATGATCCATGTAGTATTTAGAGCTGAAACACATTCTTGGGATAACTGAGAATTTTATTAAAGGTCCTGTAAAGTGCTTTGAAATGTGCATTTTTTTGACGTAATATCAGCTGGAACACAAGAACAGGGCGGGACATAGAGTAGCACCTCCTATTTATAAATAATATAATAATAATATATAAAAAAGAAAACATCAACAGGTTTTGTTTTATCACAGATCTGCCAGAGAGAGTGCTTGAGCTCAAATGCATTAAATGAAAAGCGTCTTGAAGGGGGCGGGGCAGGTCAGACACTAGAGAGCATTTGATTGGTCAGAAGATTTGATGAGAAACTGAAGTATGAAGTGACGTAAAAAAAAACCCCATTGATCCATTTCAGCGGAAGTGACAAACTGCAAACTTTGGATGTTTGTATGAAGTTTATATCTTTTAAATGCTAATTTTTGTCACTGTTTGGGAGCACACTAGCTTATAGACATCCTTAAATCTAGCATATCGATACTAACATCTAAAACATTTTGTTTTCATTTTGCAGGACTTTAAAAAGCTCTTCAATAATTTCAAACTTAAGAGCTGAACTGAACTGTTAAAAGTCAAGGTTGATATATTTTTGTCCCACTGGTTTCCCTTGCAGCTAAAGTTCCGTTTCCTCTGACGCTGAGATTTAAGCCCATGTTACAGAGAGGAATTGAGCTGGTCTCTCTGGACGCCTCATGGTACGGTACTGACATGTGAGGTTTTTGATTGCTTGCCAGATGCTGAAAACCCAGAATAAACTATTGTTTTTCTTACAGGGTCAGCTCTGCTTCATGGTATTTTCTCAATGTGTTCGGGCTCAGAAGCATGTACACCCTCATCCTTGGACAAGACAATGGTCAGTTAATTTTGTGTATGAAATCGAATTATATTTATTATATTATACAATACCTAAGAAAAGTCTTGTCATTGAGCTTAGTTTTAAGAGCACCAAATAATAACTTGACTTCTAGTTGATCATTTGGAAAAGTGGCAGAAGGTAGATTTTTCTGATGAATCATCAGTTGAACTTCATCCCAATCATCACAAATACTGCAGAAGACCTAATGGAACCCGCATGGACCCAAGATTCTCACGGAGATAAGTCAAGTTTGGTGAAGGAAAAATCATGGTTTGGGGTTACATTCAGTATGGGGTCGTGCAAGAAATCTGCAGAGTGGATGGCAACATCAACAGCCTGAGGTATCAAGACATTTATGCTGCCCATTACATTACAAACCACAGGAGAGGGCAAATTCTTCAGCAGGATAGAGCTCCTTCTCATACTTCAGCCTCCACATCAAAGTTCCTGAAAGCAAAGAAGGTCAAGGTGCTCCAGGATGGGCCAGCCCAATCACTAGACATGAACATTATTGAGCATGTCTGGGGTAAGATGAAGGAGGTGGCATTGAAGATTAATTCAAACAATCTTGATGAACTCAGGGAGAACGCTTTCTTTGCATTTCCAGATGACTTTATTAATAAGTTATTCGAGTCATTGCAGAGATGTATGGATGCAGTCCTCCAAGCGCTTGGGACTCTTACACAATAGTAATTCTTTTTCCACTGCACGATGACTTTATATTCTACACTGTACATTATTTCAGTTAAGTGACAAGACTTTTATCTAAGCAAAGTCAGACCTTACTGTCCTAATTAAATAATAAAAAACCAAGTCATGATCATATTTTATTTTGGTAAAATAAGCGTAATCTAGAGGCCTTTGCCTTTCATATAAGCCACTTCTGATACCAAATGATCAACTAGAAGTCAAGTTATTATTTATTGTTCCTAAAACTTGGATAAGTGACAGGACTTTTGTTAGGTAGTGTATATCGTATGGGTCAAAGACCAACAGGAGTGTTTAACCATCAAAACAAAACATAATATAAGCTTTGAGTTTACAGTAAAATGTGCACCGTTTAATTGAATAATCGTAAACGCTCACTAAAAGTGTATTAAAATTTTGTATGATGACTTATTCTTTTATAAATTTTGATAAATGCACCTGTGAATGAGTGTATTCTTCTGTTTTTACATTTTAAATATATGTGTTATACTGTATGACAGATTACAGAAGTAATGACACATTATTCACTCATATTTTTAGCATTTTTCACAAAAATCTATATGATACATTAAAGTAGACTCTTGTACAGGGTGGGCCATTTATATGGATACACCTAAATAAAATGGGAATGGTTGGTGATATTAACGTCCTGTTTGTGGCACATTAGTATATGTGAGGGGGCAAACTTTTCAAGATGGGTGGTGACCATGGTGGCCATTTTGAAGTCGGCCATCTTGGATCCAACTTTTGTTTTTTCAATAGGAAGAGGGTCATTTGACACATCAAACTCATTAGGAATTTGACAAGAAAAACAATAGTGTGCTTGGCTTTAACATAACTTTATTCTTTCATGAGTTACTTACAAGCTTCTGACCACTTATAAAATGTGTTCAATGTGCTGCCCATTGTGTTGGATTGTCAACGCAACCCTCTTCTCCCACTCTTCACATACTGATAGCAACACCGCAGGAGAAATGCCAGCACAGTATCCGTAGTTTCAGGTGCTGCATATCTTGTATCTTCAAAATGGCCACCATGGTCACCACCCATCTTAAAAAGTTTGCCCCCTCACATATACTAATGTGGCACAAACAGGACATTAATATCACCAACCATTCCCATTTTATTAAGGTGTATCCATATAAATGGCCCACCCTGTAGTTTATATGCATTTTATGTCTATAAAATCACTTTTGTGAATTAAATTTCATCGAGACAGTCAACTGGGATGCCTCATCTTAGACCTATACGAGATATATCTAATTAATACCTAATACCTAAATGTAATTTCAGTCCTGATGGCTTTTTTTCCTCTTGTTCATTTCCAGCTGCAGATCAGTCTAGAATTATGCAGGATCAGATGACGGGGGCTGCGATGGCAATGCCCCCTGATCCTAATAAAGCATTTAAGGTGAGCAGTATTTATGTTTCTATAATTTTCTTTTGTATTTATGTGTGATGCAAATATTTCTCTGTGTGGTTCACACAGAAATGTGTACTAAACCTTGCATCATCACAGAGTTATGTGTTGGAGTTTGTATGTATCAGATGTTATTTATGGAGGAGTAACTGAGTTAGTTCACTTTTTTCATCACCTACGCTATGCATGCAACAGCAGCTCCTGATGTAGAAACACGTTCACTTTAATTTTAAAACCTCAATCTTAGGATGGCTGTGAAACCTGAAACTTTGCAGATTGTGTTCAGTGCCGGAAGTCCACGTAGTTCAAATGCACAATAGAAATCATATACAAACTCAGTGACACTTTAGTTTAGGTCACAATTTATGCTAGTAAATACTGGCTTATTACCTGCCTATTATTAAGATATGAACTGTTCATTAGTAGTTATAAAGTATGATCTTATTCTGCAATCCTAAATCTTAACCAAAACCTAATTCAACTTCTACCTTATTAACTATTTATTAAGCTAGTAGTGTTAGTTAATGGTTTGGTAATGGCATGGATTGTGACCTAAACTAAAATTGTTATCACAAATTCTTTCAAATTATGATTTTTTGGATATTACCTTACTTATTGTGTGTAATGTAGCTGTGTGTGAATAGAAAAGGTCTGCAAAGTTTCATAGATTAAAGTGCATAAAAAATGGAGTTAAAGAAAGAAGCGATTCAAAATGTACTTCATAAACCAACATTAGTTTGTAGCAAATTCGCATCCCAGCCTACAGTCTTCACTTCTAACGTGAAGCAAATCTTTTCAAGTTCACAAACAAAGAAAAAAATGCCAAATGTGAATAGGGTATATGCACAGCTAGTGTTTTTTCCCCTACCAATAAACTTCCGGTAAACGGTTAATGTGACTTTTTAAAAATTTTATATTGTTCCTTTCACAGCATCAATGTTGTGATGTAATTAAACTATAATCAGGTAAATAGACTTAAGCATTCATTTAGTTGTTCAAGTGTAAAACGAGATGAACAGCCATATACACGCAAGCGCCGTCAGGATCTGCAGGCAGCGCAGAAACTCCTTTAAAAATACTGTACAAATAAAGTTAAATAATTGTAAAATAAATGTTCATATTTTAAAGACATGGCGAGGAACAATGTAATTTAATGCAGTGCTTGTACAATATTGAGACCCACTTTTTATCGTATATCAATCTGGCAGTGAAGATCACTGATTTTTAAAGAAAACAGACCTTAAACGCGGCGGCTTTGTTACGACATACGGCTCACCAGAAGCTTTTCTAAAAACGTGAGGCACACCTTACTGCCTTTTTTGTTGACACGGAAAAAAAGAAGCACGGTGTGCTTTTTAGAGATATATCCAGCTGCAGGCCCGCAGAACCACACACGTTTTAGCCACACAATCAAGCACACATTATTTAGGCAAGCCATATATGGTTACAACGAATGTTAATGTTATTACCGTCTTCTCAGACATCGTCATCAATATATATATATATATATAGTTGATAAATATTATACACAATAAACAATAGTATTTACTGTTTTGCAAATATTGCGATCGAGGCGGGTGAATGGGGTACATTGTTTCCGATTGCCATTCAAAATAATAGACTGATCAGTTTTCTATCAGTCATTATTTATCTGACAGAGTCAATATAGCGGAAACTCGATTGCTGGCCTTGCTGAACGATCTAAATTGGACAGTTTTAGTGTATATAATAGATTAATTTAAAATGAAGGAAATAATAGCAAGTTAATATGTTTAGACAATAATACATCTTTATAGGAAATACAAATCTTTTTACATTTAATAAATTATTTTATTACGATTTAATAGTATTTATTTGCTTAATTTTCTAATAACCTTTTATTAATGATTTCCCACATTAAATACTATAGTAATTTATAGTAAGTAATATATTGTTTATAAACCATAAAGTACCGGTAATTTGTGGTAATTATAGTTGTAACAAATTTAACAATACAAACAAATTAACTATTAATATTTAATAATAAAAAAATTATTTATGAATGAATGAAAAAAAAAAAAAAAAATATATATATATATATATATATATATATATATATATATATATAACATATACTAACATTTTTCTAAAATAAATATGTATATTTACTAACAGTTGCTACAGTTTAGTAAAAGATACTAGTTTAAATCAGTTTATACTTATATTAATTTTAAATTATTATCTGTAGTAATTAATTTTAATGTGACACATTGTTGTTGTTTTTTTATATTTTACAACAAAACAATTTTAACCAAGTATGACAACATTAAGATCCTGAATTAATTTATAATTAGACAGTCTGTTATGTTTTCTTTGTGTATGTGGATACGTGAATAAAGTCATAAGTGTTTAACCAATTATTTTTATTTACATAATTTGAGTTCAGAAACTGCAGAGATTAAAATGATCGTTACGATATAATAATGCAATAATGACTGAAATGGGAAACCATAAACTGTTCACAGTCTAATGAATGGCAATCGTAGCACGGGCGGTCTCATATTTGTGAAATACAGTATCTGACGATAATGCTCCTAAGGAGTTAGTTAGTTACCATATATGGTTTGCCTAGATTGTGTGTGCCTGAAACGTGTGTGTGTGTGGTTCTGCGGACCTGCAGCTGGAAATTATTGGCTTTCTATGTCACTAGGCAACCACTGAATCAGCTGCGTATTGTGCACAAGTGTTGCTGTTGATATTGGTGTAATTTTAATATGTAATAATATTGTGGTATTCAATATTTGTGTAGTCATTCAACTCTGGAGAACTCAAAATAGCATCCACTGATCTCTCCCAAGCGGCAACCTCCCGCTCTCCCTCGGGAAGCCAATACAGAAGTAACTAAAACTGCAAGTCATCGACTGGCCTTTGAGGGCTGGCTCCAGGAAATCCAGATGATTTCTGACTGCAATGATAAATTGGCCAATTTTACTGCTGATAAAACATGTTTACATCCTGGTACAAAAGATGGTTTTGGTTCATATAGCTAATATTACCCTTCATGACAACTGTGAGGGGGGTGAATTTTTTTTATAACTCATCCGTTTCATTTTTATTAAGTTATTTAAGTCTGCATAATTAAGGATGTGGTCACTTGAGTGACAGCTAGGTCTTGCTGGTCTCCCTCTCGTCACCTCAGCTGATTCTGGCTGAGGTGATTCGATTTTAACTAGATTTCATAAACAGCCTTGCATTTACTAACACAGACTATATTTTAAGTGTTTTGAAGTAATCTGTGTTTTCCTCCTGTAGAAAAAGTCATAAGAACAATGTTTAGTGGCTCAATGTACTACAATAGTCTTTGCAAAAGTCTAAACACTTTATTGATATAGTGTACACCCAAGCACAAGTGGTCAGAACACAAACGAGTCACAGGTAATGAAGTATTAAGCGTTTCTCCCAAGGAAAAGCCTGTCTAAGCAAAATGCTAGCAGGTGTCTGTAGCTCTGCTCACGCTCCGCCTCTTTGCCCTTTTTAGGTATCCTGCGGTCGGTGCGATGAGGCGCGAACAAAATGTCGACGGTTGGCCACGCCTACGTGTAGCTTCTTTTGCATTATTTAGAAACTTATGGTTGACGTCACTGATATTTGTCCATATCTTTTACAGTCTATGTTCTCTCCTCTATCTTAAAAAGTCTCCGTAGTCATCTTGACAACACAAATACTGCTGTCACCTCAACGGAAACCCCGCCTCTACTTTTATTTTATTGGGGAATGAAAAAGACGCAACTGATGTAGCTTGCTTTTTCTGCTCAGAGTTGACTTTTTTTTTTCAACTGTGAGCACACAGCATGCAACCGCAAAACTCGAGGTGCAGCAGGCGGTTAAAACACGAGGCGTGCAGGGCGCATAAGCAGCGCGCAAAATGCTTGCAGCCGTTAGTAAACCATTCAAAAGATGCGCTTCTCAGCGCAAAAAAATGTGTTCGGTGTGATCGGCCCCAAAGAGCATAGAATCACCAAGAGGCGACACACTGTTGTTATTTGGGAAACAGCCACTAGATGATATTGATATCTGACAGCTCAAACAATTTTTGTTAGACAGAATAAGTCAAAATATTGAGTTAAATACAAGTTTATATATATTTATTAGTTAACATCCCATTTTAAAAGTCATGTTAATTTAATTTACATGTCAGTATTAATTTGTATGCTAGTACGTAAACTATTAAATTAATTTAATTTCACCTAAAAGTGACAAAAACAAGTATGATTAAACATTAAAGGGCACCTATTTTACCCCTTTTTTAAGATGTAATATTAATATTATGGTTCTTCTGAGTGTGCCAGTTTAGGTTCAGTTCAAAACACAATTCAGATTTTTTTATTATGATGTGTTAAAAAGTGCCATTTTGGGGGCGTGTACACAGTTTGCTGTTTTAGGGGCATGTTGCTTCACATGAAAATTAGTTTCGACTTCCCGCCCAACTTAACAAGGGGGCGGAGCCAAGAGCTCCCCCGCTTTGTGTATTGCAATAGACAGGCAGACAGAGAGAAGCAACATGAGAGTACCAGCATTCAGCCGTTCATGTAGGACACAGACCAAGCAGAGAGTACAGAATCATTTGTGTCTTTGTATAGTTTTACAGCCAACTGTGTGCTAGTTTAAAGCTCCAAACTTGTAGCCTACACCGAGACTAATAAAGCACAGTGAATTAACATTGACTGAAGGGCATCACACACCGCATGCACCGCGACACGGCGCGCACATGACAGTTGAAAGTATCGCTTACTTGCAGCGCCGGTGTGTCACCTGATAGAAACTTATGTTTAGAATTCAGAAATGCATGCCGCTGCGTGTCGCCGAGCGGCGCTTCTGGTGTACGACCTGCTTGAGGCTATAACTAAAGGGTGTCATACAGCGGATGCGTCGCTCTGAGCCATGACGCGGCACACCAGACGCGCACATTCGCATGTTATTTAAAACGAAACTATTCAGATAACGCTCTGTGGCACGGCAGAAATATAAACAGTGTCCTGAGCAGGGCCAGCGCGTCCATAGAGGCGACCTAGGTGGCAGAATAGTGAGCAAACCCCACGGTCGTCACTTTCATCCGTGACAACGCGAAATGCATGTCGCTGCGCGTCGTTAGTTCGTTATTTCGCAGGAAATGCAAACCGCTGAAGTTTAAGGAAGACACAATGAAAAGTACACATGTATGCAAACCCACCAAAACTCACAAACACTGGCATGGAGGAGAGCGATAACGTGGTGAATGTTGAGCCCAATGAGCCTTACATCTAAAAATAAAGAAGGGTGTTTTTTTGGTGACGTCACTTTGACTCACACGCTGAAAATGGCGAACGTGAAACAACATACTGAGGATATGGTAATGCCACCTGTCAATCAATATTGGTGGGCGGGGGGACCGCACTCCTACGTCAAGTTGCAGTCGATCTCAAAACAGCTCCAATTGGTCCACCGTTTTTATGTTGTTAAATGGAAAAAAAAGGACTGGGTGTGTTTATATCACCCCAATATGACGGTCTATACACTATACCTACACATATGTTTGTCCAAACAGCTTGAAAAGTAGATTTTTCACCATAGGTGTCCTTTAAGTCTGTAAAATAAACTAAAAAAAAAGTGCTGATGATCACCAGTCTTGTGATTTGTAAGTGTTGTATTGTTGTCTTTCGTGTTGTATTTCAGCTTTAAGACGTTTTTTTTAAATAAATAAATAAACAAAGCAGCTGCTTGCCATCGTGACAGCAATAAGATCTAATGGACGATTGATCGCTTTCACTGCAAAATGGTGGAATCGCAGGGCTGTTGCTGGGCGCTGCTGTTGCCAATGGATTGTTCTATTGAGTGTCGCCTCTTGGTGATTCTAAGCTCTTTGTTGGCCCCTTAGGTGTTTCTCTACATATATATTTACATTAAGCCTAGTTGACACTACGGGATTTTAAACATCGGCAGATCACTGTGCAGTTCACACTACATGACTTGATTTTGTGTCTTTTAATCACTGTGGTGTTCATACTACGCGACACTACGTAAATGATCCACAAGAGGGGGGTCACACACTACATGATCTGACAACAACTCAGTCAAGCTACCAAACAACAGCCAATGACATTTTGAGGGAGTTGTCATCAGAAAAAGCTGAACACTATTGGCTGCTTGTGTGCTGATTACATCACTGATAGCGTTTCAAGGGAGCATTTAAAAACATCATCAGTCAGCTGACATAGTTTCTGGCAGCGCAGCATCTTATTGTCATATTTCATTTACATTGTTTGCTTATTTTTTCAACAAAACTAGCATGAGCCTAATATTTAGTGCGAGTTGGTGCTACATTGCCTTATGATCAGTGCAGTAAGAGACTTTAATATCATCAATAATGTTTCATAACATACAAAAACGTAAAAAGTGAAATCTTACCTATGAAATGTTCTGCCTTTATACTTTGTTTGCTTGTTACTACACCTGTAAGCAGCCCTAAAGTCCAGCATCTTCAGATTGGCACAATGTCTTGACTAGTGTGGTTGAATGACATTTGTCCTGGGAGCACTGTACAAATGTGGCGGCGCTATTGACGCATGCTCAGGGTCCCTATGCGATATCTAGTGTATATATCTATGGTTTCTTTTAAGCTATTAAGAGTGGCTTACTGTAGTATTGGTAACCTGGTAACCAACAGTAAACAAAGCAAGCAAAATGGAGACAGCTGATTGGTCACGTGGCTGTAATGTTCGCTACATCGAAGTTTATTCAGCAAATACGTTTGCGTTTCCCATTATTGGCATTAACCCTATTCCACACAATTCCAAAGCTACCTCAAACAATTTTCTTGCCGATTTAAGAGATTTGTATTCCAAATGTAGTGTTCCTATTGTGATACTTGAAAATGTGCATTAACTCAGGCTGATGGAAAGAATGACAATGTCTAATTTTGACCTTCAAACAAATCTGTATCTGAGGCCTGAAAGAGTTTGGTTTGTGTTGTCGACATAACAAGAAAATGCTGTTTTCTGTGCTGTAAAAGCAAATAAACATTATTTCACACATAATAGGCTTTGGTGAAAAGTGCTAAGAAATCCCTCAGATTAAAAATGTAGATATGCTAATTGACATATGGTTTACAGAGAAGCACAGTAAGTAATAAACCAATCACAACGGACTAGGCCAACACATCGGACCAATTGGAGCAGAGCAGGCTCTTTGAAAGGTGGGGATTAAAAAGAAATGATATTTGAACCAACAGTTTCAATAATAATAAATATTGTTATTATTTATTTTAATAATAGAGCAGCAACTTTTAAACAAAATCATAACAGATACGCCTTAAAGGGCCACGAAACCCCCCTGTCTCAGCAGGGTGTTTTCACACCTCTAGTTTGGAAAAAGTCCGGAAAGTGGGCGTGTCCAGCTCTGGGAGTGTGGGAGTGTTGGGGGTGAGAAAGAGGGAAGGATTTGCAAAGAAGGGAGTTTCCATTTGGGCACGCGCTGATTTCACAGGCAAAGCAAACACACAGATGCAGAGGAGAAGGACAGTGACTGTGTTTACATGGGCATCAGTAATCGAATTACTTGCCAAATTATTAATTTGTCGACTTTAACTGCAGTTTGGCACTTTCAATTTTTATTCAGCAACATTTCCTGCATGTCACCCGTGACAAACAAGAGGAACTGCGGGAGAGTGGAGTTTTAATGATACCGCACGGCGTATGGGAGAAAAAAAATCCTCTGCATTTCTCGGTAACTTAAATGCACTCAGAAAGCTGTGTGTATATAGACTATCCTGTCACAAAATGCGGCGAAAATCCTACAGGACAGTAATAGTTTGATTGTGGTGTTTACATGTTTACATTCAGAGAGCAGCATTTAAATCTCTGTCTATAATATTGCAGTGATATTAACAACCTGTAAATTTAGTAACTCAATTTTGACTATATTAAGTCTTTAAAAACTGAAAGAACACTGCTGACGATACGAACTAACTTTGCCATCTGAATGAACAAACAAAGGGCACTGATCTCACGCACACTTACCAAATCCGTAGACACAGAACAATCAACACTGGAGCCGTGTCTTTTTTTAAAAGGAGAAGAGCAGAGAAATCTGGATTTCATCATTTCCAGATGAGAAAAGCTCTCGGGTAAGAGAGGGAAAATGAAAACAAAACCTTCGTTGCAGCACAATAATAAATGCAACATTGACAACCCATGTCTCCAAATTCTCGTTCTTTCACTTGTTTTAGCAACACAACGTGGCGTCTCTCTGTCGTCTGAACACTGTAACAGGTAAAACAGTCTTCAAAGCTATTATGCATATTAATGAAGTTGCACCGCATACACAATAGAGAGCGCTGATTGGTTTGAACAAAGTCTTTCTCATGAATTTATGCTGCACACTCAGAGACGTCACGATGCACTCGCAGGTACAGACATCCACTCTCCACGCAAGTATCTAATCGCCGTGACACAGCTTCAAAAATTAGTTTCAAACCGGAAGAACGAATTCGCTCAAAACGCTGCAAGCTTGGGACACATATATGACTGTCAACAGCTCAAAAAATGTGTTTTGGTGTTTCGTGACGCTTTAAAGGGGGAGAAATAACGTGATCGTTTACTCACCCTCATGCATGTTGTTGAATTTCACCTGTGGATCAGATATTCAGCCAGATGTTCGCACTGCTCTCGATGATCTGCTTCTGCTTCTGTCGTTGTAACAGAGCGAGTGGGAAGCCCTGGAGATCGTGGAGCATAAATGGGCCCTGGAGAACGTTGAGGAGGAACTCATGTGTCAGGATCTAAACTTCAGAGAACTCTTTAACTAAAAACCACAGTAAAAATCAAACGTCTGATATGATATGATATGAACCAGTGATTGCTTAACGTGATTCATATGCTGGTACTTGACGAATGCTGGTATGATCCTGATGGCGTTAAGGCTGATTTGAATGTCTTAAAGGGATAGTTCTTCCCTGCCCCCCCAAAAAAAGAAAATTCTGTCATCATCAACCCTCATTTTTTTGAAGATTGTAGGAAACCTGTAACCATTGACATCCATAATAGGTAAATCAAATACTATGAAAGTCAATGATCACCGGTTTCCAAAATTTCGAGGACAGGATTTTCATTTTTGGGTGAACTATCCCTTTAACAGCCACATGAATGTCCTTAGAAGAATTGAAATGAAATATTAGCACAGTGAAGATCCAAAATTATTGCCAAAGGTATTAACGTACAGAAGTTCTCATGTTTTATGTCTTAATATTATATTTATGTGTGAACTGATGCATTGAAAACGTGTTTTAGGACAGTGTTTCTCAACCACGTTCCTGGAGGACCACCAGCACTGCATGTTTTGGATGTCTCCTTTGTCTGTCATACTCATTACAGGTCTTTCAGTCTCAGTCTAATGAGCTGGTGATCTAAATCAGCTGTGTTTGGTTAAGGAGACTGGTGGTCCTCCAGGAACGTGGTTGAGAAACACTGTCTTAGGAGTTTAGTGCCTTCCAAACAGTTGTTTAGGATTTCAACTTTAATTAAACCGTTTCTATACAGCAGTTTTTCTCTTTAGCGGTCGATTTTTATGGCGGTTTCTTATTGACATGCCGTTGTTTCAAACACTGAGATATTATAACAGTTTAATGTAGAGCAGATGTTATTTCGTCCTCTGTGTTCGAGAGATGTATTAATATAATAAACGTTATATTGAACCCTCAGGTGAAGAGGAAATCAATTTGTGCTCGTGTCTCTGTTTGAATGAGATGATAGGAAATGATAAAGCCGGAGGATGATTTATGAATCACACAAGATACGATCACGCTCTCATGCTGGAGGTGGAGAAAACACTACGTACTCAAAATTTAAGTAAGCTTTTATTTCATGACTTATTTATAATGTTTAAGTCCTATACAGAAAATGCCTCCACAATGCAGTGACTTGGTTGATATACTGTTAAAAACGGACTTGCAAAATAAACTTGTAGCTTTCGAAATTGAACCGTTCTAACATTTATACACAGCTAACGTCTTTTTAAATGAATTCCATTGGAATAAGCACACAGTAGCGGTAATAAATATCTGATTTTGAAAGAAATGAGACTGTATGTGACTTTTTAAAGCTGTCGTTTTCAGAACTAGCAAAATATTTGAGTAATCAATGCTAGTACGAAAGCGATCGATCGCTTTGAAACCGTAAAAGAAAAATAGGATTGTTGCATTAATAAAAATAAACCACGTACAAAAACGGAAGACTGTAGTTGTGAAATAAAACTAGTCTAAAATGAAAATGCCCACTACGAGAAACTTCACACCAGTTCATGTGAATCTCACAAATCCTTTCAAGAACATTGTTGTTTTATATTTACTGTATATTAATTGAATCTGAGGGTTTTTACTTTGAGGCGATCATACGTTTTAATTCACAGTATGTCGTGAAAACATCCAAATCTTTGTTTCTGGAAAGGTTTTGAGAGATTCCTCATTGTTGGATGTTATACTGTACTGTAGGTTTAAGTTCTCCTGTCGCAGTGAAATACACTTACCGGCCACTTTATTAGGTACACCTTACTAGTACAGGGCTGGACCTATTTTGCCTTCAGAACTGCCTTAATCCTTCGTGGCATGGATTCAACAAGGTACTGGAAATATTCCTTAGAGATTTCAGACGTAGCCATCAGAAGGTGGGTACACTGTGGTCATAAAGGGATGGACACCGTCAGCAACAATACTCAGGTAGGCTGTGGCATTGACACAATGCTCACGTGGTACTAATGGGCCTAAAGTATGCCAAGAAAATCCATACACCACCACCACTAATACAAGGCAAAATGGATCCATGCTTTCACGTTATTTATGCCAAATTCTGACCCGACCATCCAAATGTGGCAGCAGAAATCGAGACTCATCAGACCAGTCAACGTTTTTCCAATCTTCTATTGTCCAATTTTGGTGAGCCTGTGTGAATTGTAGCCTCAGTTTCCTGCTCTTAGCTGACAGGATTGGCACCCGGTGTGGTCTTCTGCTGCGTAGCTCATCCGCCTTAATCTGCTCTTCTGCATACCTCAGTTGTAACGAGTAGTTATTTGAGTTATTGTTGCCTTTCTATCAGCTGGAACCAGTCTGGCCATTCTCCTTTGACCTCTGGCATCAACAAGGCATTTGTGCCCACAGAACTGCCGCTCACTGGATATTTTCTCTTTTTCGGATCATTCTCTGTAGACCCTAGAGATGGTTGTGCGTGAAACTTGCAGTAGATCAGCAGTTTCTGAAATACTCAGACCAGCCTGTCTGGCATCAACAACCATGCCACTTTCAAAGTCACTTAAATCCCCTTTCTTCCCCATTCTGATGCTCGGTTTGAACTGCAACAGATCGTCTTGACCATGTCTACATGCCTAAATGCATTGTGTTGCTGCCGAAATGTGATTGGGTGTATAGAAATTAAAGTTAACAAGCAGTTGGACAGGTGTACCTAATAAAGTACATCTGTCATTCTGAGATAAGAAACGGCACACATTATCATCTGAGGAGCAGTCACTTAACAGCAAATGAAAAAGCATTTTCTGTACGATCTCTATGCAGTGCGCAAAAATACTCACAACACTGTAAACAGCTGAAAATGTCAATATGCACTTTCCCCATCACGCCAAAAACAAAAAGGATCTACGCATCCTTTTATTCAGAGGTAAAACAAGGTAAATGGAAGCCTAAACCTCGACTTATTGGTCATCATTTATTCATATCAAAAGAGCTGTAATACAATTATATATATATTCACTCTATTATTAACAAAATAAAATGAAAGCTTGCCCCAGTTTCCCAGCATTTGATCCAAAGTGATCAAAGACAACATTTATTCTTACAATACAAAAATACTGTACAAAGAGGTGCCTTAAAAATCACTTAAAGAGCTCTATCCAGAAAGCACTTTGCTCAAATATTGTCATTGCTCCCGCGAGAGTTCGTGATAAATTGCACGCAATTAGTCTGGGAAAAAAATGTTCTATGTGTTTTCCTGCCTTTTTACAAATACAAATAAGAGAGAAGTAATTCTCACAGGAAAACAGGCCTCCGTTTGTGTCCTGCAACAGAGGGAGTTTTCCCAAATGCAAAAAAAAAATCTCGAGAAATGAATGAAAATAAAATTGGAAGATCTTTAGAAGCCGCTCATGAGACTTATAATCGTTAGCATCAGGAGATTATGAAAATAAATAGCTCACGAGTGAGTGGACAGATAGCGATTTCTATTTGTTTTTAAACCTCCACCCACCATTTTTTTTTTTTTGTTAGTTTGTTTTCAACAAGATCTCAGAAATTCGAAAGATTTCTGATCATGACATCCCTGATATGAGAAACACCATTCCTGCTAATATTCGTGATGCTAACCAGCGCGCGGCGGCTTCGCTGGTCGGTTCTGCGCTTAAACATCCCCCAGTGTGGACAGCAGCTCAGCCAGCTCAGAAAAAGCAAGCTTAAAAAAATAACAATTAAATAAAAACAAAAAAAAAACGTGTGGGTGATGAAGAACCGCAAACCTCCAAATTCCCATTCATCCTCGCTGAAGCGATGCAGATAAATCAGTGCAATCCGCCGCCGCAACCAGCCAAACCCGTTTCATGAAGAAATCCCATGATGCTTGAGCACCAGCCTGAGAGAGACAGAGAGAGAGTGGCCTCTGTGGGAGTCAGAGGTTCAAGTTTTTGGAGATTAAATGGAAGTGAAAAGAGCTAGAAAGAATGAAGCAGGAAAGCAGCAGAATCAGTCCGTCTCCATGCTGACGCAGGCCGAGGCTCCGTCTGCGCTGTCATTGGTCTGGGAGGAGATGTGGTTCTCAGGCTGGGTGGAGCAGGGCACGGGCGGAGGGACGCTGGGCTGACGGATCTTGTCTTGGCGCTGGTAGAACAGGAGGTAGGCGGCGCTTGTCTACAGAAAATACAGGGATATCGAAAATGCTTCAAAAATACGGTAATGTTGTGAAATATGGTCACACTTTACAATAAGGCTGTATTATTCATGTTAATGCATTTAATAACATGAACAAACAATGAGCAGTACATTTATTACAGTTTGTTTAGTTAAAATACAGTTGTTCATTGTTAGTTCATGCTAACTCACGGTGCATTAATTAATGTTAACAAGCATGAATTTGGATGTTAATATTGCATTAGTTAATGCTGAACTATGATTAATAAATGCTGTACAGGTATTGTTCATAATTAATTCATGTTAGTAAATACATTATTAACTAATGAAACCTTATTGTAAAGTGTGACCTGAAATATTATTACAATTTCAAATAAGTGTTTACTGTGCATTTAAAAAAAGTCATTTATTTGTGAAAAAATTAGTGAATTTTCAGCATCTGATCTTTTCAGATGCTTTCATCCTGTTATTTTTTAACATCTATTTTTAACATCTAAATATGTTTTCAAATATATGTAATATTTAAATATAAAAAAACTAGCACACACATATCACACACACACACACACACACACACACACACACATATATATACACACGCACACACACACACACACACACAGTTGAAGTCAGAATTATTAGCCCCCCTTTGAATTTATTTTTTCTTTTTTAAATATTTCCCAAAAGATGTTTAGCAGAGCAAGGAAATTTTCACAGTATGTCTGATAATATTTTTTCTTCTGGAGAAAGTCTTATTTGTTTTATTTTGGCTAGAATAAAAGCTGTTTGTAATTTTTTAAACACTATATTAAGGACAAAATTATTAGCCCCTTTAGGCAAATTATTTTCAATAGTCTATTGAACAAACCATCGTTATACAATAACTTACCTAATTAACCTAGTTAAGCCTTTAAATGTCACTTTAAGCTGTATAGAAGTGTTTGGAAATATTATTTACTGTCATCATGGCAAAGAAAAAAAATCAGTTATTAGATATTAGTTTTTACAACTATTATGTTTAGAAATGTGTTGAAACATTGTCTCCGTTAAACAGAAAAAAATAAACAGGGGGGCTAATAATTCTGACTTCAATTCAATTCTGATTTCAGGAATCTTTAAGTATTTCTCAAATTCGTCTCAGATGACAAAATTGCAGCTGAAATCTCACAGTGTGAGCAGGGCTTAAGTTTATTTGATGTAATTGTGGTGAAGTTATATCAAGCCTTTCTGAAACGATGAGTCACACACAAATGCTGTTTGCAGTACATATGCGAGTTTACTGACGCCATGCGGCTGTGGTTATTATAGCAGTTAAGAATTAGCAATTTCACCGTCTTTATTATAAACATGCTTTGCTTTAAAAACGTTTTAAACTTAAAAAATTATTTATTAAGAAGTAGCTGATCACAGAGACTTGTAATATATGTTTTAATCTCAGTTTCTTTGCAAAAAATGTTCTGTGGACCTGTGTATACATGTTATTATGGAGACATGGCACCTGTCAATCAATTTGGTGGGCGGGGAAAACCGCACTCCTACATCACGTTGCGGTGGGCCTTGAAATGACTGGGATTTGAGTGCTATTTTAATGTCAGGAAATTTTATAAAAGAGACTTGTTGGGTTTTTATCACTCCAATATGATTGTGGACACACTATACCTACACACAGTTCTGTCCAAGCAGCTTACAAAAGTTGATTTTCATCATAGGCACCCTTTAAGTACAATATATTTAACTTCTGAATTGTATTTTTTAAATAATATTATTAATCAGTCACTCAAAATGTGGCTGGACAGCATATGATAATAATCTGACAGCCACCATGAGTTTATTATGTAGAATTAACCAACTCTAGTACAATGATAAGACCTATTCCTGCTAAAAGACATGACTTTATACAGTTCTAACTTTTTTTTGGACCCATATGACATGAAGTCATTTCACAGGCTGAGAAACGTATTGCGTTTCGAGGAAAAACAAACATTGATTTTGCTTCTGAGAGCGTGCGGAGATGAATCATGAACAGCGAGACGAAATCAAAATTCGTTTTCTCCATGTTGACAAATCAAAGCACAGAAAGGGTTATTAATCTCACCACGATTTGTTCTTCTCTTGCATAGGTCACCTTGCTGTCGTCAAAGTAATACCACTGCCCATTGTCCTTGTTCCGGGCATAACTAGTATCTGGAGGAGAAAAATGAAAACAATGAGTGACCAATATAGTGAATCCTTTTTGGCATGCTGTTTTGAAATGAATGCTAGGAGCTCTGAATCATACAGTGTCCGTCTCGGAGTCCGCCGTAGTGGTTGGACACAGAGATCAGGTCATATGGACAGGGAGGTTCAGTACTGTTCACCGTCTTCTTTAAGAGGAAACCTGAGAAATCCAAATCCCTGCAGAGAACAAGAACCAGAGCTTTACCAACAGATCAGCCAAGAGGAAAATATTATAGTACAGTGCTTCCCAGCCATAGACTTTAATTGAGCCGGTGTTCTGTCGATTTGGCCTACCATGTCAGATTGTCCTACCTCCTATTCAAAAAGAAGGTAGCACATTTTGATGCCGCAATATGCTACCCTTTAGATTTTGCTACCAGTGTAAATTTTAATGTGGACTAGTGTGACATGAAGCTGTAATATTGCCCTAACCTACAAAATCCCTACCCCAAACCCAGAACCATTTATATACAGTGTTGGTAGCATAAACTAAAGGGTATCTGATTCTGATTCTGATTCTAAAGGGTAAGATAAAATGTCAGGACACCGGCTGCCCAAGAATTAACAGCCGCCCAAGTATATTTAGTGACATTTTTTATTTGTACTATTATTATCATTATCCTTTTACACTTTTTTGTATTCACCCAATAACCAAACATCCACGATCGATTAACCAGTGGATAATCCTCTCTCGTTTACCCGTTTCGTACTGTTTATTCCATGTGTGCGACAACTATCAACACTCCTCTGCAAACCCACAGAGACGTGCCTTTTTGTGGCTTAAAAAACTCAACCGGGGTTTCTAAATCTTCTAAAATGTCCGGGATTCTGGTTTTGCTTTCACTTTTTAAAGCTGTCATTAATTGTATGCGATTTTGCATTACTTTTTTATTTAAGCCTACTATCGCTTGGCTTCAGCTGACAGCACGCGCACAGCCATGTGAGCGAGAGAAGCATTAAATAATTCATTCCCTAATCTAAATGACTCAGGCCCTGTTTACACTATTACGTTTTAGGTTTAAAACGCATACGTTTTGCTACGGTTAGCCATCCGTCCACACTGCGCCGCAGTTTTCGAGCTTTTTGAAAATGCTGAAGAGGCTGTTTTCATTTTAATCTCTGCTGCTCTGTGTCAGAGTGGACGGATACATCTAAAAAACGAAGGCAGGGCTGCAAGCATTCACCTATCTAGCTGCTTTTCCACTATCGTGCCAAACCGCTCTAAGAACACTTCGGTATGATTGTTTCTCCACTGAGCCTGGAACATCGTGGAACGATTACAAACCGTTCTCGGCCTGGATTTCTCGGTACGGTTAGACAACCGTGCTGAACTGTGCCAACAGATTCTGTGTGCTGACGTCGCGGCTCTGTTGCCAAGCTACCACAGTTGGCTCAGTGGAAGTGCGCTAGTCATCAGACATGTAAACTACACTACATTTAATATAAAAAAATGATCCAGGTCTAAACGATACAGTTTGAAAAGGGTTTTAAAACCATAGAGCAGTCTCTGGCAGAGAAGGGAATCACTGGCCCACCACATTCTTACAAACATATTTTATTTATTAAAGTTATTATTTCATTGACTTGAATGTAGTTAACCATGTATAATATAATTACTAACCCGTCATGTACAATCTTAAAATAATAAAATAGCCTATTGTTTTATTCGTGGAGCTTGATTCTTTTCATTGACATCCTAGGCAATGAGACCTTTACTTCGCCTGACAGAGCGTGAGTTTATTGCACGCAACCTATTTAGTAGCACAAAAACTCGCTCTGCTCTGGGTGAGAACTTAACCAACGACTACATGCACCGCTGAAAGACTTTTTTTCTGCTGCGCAACAAATAAAGGCATGCTTAAGATCATCGATGTCCACAATCCACAACAACATCGCTATATCCATGAAACATAAACTTGCAGACTATTTGAACAATGAGGAAATAATTGCACTTTTTAATTCAAAAGCCCAGATGACTTGTTTTGTAATTTTATGCTGGCTATACCACCTGAAAGACGATAACAGTATGTTGTAATGTCGGCCATCACCATAGAAAGTCAAATCTTTCTTTAATTGTTTGGACTTTTGTTTGAAAGCTTTACGGAGTGGCACTGTAGCTGTCCAAGGTACTGTTGTATGATTTCAATTATAGCCTATATGTGCACCAATAAACAAGTCAAATGAATGAATAAATAAAATAAATATGGATTCTTAAATGTCGGTATTGTTTTTTATTTAAAAAATATGAATATCTTTTGACAAATGTTTTATGAATATAAAATGAGCAATTTTCAACATTTAGCTATAGGCCGTTATACGATTCAGTTAAATATAAGTTGGACATTTATTGGGGCGTGTACCATGTTTCTGTGTTTTTTTTTTTTTTTTTGCTCTCGGTGATCTATATACTGGGTAGCTTCGCAAAATATTTTCTAAAACATCAAGCAGAAATTTGTCTATAGCTCGTTAGTTAATTATGAAGACAAAAAAATATTTAAATAACAGAAATAAAATGATAAAAACACAAAGAAAAAAAAAGAGCAGCATTTTGCTAAATATAAAAGTCCTTTATATGCTTTATATCTTAATATGCTATGTGTTGTTTCATATTTGTTTTTATTTCACTTGATGCATTCGTTATTTAATGTTTAAATACTGTAACAAATAACAGCCATAGTTTAAATTGTGATATTCTACCTTAAAAACGTAGTCTATTTTATATCATTATCAAATTTTGTTATAAAACCGCTGTGTAAATTAATTGATTGTTAAAAATGAAATAATTTAAGTGCTATATTTTTTATTAGTGAAAGTGCCCGCTCACTTTTGACAAGGCCAAAAAAATATATTTCTGCCACTAATACAAATGTACTGTACTTCTATGGTAGCTATATTTAGCATCCCTATAAGAGAGAGTGGCATAACAATGTTTAGTCACGCGGTTGATTCCGCTTTTACACATGAACATAAAAAAACTAGTTTTGTCTTTTATTTAAATTAAAATAAACAAAGGGAGCCATTGGTTTACCACAGCAAATACTGTTGCGTTTTGTGTAATGTTCCAAAGAGCTTTGTTGCAGCACGACAGTGGAAAATAAAACCATATCCATGTTGTCTAGCCCGGTTTGGCATGGAATGGAACGGTTCAGCATAATGAACGGTTCAGCACGATAATGGAAAAGCGGCTATTGTGTCTCTGACAAAGACAAATAAGGATTCTACCATATTTACACCTGTTTATGGCTGTTTTCCAGTCATTTAGATGTCAAAGTTCTGGAGTTTGTTTAGAAGAGGCTCAAGATTCATAATTTCAGAAGTTTTTTGTGCACATCAAGTCAAATCAAACCTGCCAAATGTGAACACAACTTAATAATGATTTATAAAATAAAACACTTACCGCAGTGGGAACTCCACAATTGTGTCCAGTTTCTCTCGAGAGTATTTGGTGTAGGAGAATCGCTTTAAATGGATAATAAGAACCTCCGGCAAAGACCAGAGATCCAGTTTCTTAGTGGCGAGCTGATGTTTTTTACATGTGGGACAATACCTGCATACCACAGAACAGAAAAGTTACATGTGCAGAGGATTCAATACATTACTGGAAATGATCAAAGTCTAGAATTTGTGATTACCAGGGGTTTTCCTCCTCCAGTGTCTCTACGGTGGTAAACAGCTCTATACATTCCTGCAGCTGGACCGTAGTTTGCTGATGAGGGACATCCATGCTCTGATGCTTAATATATTTCTGGAGAAGCACATAAACAACGCATGTTTGCAATGGAAAAGCAAAGCTTGACTATGTTGAACAGCTAAGACAGAAAATGGTCACTAAAGAATGGATTTTGATTTTATTTTAATATTAAATTTTAGACAAGTTAGCTTATCATAAAGATAAATATAAAGATATCATAAGATAAATATATATATATATTTACACACACACACACGCACACACTTTAAATATGCTGTTTTTATATTCAACTTTTGTTTAAACCTTTTTTTAAATTTCTAGGATATTTTTAATTTCTGTGTCATTTGCAATGCTTCAAGTGATTTGAAGTTCTTTCTGTCATTGAGCTACAGGTTCTTATACTTTTATCTTCATGTCTGACATGTACCTTGCTTTAAATCAAAGTCTGTCATGTTATGAATCTTGTCATTTGGTTTATATGGCATATAATGCTTTAACAAAAGACAAAATTTCTTACAGGAAAAAATTATGAAAGAAATACTCCCAGATGCTTTTTAAAAAGCAAGTTATGGAAATAAGTTCAATCATTTTTTGTTTTCAAATCCTTCATTTACTTTTGGTTTTGTTGTCATTTATATTAGTTTGTTGTTATGCATCTACTACTGCTTTTTTACTTTTAATTTTAATTACTAAATTACTAAGTGCAATGGGCAAAAATATGGTCAATGGGTAGATTTAATAAAATAGAATTTTCTTTCATGACAAAAATCATCAGAATAATGAGAGGTTTCATGAAGACGTTTTGTGAGTTTCCTACTGTAAATATAATTAAAACCTCAATTTTTGATTAGTAATGTGCATTGTTAAAAACTTAAAGGTGCAGTATGTAAGTTTGACACCCAGTGGTTAAACTAGGTATTGCACTCCTGGATCAAAATAAAAGCATGCGCGAGTTGCCAGATTAAATGCAGGAGCAAGTGATTTAAACTGTGTTCTAAATAAAAGCAACAACACGCAATAGAAGGAATATTTCCCATAGTAAAATGAACTTGTTTTAACAAACAACTTTGTTACAGTCATATGTATATGCCTGTATGTTTTGTTTGTGTCTGTGCGCTCTCTCTTTCTCCTGCTCGCTTGTTCGCTCCCTCTCTCTCTCTCTTCTTCTGTCTTATTTCTCAGGTTCGCCCACTCCAGTACCCCATTCGTCCGTGAAAATGTCAATCACCCTGTGACGTCATCACCTCAGCTTCCAATCAGGATGGGAGCTCGTAGTTTAAAGGGACGCGAGCGGGGAAGCTCGTTCTGCTTGCTCTGTCTTGTGTGATTTTGCTTGTATGTGTGTTCTGGCTTGTTGTTATGATGTTGATGTGAGTTAGAGTTTTGATTTTGGTCTGGTCCTTGTTTTTGGTTTCTGTTACCGTTTTTGTATGTGTATATGTGGCACTTCCCGTTCCCTAACATCTAGCGTCAGCCTTCTCCTGGGATTCAAGGAGTTTAGATGTCACGTGACATACACCTTGCATCACGTAGATAACTCCACTGTCTAAACACACTAGTTTAGAAGTGAGCGCCACCCGCTGTAAGTTTTTCACCGTCTTTTTGGCTAGTGGAGCAATTTTAGTTATAGCGTGTAAATGCTGAAGATGTTTTTTTTTTGTATTAGTCAGTTTAAAGGGTAATTTCAGTTAGACTTGGGGTTTTGTTATATTGCTTTCATTTATTCGGTGCCACTTAATTCTAGTTTCCCCATCCGTGATGTATATTGACTATTTTTTTTCTTTTGTGATATCTTGTAAATATTTTTGCTGTTTGACTTATTTTCACATATGTAAATAAATTCACTTACTTTGCAGTATTTTTGGTTGTCGTTTGGATATTTTACCACCAATTCACCAGAATTTTGTCACATAAAATGTTACTTCTTTTAAACCCTAGAGCAAAAACTTTTAAGTCATAACAACCTTGAATTGATATATTGGAAATGGCTTCTATTTCTCACAGCTAAACAACAGAAACCTATGACAGTGATCACCACAGGTAAACCTTGTGTGTTTTATTCAGTGCTAAATGCCAACAATGTGAGTTTGAATAGATTCTAAACCTTACCGTTTAGTGAGTGAGTGCTTATTCTGTGCTTCTGAAAGGCTGTATTTAAATTTCTGTCTTGTTTCGTCTGGCCAAACAGCCAAACTGCTCATTAATGCGTATTTCGTCACAAATCGTTTTGTTAGGACAGGCGGTTACAATGTAACCTGCTCACCTAATGTTTACGTTCGTAATATTTATATCATTTGCTAATTAATAACCTCATGTGGAACTGAATCTGTCTCTTTATACGCTGTTTTCCAACAAGGCAACCCCGGTGTGTTGAAATATAATTGGCTAAACTGGCATTCTGCAGGTTAACTTTACCTAAACAAAGACAGCGTTCCGGCACGGAAAAAAAAACATTTTCAAAGCAGAATATCTGACTTCAGCATTGTTTTTCAGTTAAACAAGTATGTTCACTTGGGATGTTTCTTAAATATCTGCAAATATTGTATGGTATTTTTATGCTTTGTAAGAGTCAAAAACTTACATACAGCACCTTTAAGAACTTTAAGGGTGATTTTCTCAGTGATCCCTTAGATATTATAAAATAGATTTTTCTTTTATGCCAAAAATCATTAGTACAATAAGTAAAGATAGTCCATAAAGACATTTTGTAAGATTCCTACTGTAAATATATCAAAACTTAATTTTATTTAGTAATGTACATTGATAAAAACTTAATTTGAAGAACTTTAAGGCTGGTTTTCTCAGTTTTTTCAGTGAACCCTCCGGTTCTAGATTTTTAAATAGTTGCATCTCGGGGCAAATATTGTCCTAATTATCCTAACAAAGTATACATCAATAGAAAACATATTAATTTAGCTTTTATCCTATGTTAAAATCTCAATTTAAAAAGTACACTTATGACTGCTTTTGTGGTCAGGATCACATAGTAACTATTACAAGCCTTTCTGGAGTTGCTAATAAGGAATCCAACCTCGGTCCACAGGTCTATAGATGACTAAAACATCCATTAACAAAAAACATAACAAAAGTTTTCTTTTTTTTTTTTTTTTTTCACTTTTACTGACATGGGTGTCTTTAGCCACTTTACCCAGCATCAGTCCTGATAATAACTACAAAAACCAGGTACCAATCTCAATTCTACCCTTCCATTATTATTGGAACTATGTCCTAGTTCTCTTTAGCTTTAACAATAGGGCTAAGGGGAAGGGCTAGATAGCCCTTAAAACTGATATTTTTCAGGACCACACTAGAAAACAAGGGCTGTTGCTCAATATGCGTTCGTCAGCGATCTTGTGTCCTTGTGTTCTCATGTAACGTCATCATCAACTACCAAAGTTCAGTTCCAAAACTTAAGACCGCAAGAAAAGAACATGCGTGAAAGTTCCCAGATGTATTCTTGATATCATAAATACCAAAAAATAACACAACTGGAATAACTACAGCAGTCGGCGAGCTCATATGAAGTAAGAGCTTGTGACCACATATGATGACGTGTGCAGGTACTGTAGTGCTGTCCCATTTCTAAGGGGTAAATTTGATGCCCTTCCCCTCACACTGTTTCAAGGGCCAAGGGGAAGGGCTAGGGGGTAAAAATAGAATTGGGGTTGGGTCTAAATGTCTTAAAGAGGATTTTAACCCTCTAACCTATTAAAGTATGATTCATTTACATAATGCTAATAAGGCTGTATTAGTTAATGTATTAAACCAGCTGAGAGAATCATGAAGAAAACCAGGTAAACAATAATATCAGATAACATTTTTCACATTCACCTCAATGACGCAATACTGACTCACCGGTGCACTAGCAGCTCATTTGCAGCTATCCTTTAAAATACACCCGACACCAATCCTCTAGAGGTTACATAAAGATCAAAGAGCTAATTAGCAATCTTACCTCAGCTTCATTCTCATTGTAGTACTTCTTCTTCATGTCAGGATCCCAGTCGATGGCGATGTATGGCTGAGCTAAACAAACAGTGAGTCACGCCATTAAGAGCAGGTACATTCACACTTGCAAACACTCTTGAGTTAAAAGACACCATCTCTCAGCTATGAAAAGATGTGAATTGAGCATCTGGAATGATAAAAGACATTCGCTCTTGCTTTGTGATGACCCTCGCTTATGCTGCACGTGACCCTGAAGTTGTACAAAAGCATGAGAAGTTTAGAGAGGTTTATATACTCACAGCTGAAAGAGATGCTGCCGCCCACCTCTGCCATTCCTCTCTCTGTGGTGCCATTAGAGTTCACTGCCTGAATGGTAAAAAGGGCTTTTTTCCGCCTCTCAGTGTAGCGTCTTCTACCCGGATGCCTCTTATTGGCTGGTGTGCAGGATGCGGCTTCTTCCCCATCTTCGTCCTCATCATCATCTTCATCCTCTTCTTCTTTTCCTGAAGGTTCTGCTCCTGCACTTTGGTCGCCGTCAGTGGTGTCAGTGCTGCCGCATGCTGATTGGCCTTCCTCCGTGCTGCTGCCCCGGTCTGGTTCACTGCTCGACTCCTCCTCCTCGGCTTGCTTCCCCCCCTCGCTGCTCGGGCTGGCTTCTGATTGGCCGTTGTTCTGTTCGTTGACCTCATTGCTCCCTCGAGGCTCCTCCTCTTTCTTGGATGACCCCGCCTCCTCAGAGTCTTCCTCACCCTCATCTGTTCAGAAATCAAAAAAATTTGTCCATGACCATTTAATCCTTGTGCAGCAATTTAAAATAAGCTTCATAGGTCTACACAGTATATCGCTTGAGCATCGATATTGCGATGTGTGTATCCGTAATAGTCACATGACAGGATTAGAGGATTTATTAAAGATTAAAAGATAAAAATATTATTGTTCTTAAATAATTAGTACAATGATGATCATGCTATTGTATGCTTGATTGTTCTTAGGATTATACTGTTAGACTCTTCATCAAGCTCTGTTTATTTAACTTTTATCTTTGCTCTGTTGTATTTACACTCATCAGTCACTTTATTAGGTACACCTGTCCAACTGCTCGTTGAAAAACTCAAATTTTTAATCAGCCAATCACATGGCAGCAACTCGATGCATTTAGGCATGTAGACATAATCAAGACAATCTGCTGCAGTTCAAACCGAGCATCAGAATGGGGAAGAAAGGGGATTTCAGTGACTTTGAACATGGCATGGTTGTTGGTGACAGATGGGCTGGTCTGAGTATTTCAGAAACTGCTGATCTACTGAGATTTTCATGCACAACCATCTCTAGGGTTTATAGAGAATGGTCCAACAGAGAAAATATCCAGTGAGCGGCAGTTCTGTGGGCGCAAATGCTTTGTTGATGCCAGAGGAGAATGGCCATACTGGTTCCAGCTGATAGAAAGGCAAGTTATTTTATTATCTTGGACAGCTCATCAGAAAACTCATTAATTTTGATGCCTTATTAATTTTTGTGCAGTCACACACAAAAAACAATCAAACACATACTAATCTCTCACATAAACGGGAAATTTTTGATCAACTGAAGGCATCCTTGCACAAGTATAAAAAAACAAAACAAAACAACAACAGCAGCAGCAGTCTCTTTAAAACAGTTTCTACAGAGAACAGAATTTAAGGTCATACCATCACTAATACCATTGGTCTGTGCCTTGTACAGTTCTTCCTCGTCATCTTCCTCTTCCTCCTCTACTTCCTCTGAGGGGTCAAGGGGACGGACATATCGCCTGTGTGGAGACACAATAGTGACACAAAAAATGCATTTGACTGTGTTGTTTAGAGTAAACACTCATGGGGTTGAATGCATTCAAACATCCATAGAAGTAGAAATGATTATAGAAAGAAATACAATACATCAATGTTATTGGTAGTAGTAGTAGTAGTGGTAGTAAAATGGCATTTAATTGGCTAATCTGCAATAACGTCATTATTTTGTGAAATTGCTAAGTATTCACAGTTGTAAATAAATCTAATAAATAATTTTACCGAACTGTTGAAATAAGTGTTACTGCTAAGTGGGAGATCTAGAAGAGAATAAAAATCATTGTTTAATAAAAGCGCTTACAGTTATTCAATTTAAATAGAGATTTAGAGCTCCACAACCAAGTGGATCAATGAGAAATAAGCTTAAAAATTTCCTTGCTACAAAAGCTACTGACAAACTCTAGTTCGTTTTTTATTTTAAAACAAACCTTCTACTCCTTCAAATGAAGATTTATGGAAAATTTTGAAATTTTATGGTGCAGTTCTGAAAAACTTTCCAGCCGACCAATTCCAACTAATTCCAAATAATTCCAGCCGACCAATTTATTTCTACAAAAAAGTGATATGACCTTTGACACCGGAGCGATTGTGTGAGTTTGTCAGCTCAATAAGAACTATTTGAACACTTAAACCAACTGGCTGGATCGATGGAGTGATAGATGGATAGAGCAATGGATGGATGGATGGATGGATGGATGGATGGACAGAGCAATGGATGGATGGATGGATGGATGTAGCAACAGATGGATGGATGGATGGATGGATAGAGTAAAAGATGGACAGAGCAATAGATGGATGGATAAAAAGATAGATAGAAGGCTTCTGCGATAGATAGATAGATAGATAGATAGATAGATAGATAGATAGATAGAT
>CAIGQZ010033059.1:5159497-5192613 GCA_903798205.1 Danio tinwini | reverse complement strand
ACAGACAGACAGACAGACAGACAGACAGACAGACAGACAGACAGACAGACAGACAGACAGACAGACAGATAGATAGAGAGATAGTTAGATAGATAGAAGCAATGGATGGATGATGGATGGATGGACAGTAATAGATGATGGAT
The DNA here is from genome assembly GCA_903798205.1 of Danio tinwini. Taxonomy (NCBI): domain Eukaryota; kingdom Metazoa; phylum Chordata; class Actinopteri; order Cypriniformes; family Danionidae; genus Danio; species Danio tinwini. Next base: position 5,192,470 of record CAIGQZ010033059.1, on the reverse strand, counting down.
GGATAGAGTGATAGATAGGAGCAATAGATGGATGGATGAATGGATGGATAAAGCAATAGATGGAAAGAGCATTGGATGGATGGATGGATAGATGGATGGATTAATAGGTGGATAAATAGATGGATAGATAGACAGACAGACAGATAGATGGACTGATGGACAAAGCAAAAGATGATAGAGTGATAGATAGATGGATAGATAGACAGAGCGATAGACAGACAGATTCTCAGACTGATGCAGAAATGTGAATTTTACATGAAATATTTTTCTCTGACTATAATTCAGAGCTTTTGTAGATGCTGACGGGTACTATTCAGATGTAAATAACCAAAATATGGAGGATTATAAAGTACAGAAAAAAAAACCCTGACAGTCCACTATTTACAGTATTCATGGTCAGACTTACGCTAGTCTTTCCAGGAGGAGCTTGTAGAGATGTTCTGGTGTGCAGTGGGCTCGTGGCACAGACATGCGCAGTGGGTGACCGAACAGAGACGTGCCGTAGCTGTTGCTTCCGGAGCCGTAATCTCTGTAATGAGAGCGTTCACGCATGTAGATGGACAGAACCACCTCCTCGCTGTCCTCATCCACACAGCCACTGCTCAGCTGATACCTGCATCAACACACAACAGAACACAGTCAGACACACACCACTGCCTCAAGATGCAGCTTAAACGCATGTTATTGCAGTTTTCTTTGCTCAGTCTGCTCTTATTCTTTTTCAAATATTTCTCAAGTGATATTTAATGGAGCAAGGACATTTTTTTCACAGCATTTTCAATAATATTTTACTTCTGAAGAAAGTATTCTTTGTTTTATTTAGCCCATTTAAGCTGTGCTAATCACTGGGTGACAAGCTGTTATAATACGCTGAAAGCATTATGTAAATAATATATATAATATGTAATCGATATACAATATATCTTATTTCTAAGACAACAACAAACTCTGTACCGCATTGAATGTCATTCCCTCGCTGTAAATGCTAGCGCTCCCAGTTTTTTTCTGCCACCTCCCTGTGTGCGCATCCTGAATGTTTACATGTTTACAAACATGGTAATTGGTTTATACTAGCATCTTGAAAAATATCTTGGAAAATATTATGTACTGTCATCATGGCAAAAATTAAATAAATCAGTTAATGTTACAGAAATTAGTTCCTAAAACTATTATGCTTAGAATTTTGTTGAAAATAATCTTCTCTCCATTAAACAGAAATTAGGAAGAAATATAAAATAATTAATAGGAGGGCTAATAATTGAGACTTCAACTGTATGTTATATACACACACAGAGGCTTAGATAATTATAATAAGCAAAGTACACACATATATTATGTATATATTAGAATTTATTATTATTTTTTATCACTTCAATTTAGACTCCTAATCAGTTTACGTTTGGACCCTTAAAGGTGCAGTAGGTGATCTTCCACAATGTTAACAGCTTAGCATAAATCTCTGAATCACAGTCCCTCCCCTGCCATCCAGAGCCACACCTCCTGAAACATGAGCATGCGCACCTTAAAGATGACAGCAGAACCCTCTCTTATGTGTTAAAAGCGACTAGTGCTTGTCCGGTGGCGTGCAGGAATTACACTCATTACCAAGCCATACTTGCATGCTATTTTAGAGTGAATATTCAGAGTAGGATGGTAAACAATATAGGGAGAGCGTCACAGGTCGTCATCGTTCAAAAATGAACCAACGTGATGTGAATATATAAAAAAAAGCAACTTCACCTCAGTAAAGCAGGCTAGGCGGAAGGTCCCGTATGAAACTGAAAATAGTCACATCAATCTTTCACCGGAAGATTTCAGTGACTGAACAACACTTCTGTGCATATAACCCATTTGTAACAACAACATCTAACGTTACATCAACTTTGCGTGAAGCTAAAATAGTTTTAAAACCGAACATTACCTGTCTAAAAGAAATACTTCAGTCATGGTGTCATCCTTTCTCCAGCGTGCAAAGGTAACTCCAATATTGATCCAGGTTTTTAAAAAGTTTTGATTCAGCATGTTTTTACCGATCTCTCTCTCTAACGCGCAGAGCGTCTATGCACAAATGGCAGAGCTGCGTACAAACGACTGCACGCTTGTTCAAATCTGCATTTGCTGACAGACAGTTTGGGCTACTTATGGAATTATGGGAGATGTCGGCTCGACACTATTTAATTGGATAAACATTTTTTAGTTTTATGCCTTACCCAGGATATAAAAATACATATAAATACATTTAGATCCTTTACTTTAATCATTACTCTTGTAATGTGAAGAGACTATCAACTAGCACAACAAAAAATGTTTCTGAAGACAATCACCTACTGCACCTTTAACAAGTGGGAGGCACATTTGCAAACTCTTGTAATTCCTACAGCGTTCACCTGATTTGGATGTAAATACCCTCAAATTAAAGCTGACAGTCAGCAGTTCAAGCATATCTCATGGTGTATAGAGCCAAAAATGTTAGAATTGTGTTGATGTCCAAATAGTTTTTAACCTAACTGTATGTATAGTTAATTCACAAACTAAACTGGTCAAGCCAAAACATTATTTGTTATATATTTTAAGTGTTAATTTGTGCATTTTGGTGTGTCTGTTCAATTAAACCTGTTAATCAAGATGAATTCCCTCTTACACAAATATATCGTCCCGGTCCAGTATGCAGCTCAAGGACTCATCCGATTGGTAAATCCTATAGAATCGGTGATTGAAGACGTCTGTCACCGTCATCTGTGCAGAGCAGATCAGTTATTAAATTAGACAACAGTAAATCAAAGCTGAAATGGGCTTGTCATTTTGGAGACATGGACTACAAGTATAGAGCCATAAATGATCTGTCAAAACTACTGGTAGCAATTTCTTACAATCAGGGCTTAACATTAACTTTTATGATCACCAGCCACTGTGGCTAGTAGATTTCCAACATTACTAGCCACTCGCCATTTTCACTAGCCACACTTTTCTTGTTGGGAAAATATATTTTATATGCATAAATTTGACTTTGATATGCTAAAATGACTTGATTTAAATGTGTTATGTCCACATGCCTTCTCATGCATTTAACTTCTTCTAATTTAACTTCTACTTATGTCATGTATCGCTTTAAAATAGCTCTTATGTCCATTGTTGCTCATATTTAAGATTATGTTTATTTATGTAGCACTGTGATCCTGCGAGACACGACCTTTCGTTCCATACACATGTAGCAGAATGACAATAAAGCTCAATTTGGCTTGACCTAAGTGCAAATACTGTAAGATAAAGTGAAAAGATTAACAAAATAACATGTTTTATTAGTTGAAGAAGCTTGTTTGAACCTGGTTGGGTGGGACGCCTGTAGCCTGAGAAAGGGCAGTGCACAAGTCAACCACTCGACCAGCTTTAGGGACAATCAGACGATACTGCAGAGAGAAGAAAAACATTCACATATGCCATGTTTCCTGCCACAAATGACTGAGCATTGTGTTGTTTGCCATTTATTTGATCGTTTTTTTGTGCTTGTGTACATGATCTAATGCACACCTGTGTGGGTTTGGCCGTGGGATCCAGTGAGACATAGAAGACCTCCATGACCCTTTCCTTACTTACAGGTAAGGGCACACTCAGGTAGCAGAAAGGGTCAAAGGTCACGGAGACCTTATTGCACTCGGGGCAGACCAGGGTTGACTTGAATAAGCCGTGAAAAGTGTCAACGATGACTGAATCATTGCGCCGCAGATGGTTACGCCACGCTTCCTCTGCCACTTCCTGTAAGATGGAAATACAAACGTGATTCCTTTAGTTACACATTGTTTTGTTTATGGAAGTTCTTAATATGGTTATGTTTGGAGGCTGAGCTATAGTAGTGTTTACAGATATCATTTAAAAAAAATCTATATTTATAAAAACAAATTTAGTGCAATTTTTTTTTACAAAGTATTAAGCTAGAAATAATTATTCTATAATAAATTGTAATTTAGTCACAATATAATCACTAATGAAACAAAAATAAATTATATTAGCAAAAAAGACATAACATTGGTTATAAATGATAAAAGACAAACTATAACAGTTAACATTTTTATTATTTAATAATGTTTATTAATTGAATTAATGTGTATTAATATTAATATTTTTATGATCACATTAATATTAATAAGTAATAAAAATATCAACAGTAATATTTTAATAAATTAAAATATTTAATATTTAATAATTATTAATCAATTAATATAAATTAATTTTTAATCCAATATTTAACAGAATATACTTAATTTCTTGATTTATTTTCTTTATGGCCACAGCGGAATGAACCGCCAACTTATTCAGCATATGTTTTATGCAGCGGATAACAATATTATAATAATAACATTTAATTTAATGGAAAAATATCTAGGTGCCAAGTGAATGTCGTATTTTGATAAAAGTTTTAACTTTAATCAAAGCTATTTAGGTATATTCAAATATAGAAAATACATACAATAACAAAACAGTTTTGTTTGTAAAAGCTCAAAATATGGTTATGTGTGGAGGTTAACCAGGTTAAACATTAACAAAGATTTTTAAAACCAATATGAAGACAGATTTTTTTACTAAATAAACAACATAATCAACCATGTAATTGCTTTGAAAAATGATTAAATAATAAAACATATATACAGTGCTCAGCATAATAAGAGTACAGCCCATTTTGAAAATGAATATTTTTATCCATTTCTCAGTGAATATAGGCTATGTATTCTGGTGCATTTAAACAAAACAGATTAATTAAAGGGATATATTTACCAATCATATTGAGAAATTGAAAGATAATACAATTAAATTCAAGCCAAATATTGAAAAATAAATTACAACATACAAAATTTCAACTAAATTTTTCAATTTTTTGCTTCTTTTAATTTTTCCTCTTTTTAAAATTTGTATTTAATATTTTTCTATAACATATAAACTTGGGTGTACTAGTTTTTGGACCGTCTTTTGCTAGATTAGCTCCAGATTTGGGTTCAGTACTGACTAATCTAATGTATATGCACAAATATAATATTATAAAGCTTCCTATTAAAAGTATGAATTTAAAAGAGAGATTTGTGGGGGGTGTACTTATATATGCTGAGCACTGTATGTATATGTGTATGTATGCATGTATATATGTATGTATTTATATATATATATATATATATATATATATATATATATATATAAAACAATTATAATAATGAGATTACTGTCATTATGGGATATTTGCTAAATAAATACACTAGAAATTGTCTTAGCAGACCAGGGTTTTCAACATGTAACGTTATTATTATTATAACATATTATTAGTTCCTATGGTAGTTTGAGTTTGATTGACAGGTTGACGTCTGATCACATCCTTCAGAAAAGTCATAAATGTGAATGATGTTGTTTTTGTATCAATGAGTTTTTAGTGTGTTTTAATAATCAGAAATGAAAAGGCACCTGGTCAGGTCTGCCGTCAGCATCTCTGAGTTCAATATACTCCTTCTTTTTGACACGGTTGAGGTCTTCATGTAGACCGTCCAACAGAAACGACAGCAGCTCCTGAGAGTCGTGTTGCTGGTAACCCAGAAACTGTGATGCAAAATGGCCCACTTTTGTCTGCACAGAAACACAAAAGCAATGCTGGTTAATGTATATGCTGCTAAATTACCAAACTAAGATTTACAGTGTTTACAATGTATAAATGGCTCAAATTCATCAAGGCCTTGACAAAATTCCAAATGATTTCCATTTCAAATGAATGTTTTTCCATTGAACTTCTTGAGGATTTCCCCTCGGGACACCAACAACAGGTGCTACATCATAATCACGCCCCTACAAGAGCAAGCTTGTGATTAGTTAACGCGGCGTGAATGTCCGCTAAAGTTCATATTTTTCACCTTGAGCGATTTGCTCATAAAGCTCCTTCCTTTGCAAGAATCGCATCATTTGCGTCGCCTCATTCATGCAAATAGCGCCGCAGAATGTATATTTGCATCTTTGCATTGACTTAACATGTAAATCACTCGCGCTTGACACTTCATCCGTGTCTGGTGTGAAAGCACCATAACAGTCTGACATAGGGATCATGTTCATTTCAAGAGTTCCCACTTAGATATTGCTTGACAATATTAGCGAGTTTGGCATGCTGTCACGGGAGAGATCCCTGAGCTTGGAGATAATTGAGCCCAGGGTTCCTGCCTGGTCGATGAGCATGTAAGGGGGAACAAGATCAGGTAGTTCTCGAGAGCTCCACCCTGGTAAAACAGGAAAGGGGGAGATGGGGTGGATTCTTCAAAACAAAGGAATAATGCTAGATGGGATATTCATTGTGAATTTGGATGAATCCTATTGGCTTGCTAATGATTACAGATGGGAGATTAGCAGTGATCAGTCATATCACATGCTCCTCTTGAAATTAGTTTGTTGAACTTCCCTTAGAATTATTAAAAATTGCGCAGTGTGAGCCAGGCTAAGCAATCATTTAGCATTTGTCTTGCTAATAAATGCATTCCTATAGTCCATACATTAAAGTACACATGAAATCAAAACTAATTGTATAGATTTTGTTAGCTCACACTGCTAATTTTGTGGTGAAAAATTCATCTGTGCATGTCATTAAGAAAAAAAAAAGTTTGCTCTTGTAATATTTAATAAATATCTGAAAATGCACTTCCTGTTTGTTTCACAGGGTTTCTGCAGATATCGTAATGTCAAATTTAAGACTTTAAGACCTTTTTAAGACCATTAAGTATTAAATTTAAGACCTATATCACAATATCAAAAACACACAAACACATAAACAGAAAATACAAAAATCACAAAATTAGTGGTAAAATAAACGTATTCAAATTGAACAGTACTGAAGACAGGTTAAATGCACCATTGAAGTACAGAAAAAAACAAACAAACATCTTAAGTCTGATTTATACTTTGGCCTGGGGCCACATCATAAATAACAGGGGCCGGTCAAAAGAAACAGACAGTAAAATCAGACGGATAAACAAAGTAGAAAGTTTGCGGAACTGGTCATATCATTAATATCATTCAAGATAATTGTTTTTTATTATTTTTATAATTTATTATAAAGATTTTTATAACCATTCAAGATTTTTAATATCTAAAACTTTTTAAATCTAAATGATGCATTCACTTGATCTCGGTCAGTTCTACCTATTACAGCTAAATATTAATGGCAACAGAACTTGGCTTGCTCTACAATTATATTTTTTATTATGGCAAGAATAAAAATAAAAAAGAAGTACACTTACTAAAATACTGATGTTTTTTTTATTATTTTGCCCATTTAACAATTCACACATTACTGTCTGGCTAGTTTCTGTCCTCTACTTATAAGCTAAAAAGGCAATAATGATCCAACACTTGTGACCATTATCATCAATAAAGCCTAGAAATTGGGCATCAATATATTGTAAACTGATAGGTTCATATATTCCTTTCCAGTTATAGTCTGATTAATTTCTTTTCCCAATTTCTGTGTAACGAAGAGAAGATTTTTTTCCAACACATTTCTAAACATAATAGTTTTAATAACTCATTTCGAATAACTGATTTACTTTATCTTTGCCATGATGACAGTAAATAATATTTGACTAGATATTTTTCAAGACACTTCTATACAGCTTAAAGTGACATTTAAAGGCTTAACTAGGCTAATTAGATTAATTAGGCAGGTTAGGGTAATTAGGCAAGTTATTGTATAATGATGGTTTGTTCTGTAGACTATCGAAAAAATATATAGCTTGAGGGGGCTAATGATATTGACCCTAAAATGGTGTTTAAAAAATTAAAAACTGCTTTTATTCTAGCAGAAATAAAATAAGACTTTCTCCAGAAGAAAAAATATAAAAATATTATCAGACATTCTGTGAAAATTTCTTTTATTTGGGAAATATTTAAAAAAGAAAGAAAATTTCAAAGGGGGGCGAATAATTCTGACTTTAACTGTATCAAAGACATAATTTGTTACTTAATTTTAGCTTGTAACTTGTATATTGTTTTAAATTCAAAACTGTAACCTTTACATCAGTGTAAAACATATTCTGTAATATTAAAACCACCTGGGTCTCCACTTTTGCATGGCCTCTTTTTTATTTTAACAAACTTCCCACTGCTGTTGCAATTTCTAGCCAAGAATTATTGGTCATCTTGTTATCTCTATGATCACGCATGGACGGATCTCTTCAAAGTGTTTCATATTCAACTCAAATCAAATGCAGCGCCGCGCCAACTGTTCACTCAAGTCTCAACACATTACGTGAGCTCCGCCAGCCGAAACCATGTTGCGCGCTCCCAAAGCGAACGTCCACAAACACAGCGATGACGTCACATTCGCCGCACGCACTGAGTTCAATAGCAGAAAGCTGATTGGCTATTGCATGTCGGCCTCATTTGTAGTTGTAATACCGCAAATTACAATTAGACTAGTGAAATGAAGAACTACAACACCACGAAAAGCAAACAACAGCAACATTGGAAAATTAAGACCTGTGCAAAAATATTTAAGACCTAGAACAGCGAATTTAAGACTTTAAGGCCTTAAATTTAGATTTTTAAATCTTAGACTTTAAGACCCTACAGAAACCCTGTTTTCAGTTAAATTCTCAGATTACATCTGTCTGAGGTATTGGGCATGGTTTACATCCTTAACCACGCCCCTCCAGCTGTCAGTTTTGACAGCAAACAGAAATGGTGAGCAGGAGGAGTCTGTTAGAGTCTGTTAACTCTCGAAACCCTTTTCCTGATCTTTTTGAATGAAATGCCTACTTTACTACATCCAATCAGCTCGCAGTCTAAAAAACAAGCCACACCCACTGTTTTCTACTTTAATATTTAGTTTCTTTAGGAACTGCGTCACAATTCAAAGAAAAAAACATATATACATATATAAATACATTCTACTCAGATGCACTCCAGTAAAAAAAAAATCATCCAAATTAATGTAAAATTATGAATTCTTTCCAAATAGTCATGAATTACATCACAATCGCAATATATATCGCAGAAAAACTAAACATTGCATGGAAAAAACTAAATTCATCGTTTCTTAGTTAGACTCACCAAAATATTTTGCATTCTAATTAGCAAAGTTAAGTCATTTTTTTAAACTGTAGATTCATTTTACTGCATTAGCACCTTTAATTTGTAGTAATATTTTACAATATTAACATTTTATTGCATTGCACATCAAACAAATGCAGTCTTGGTGAGCATAACAAATCTTTTTAAACCTTTGAATGTTTTTTGTTGCAAACAAAAAAAATAAACGGACTGTAACTGCTGCAAGCTAGAGTCAAAACGGACGAACTGATTTCAGCTCTTGGTTTCCACAAAGACATTTCGCACTAAAATATGTAAATGCAGAGTGATCACTACAATTAAGTTACCTTAAATACCCGAGGAACCACGGAATAATGTCTTCCTGACCACATCTGTTTGATGACGTCTGCGTACGCCTCTGCAATTTCACCCTTCATGCCCAGAGGGTTGCTGAAGTTCAGCTCCTCCAAATACAAGTTCTTCAGGAAGTACTCGGTCAGCGGCGGCGTGTTACTCAGACACTGCAGGAGTAAATGCACACTTTCAGCCTTACAGATGTACTAACGACTATGTGCAGAAGTGTTATTAACATCTAACCTGTAAAGCGGAGTTCATGAAGCAGGTGTTGCCCAGGTTTGTGAGGCCACACACTCCAGGAGGCCCTCGATACGAGTCCTCATCAGCAGAGTTACGCCTGCAGACAATATCATTAAATATTAATTCCATATATTCAAATTAAATAACAAATTTCAAAGATCATTGAGTTGAACATTTATTCCAGACAGCAGGCAATACTTATATTTACTTGAACAGACATTCTAGCTGATCTGCAAACCCTGCTTTGTTATTATATTATTTTATATTATATTATATTTTATTATATTATATTATATCATATTATATTATAATATATTATATTATATTATATTATATTATATTATATTATATTATATTATATTATATTATATTATATTATATTATATTATATTATATTTAGGGTTGCTCTGATCGATCAGCCAAGATCGGTATCGGCCGATAACACATTTCATGACTCGTTTAGTACTCACTGATCTGGCCGATCTCATGAACTGATCTCACGTGTGATTGCTTACGAGGAAATTCTATGTTTTTCACAATATTGCAAGTTCACTAAAAACTGGCTGGAAATATTAAAGAAAAAAAAAGACACTTAAACTTCTTGTAACATACTTATTGCAATAAGCAGAATAGACCTATTTCGTTTTAGTAAAGAAGTAATGGATTTATAGGTGTGCATTTTTTTTCTTACAAAATGATTTTATCTGTTTTATGTATTATTTTTGTAACATATAATTTATGTATTTTTTTTAGATGGAAAAGGTGCTTTATGCAATGGTACAGTTATATAAAGCTTGAGGCATCAGAATCAGTACTCTGTATTGGCTGCAAAAATTCTGATCAGAGCATCCCTAATTATATTATATTAAATTATATTATATTAAATTATATTATATTATATTAAATGATATTATATTATATTATATTATATTATATTATATTATATTATATTATATTATATTATATTATATTATATTATATTATATTATATGCTGTAACGTTAAGTTATATTTTGGAGGTTAGTTTCTTTTGAACTAGGGAGGAACTGTAAATTGAAACATTCACAGTAAGCACTTTAGTTCCAAGAAACCACAACAATTTTGATTTCTCATGATGTGACGCACATAAAACATGGCCCTTTTTAAACTGATTTGTATTGGGAAAAAAAAACTACTTTTGTTATGATTTTATTACAAAAAAAGGCATTTGTTATAAAGTGTTAACTACAAACCAGCAATAATTATTTTTATCATCATTGACCAATGCTATAAAAACATATGGTAAATTGTTGGTTTATGTTAACTAACTCAATAAAAAAATGAGACTTTATCGCAGTGTTTGCAAAACATCACATAAAATTACTATTATTAAATAATTAATAATTTTTCAATTGTATTTTAACCAAAATAAATTTAACCAAAATACAAAAAATGCACAAAGTTTATCCCTAAGTGAAAAAAATATTAAATAATTTTTAATACTTAATTAAATAATGAATAATGAATTACCATGCCAATTTTTATAATTACTAATTTTCATGGAAAGAAACAAGTGGAAAAGGTAAGTAAATGGGCACTTCACATTAAGTAATTAAATAAAAAATAATAAAAAATGTAATTAAAAAAATGAAAGTTTATCTATGAGTTAAAAATCATAATATATTTTTTTCATAAATTCAACCAAAATACAAAAAAAATCATAAAGTTTAGCAACAAGAAAAATGAATTAATTCATAATTATTTAAATAACTAATAATACTTGTGTTTGTGAGTGCATTTTTATAAATTCAACCAAAACTCTTATAGGAATTAAAGCCATTACAGACCACCAAAACTTGCTGTACAAATACTGACATCTAGCATTAAAAATATGATCTTCATTCATTAAAAAAACATGAGTTAGCATGAAATTAGCTATTCAACAGCAAGAGTAGATAATACCGTTTCTGTTCTTATCAAAAATCAACCATTTCATTTTTTGTGCCACACTAATATAGTTGTTAAACGTCCTACAATAAAATTAATTATCAATAAAAAAAGAAAGGCTCTGATGACACTTATGAGGTAGTTTAGTGCTTCCGACACCTGACATTTCAGAAACCCAAACAAAACAGAAAGGGAACTAGTGCTGGTGCACGAGAGAAGCTGGTGTCTATACACTCACATGATCTGAGGCCTGGACGTAGGCCACGTACCATCCGCATTCCTGATCTCCATAATCACCGTCTGTGTAGTAAGCAGAACATGTCAGAACAACACAAGCACATGCAGGGGTGCGTTTCCCAAACAACGACGTAACTCGCGGCTGAACTATCATAGTGCGATGCATCGTTTGGCAAAAGAACGATGTAGTGACAAGTGTTTCCCAAAACCCGTAGTTTCTCTGTCGCAGATCCATCGCTTGAACCACATTAGTTATAATGTAAAACGCCCATAATCATGCTCTAAACGGGGTGGAGTAACTTCTTTAGAGAACAACCCCTTAATTTCTTTGTGCAAATTATATTGTTTTACACAAACACGCATTTAAAATAAAATCCAATATTAGTTTTGGTAAAAACATGCACTCGTTTTCCATATTAATTAAAATATATGTAAATAGCACATGCGGCCAATGTTTCTTTTACTAATATTATTGAGAAGTTGAACATTGCATATTCTAGTCTATAACATAAAATCACTTACAAAAGCTAACACTATTCTAATATCATATATAAATCATATAAATAAATAAATAAATAATGAGGCGATTTATTATAAATATATTTACTTTAATAATAATATTAATAATATTAATGACGATGATGATGATGATTATTATTATTATTTAGGATATTGTTTATTTATTTAAAAAATTATTACAATTTGACATGCAAACCACAGCAGAAAGTTCTAACCAATAGACCCATGTCATATACAGCAGAGAAACGTAATAAATAACCCACTATAAAATAAAATAATTAACATATGCTATGTTTTTTATTTTCACAAGCTTTGGAGACGTAACATAATTTCCGTTTTTAAATATACCTATAGCTTTCGCCATGAGGCTGTGTTAAAAATGATATCAATGTTTTCAAAGTGCACTGCGAAGGGAGCACAATTGTAAACATGAAGATCGCTAAAACTGAACTGTAAAAATACTTTGAAAGCAAATTACACCTAAGAGGGATTACCTTAATGCTTTTTTATTTTTAATAATTCCAACATTGAATATTAGAATGTTCTAAATGAATAGGGCATAGGGGGGATAAGTGGGAATAGAACACAGCCAGGAACTATGCTTCTAACTACAGCTCCAGACGTGTCGTTTCAAGTGCTCAAGTTTGCGACGCAGTTTGCAAATGTTCGTTGGAGCGATGGATTTGGGAAACACCAAATGAACAAACTATGTTTGAACGGCGGAACTTGCGACCTTAGTTGGCTAACAATGGTTTTGGGAAACGTACCCAAGGGTGGCCCGTGACGAAGCATTCATTTTTACAAGTGCTAGCAGCAAGGATTCTCCATATATTAAGGCTAGGCAAGTTTATTTATATGGCACATTTCATACACAATGGTAAGTTAAAGCGCTTTACATAAACAAGAATTAAAGAAACACAAAATAAGTATAAGAAAAAATAAAAACAAAGAATAAAAGTGATTAAAAACAGATTAAAATGTGTTAAAACAGGTTTAAAAGGAATGAAAAACAAGAAAAAGACATAACAGTGCGATGTGATCTTTCGAACGTAGCACAGTGCTCATTCAGTAAAGGCACAGCTAAACAGATGTGTTTTCAGTCTGGATTTGAATGTGCCTAATGTTGGAGCACATCTGATAATTTCTGAAAGCTGATTCCAGCAGTGGGGGGCGTAGTTTACTTGATCCTAATGATCTGAGTGATCTATTAGGTTTGTATTCAGTGAGCATATCTGTAATATATTGAGGTCATGGGCCATTTAGTGATTTATAGACCAGTAATAATACTTTAAGTTAATCAGTTCTTAATGTAACTGGGAGCCAGTGTAAAGATCTGAAGACAGGTGTGATGTGCTGATTTTCTGGTCAGAATCCTGGCAGCAACTGTCTGATTGTGTTATTGGGAAGGCCAATTAGCAGTCCATTACAGTAATCCACCCTACTGGTCATAAAAGCATGAACAAGTTTCTGTAATGGCCCCTTTCCACTGAGTGGTACAACAGGGTACGCTTTTATGGCAGTTTCCACTGTCAAATGGCACCAATAAGCGAACTGTACCATACCCCTTTTTGGATACCCTTTCGAAAGGGTAACTAGCACAACAAAAGGGTACCAAAAGGCGGGGCAAGATGCGCAGCTGAACACTATTGGTTTACAGAGATAAGTCACTAGCTCGTGCACAAGCCAGAAGAATGAAAACAAAGGATGCGCCATTTTTAAATACACAGCCGAAACACTACACCATAATAATATATACATATAATAACGAGCCATGGTCAACCCGAGCGTGAACAAACCTTGTCGTCGTCTTGATGAACAGCCACAAAGCCAAGAATAAGAGCAAAATCTACCCTGTGCCCTGTTGTTGTTCATAAGGCCGTCTAAAGCACAAGCATTTTTACTTTCTCCAGAGAGCTCGCGTGTGCATCTATTTTTAAAAATAACAAACTTCTAGAGCTGATGATAATAACGTGCGTGTGATTATTGAATCACTTCTGACATCCGATCATTTCACAAACGAACAAACGCGAGAGTGAAGTGCAAAAAAAATAAATAAAAAAAAGGAGAAGGCCAAAAAACAAGAGAGCAAATGATTGTTTCAGCAACCCAAAACATGAACAAACTGCTGTGTGTAATTATTTTCGTCGCCTTCTGGATTATTATGAACTCGGAATGAAGAAATTACGTTCTAACAATATGTTAATGTTACATGTGCTGGTGAAGATTAAAGATGCAGATGAGAGGTTACTGTGAGCTATATGTTGCGTCTTGTTTTTGAACCCTAATAAAGCCTAAATGTATGCTGTGTGTAGTTTATCTGTAATTGGTAACATACAGGAGACTGTAAGGGTCTGTGTGTGTTCATATATGTTGCATTTATTTATTTTATATTATTGCAGACATTACAGTAGGCTATTTTGTAGGGGTGTGATCCTACACTGGTCTCACGGTTCGGTTACGATTATTAAGCCATTGATTCGGTTCAATTCGATATCTCGGTGCACTGACGATGATTTCCATACATAATTACATTTTTTTGTAAAATTGTATCAAAATATATAAATATGTTTATATTTTTCTATATTATTTGTAATACAATTTTGTCCTTTATTACAAGCAGTCAGATATATGAACTGTGCCTTTATTTTACCTGCTCAAAAAAAAAAAAACACTCTTTGTGAATGCTTTAGACAAAACTCCAATACATGCGCAGAAGACAACATGAGCATTTATAACAATTAAACTAATGTAAATATTATCCCGCTTACACTATTATGACTGGTCATTGTCTTCACCCGCTCAACAGAAAGGGCTGCGATTGGCTTTAGAAATGAAAGCGATGTTCACAGATGAGTGGCGCGGGAAAACAGCCTACTACTTTTTAAGTAGTAGGAGCGTTTTATTTACTCGCCCTCGCCTCCTTCGCCATAGTATTCTACTGCGACATCGCACATAGGGGATAAATGACGTGAGTGCGTAATAACTGGTTATGATCTATTACTGAACCGATATCGAATTGTTCCCATCTGCATCGCGGTGCACTGAAGAAACAATTAATTATGACACTGATCTGCAGTTATAATCAAATCATGTTCATATGATATGTGAACGACCCATACAGCTTTACTTTGACATTTCCTCAAGCGAGAATGATGTCGACTGAAATGTCGTTGTACACCACGTCCATCAAAAGGTTTGGTAGTGGAAACGAAAGCCTAATAAATGTGACCTGTACCGACCCGTACCGTACCACTCAGTGGAAACGGGCCATAAGTCCTCTCTGGAAACAAAGCATCTAATTCTTGCAATGTTTTTGAGATGATAGTATGTCGATTCAGTTATCAAACTCGCTGGGTGAGGTGGACTCATTACTGTAAATGTCACCAAAGTGGTTACAACATGAACAGTGTTTATGAGTGTAAACTGTAGGTGTGTGTTTGTGTATTACCATGCCGGAGCTGAGACAGGAGTCTAGGACAGTCATGTTTAGGTTTCGTAGCCTCTCCGAGCTCGTATCTACACTCCTCATCCACAGTCGGCTCTCAGCAGTTTCTGACACGTCAAAATGCCGTCGTATCTTCTGATGTATAGCATCTATTAAACACAAGAAAACACCAGATCTGCAGATCAGATATTGAAGGTTGACAATGCCCTGAGGGGTTTCCACACATCGCTTTACAAAAACATAATTTCATGCCAAATGTAAAACAGATGAGTGTGAGAATAATATTCAATAATCAAGTGAATTTTAGGTAAGCAGTCGATACTTTTAGGAAGCTTTTTAAAAGCTGTTTATTATAACTTAACTCACTTACTGTTTATAGCTATCTGTTAGTATGAGGGGAAATTATAAGCTATTAAGGTTACTGTCATCTAGTTAAAGACATACAGTTGAAGTCTGAATTTTTTTATTATTATTAGCCCCCCTGAATTATTAGCCCCACCTGTTTATTTTTTTCCCAATTTCTGTTTAATGCAGAGAAGATTTTTTAAACACATTACTAAACATAAGTTTTAATAAATCATCTCTAATAACTGATTTATTTTATCTTTGCCATGATGACAGTAAATAATATTTTATTAGATGTTTTTCAAGACACTTTTATACAGCTTTAAGGCTTAACTAGGTTTATTCGGTTAACTAGGCAGGTTAGAGGTAATTAGGCAAGTTATTGTATAACGATGGTTTGTTCTGTAGACTATAAAAAAAATACCTTTAAGTGGCTAATAATTTTGACCTTAAAATGTTTTTTAAAAAATTAAAAACTATTTAAATTTAAAACTTTTGTTCTAGCCGAAATAAAACAAATAAGACTTTCCCCAGAAGAAAAAATATTATCAGACATACTGTGGAAATGACCTTGCTCTGTTAAACACCATTTGGGAAATATTTAAAAAAGAGAAAAAAATTCAAAGGGGGTTTAATAATTCTGACTTCAGATCATAAATTACTGCTCAAAAATGTGAGGTGGGTAACATTATAATATAAGAAATGCATTTTTTTAGTAAGAACGCAGTAAATGCAAATGTGACATTTCTGTTTTAAGCAAACAATGCTCTTTTGAACTCTGTATTCATCAATGGCACTTGAAAAAAAAATTAGCAGCATTTTGATTATTGATAATAATAAGAAATGTTTCTGGAGAGCAAATCAGCAAATTTAAATGATTTCTGAACAATCAAGTGACTACAGAAATGTACAATTGTAGTGTCAGTGCAAAGCGCACCCGAGCGTGAAACTTTATAGTTCATTAAAGATACAACCCCGCTCGCTGCCACCATCAGCAAACCTCCTAATATGTGCAGCTTGATGACTTTTTTGAAAATTTATGAATGTCAAAAGTGGTGGATCTGTTCAGAGGGCACAATCGCACCCAGGCACGGTTCAAGGCAGACGTGCCTAGTGTGAGCACACCATAAGTCAGAATTTGTCACAGGTATGACTTATTTCGGGCTTGGCTGAAATGAATGCAGCTTTGGTGAGCATTCAAGTCTTGCATTACATTAAAGAAAAAAGGATATATAAAACAACTTTTAAAAGGTATGAAAACAAAACAATTTCATAGCACAAGCACAAACATTTCACAAAAAAAAATAAAAAACCTTGATAAAATATAAAATCTGTAGGTGAGCATAGCGAACAAAACTAACCAAACATTACTAAATAAGCTGGAGTATAAATGAGTTCATGAATACTACTAATACAAAAAGCTGCCCTTGACATGAGGAAAGCATAGCAAAAATAAATAACCTAATCTAGAAATGAAGAGGCTTTACTCACGTATCTTGTCTGCTCGACTAAACTGTGCAGTTACAGTGCTCTCCAAATTGCTAGAGAGACAGAGGTAGATCTCCACAGGATAGACCTCAACTTTAACAGTGCTGGGAAGATCCACAACCTGGAAAAAGAAGATTTCGTTTAATTTTTCACACATGTTTTAAAGGGGACCTTTCATGCCCCTTTTTACAAGATGTGAAATAAGTCTCTGAAGTGCCTAGATTGTGTATGTGGTTTCATCTCAAAATAACACACAAATAATGTTTTACAACTATTTGAAATTGCCTCTTTTTAGGCTTTGATCCTAATTGTGCCATTTTGGTGACTGTCGTTTTAAATTCAAATGAGATTGTGCTCCTTTTCAAAAGAGGGCGAAGCTACAGATGCTTATGTGTCAGCATAGTGGCAGATTCAAAAACAAGACTAACGTCCTATGCTAATGAGGGAGAGATCATCACTAATGGGCAGGGCTTTCCCTTTCTAATGACACGTACAAAGGGAGAATGTCAAAGTGTTTCTGCATATGTAATTAATTCTTATTTACCATTAGAAGCTAGCTATATTCATGGACTGTTGCCACACAACTGCACTTAAACCCCTTATAAAATTATTTTTTGCATAATAGGTGCCCTTTAATTTCAGTACAATGAATGGTGATTCTGTTGAATGAGAGTGAATAACAGTGTCTGCTCCCCATCTGCAGTAAACCATTTTACAGTAAAATAAAACACATTATCTTTATGTTTCTTTCTAAAAGATAGGCTAATAATAAATGCCTAAATTGAAATCAATAACATGATTTAAAAATGTGGTCTATTAAGCATGTCAGCAGTATGTAATTGTTTCGGGTAAGAGAGCAACCGATACCAAGTACATGTATACAGTATACACACATTTCTTTTAGGTCACATTTTCATTTGTAGCATCACCAAACATTAGTAAACCATAATAGACCATACTTTTTAGAGTGGGTTTTCTTGGATTTAAACACAAACACAAGATAATACAAAACTTAGATCTTAAGATAATCCCGCTGCATTTTTTTAACATTGAACAAGCAACATTCACACAAATAAAGGGTGGGTTGGAAATTGTGGGTGTGGATGATGACTATTTAGATTTAGCATTAAATTATAGCACATAACCACTCATTTTGCTTCTAACTTTTTACTTTTTCTTCATGAAAAAAATGGTCTCATTTAAAGGGACAGTTCACACAAACTTAATTGAGTTTCTTTCATCTGTTGAACACAAAAAGAAATGTTGAATGCTGAAGAATGTTAGAAAGCAGCAGCCATTTCTTTTTGTTCTTACTATACCTACTATATATCTGCTGGTTTCCAACATCATTCACAATATTTTATTTTGTGTTCAACAGAAAAAGAAAAATCATAGTCAGTAAAGTTTAGAACCAAATAAGAAATAGGAAATTTTTAGGTGAACGATCCCTTAAAGGTCCCATGAAATTAAAATAACATCTTTTTAGATGTTAGCATCAGCATGCTAGTTCCTATATCTATGCCAGTGTCCTCCAAAACAATGACAAAATTCACATTTAGAAGATATAAACATCCAAAGCTTGCAGTTTGTCACTTCCACCTAAACGGATCACCTCATACTTCAGTTTCTCATCAAATCTTCTGACCAATCAAATGCTCTCTAGCATCTGACATGCCCACCCCCTTCAAGACGCTTCTTATTTGCTTTTCATTTGTCACACTTGAGCTCAACAACTCTCACTGGCAGAGCTGAGATAAAAACTAAATGCTACTGGCTGTTTTTTAAAAGGAGCTACTATATGTCCCGCCATCTCTTCATGTTTCAGTGGAAATTACTAAATAACTGAATTACTGAATAAAAATGCAGATTTCAAAGCACTTCACCTTTAAATCCAGTCATCAATCTGAGTGCCTTCAGCAGCATTAACACTGGCACAAAATAACAGTCTATATAACACTACCTTTCTTTCCAAAGGAGGCTGATTGTCCATCATGTCATACCACAACAAGAGTTTATGCCAGGCTTCCGCTGGGACCAGGATGAAGTCATCATTCTCTGTCAGTCGTTCTTTTAGGCGGTAGGAATCCAGATCTACAAAACACACAGAATGCTTTTTGAGAACACTCA
This sequence comes from Danio tinwini, assembly GCA_903798205.1. Classification (NCBI taxonomy): domain Eukaryota; kingdom Metazoa; phylum Chordata; class Actinopteri; order Cypriniformes; family Danionidae; genus Danio; species Danio tinwini. Next base: position 5,172,742 of record CAIGQZ010033059.1, on the reverse strand, counting down.
CAGTTATTAACAGAAAGAGACTTTCAAGATTTTATGGGGGATTTCTATGAAATTGTATGATATACATAACAAACATGCCTTCATAGAGCACTGTGTTATCAATCTTTCCAGGATAGGAGGTTGAATTTTGGTCCCCAGTGTCCACATACTCTTTCCACTGATCATACCATCTCTTGTCCAACAAATACCTGCAATAGAGATAATCAAAGTGGTCACAATCAGCACTGTGTGATTATATCAGACATTATTTCATGAGCTTTAAGACAGCGGATGTGTTTAATGTAAATGGTACAGGGCACCAGTGACAGAAAGTTTTTTTTTTATTTCCATATCAGCTTTTCTGACTATTTCACACTAAAAAAAGGACTTTTGGGCTTGTTCAAAGTACTTATTTAAAATGTGTTGAAACAACACAATTCTTGAGGTTTGTTTTGGAGACAACTCAATTGTTTTATGTTCAGTCCACTTAAAATTGCAAAAACAATGAAGTTAACTTAATCGATTTGTGTTGGGACAACATGAAGGTATTGAGTGGAACCCAGCATATTTTACAGGCCTGTCACAATAATTAATATATTGATTATCGCAGAACACATAGACATGACCTCAATCACATTTGGTGTTGCAATATATATCGCCCATGCATAAACTATTCTAGCAACATTTTAGCTTATACAACTGAAAATAGATCTGGTAGCAGATATCAGAGACTCTGTTACTTTTTACCTTGCCATTTTAGTTAACATTTATTATTATTTATTTAGGATATGCATTTTCACATTCCTAATAATTAAATTGTAAAATTACTATAATTAATCAAAATATTCTTACAAATAAAATATGATGTGTTCTTTGGAAGAGTGTACTTGCATTATGATGCTATTATATTGTCATTCTGGCATTATATAATAAGTGGCATAAAATGGTCTTAAAATGACAATAATATCATTTAGCACAATATATTTTGGTGCAATATATCTTACAACAAAAAATAGATATTGTGACAGGCATTGGCAAAACCAGATCAAATTTACAACATTTTATAAACATCACATTTCTATAATAACAAAAAATATAATAATAAAAATACATCAACCCAAATAAATAATAGTTTATTTAATAATTTATTAAGATAAAATACAAAAAGGTTTAGTTTTAATAAAAACTCTATAATTTTTTTAAAAGATTCACATTAAAAAATATCTTTCCAGATAAAACAATAATTGTCTGGTGACATTAAAAGTAAATGTTTACATTTTGGTTCTGTTGCAATATTGACATTTTGGGGGAGCGCCGGAGACAGGCTTGGATTAAGTCAAAGTCAAATTTATTGTCAATTCAACCACATGTACAGGACATACAGAGAATCGAAATTGTGTTACTCTCACACCCTAGGTGCATAACAATAATATTAATACAAAAAGTAGAATTTTAAAAAGAAATGACAATAAATACAATCACACATATAATATAGTCTAAAAATATGAGTAAAAATAAAAACAATATAATTACACTTAAAGGTACATGGCAAGGAGTGCAAACCAGTTATGCACATGCAAAAATGAATTATACTGTAGTTTTTGCAGTAAACAGAACACAGTGCAAAGAGCTTGTAAATATGATAAAGTGACAATGTCTTAGTAGTATACAGGGAGGTAGTATGCGGTAACTAGGAGCACCCTTGTGTGGTCTTAGAGTTCTATATATTTGATCATTTCAATCCTCAAATCTGTTTTGCACAAATAAACAACCTCATCATTTATCTTTACAAACCTTGTGAATGTTTAGGTTTTCCCTTGTCAGTGTGCAGTATTTCATCAATGTTTAATCAGTGGGCAACACTCATTTCTGACTAACGTAAAGGCTTATATTGTCTAACACTAAAAGTAACTGCATAGGAGGAACACGTTTTTTGCAAGACAGTATTCATAAAAGTTAAAGCAGCATATTATAATTGTGTTTGTGTATGCAGTTTTATAGCAGGCGGGTCAAAATTAAACCATAAGACATAATAAATGTGTAAAGTCTTCATGAAAATAGAAAAATATTAATTTTTTATGACCTTATGTTAGGGTCATTTAGAAAAAGTCAACAAACCTCATGATAAAAAACATCATTTTGTTTAATTCAGCATGGATATTACTGTGTGCATCTGCAATAGTCACATCGCAGAGATATGCAATGTCCAGTTTGAATTATAGTTGACCAAGATTGTATTTAATTGCCATATTTATATGGACTTTATATGATTTATGCTTAAAAAAATCTTTACTTTACTATATATATTCTTTATTTTCTCTTGTTTCTAGTCTAAATATCTACATTTCAAGAACAATGTTGTGCTTTGACAGACATTGTCTGCTAATATGACTTCACTATTTAAAGTTTGCAAAGAAAACTCATTTGAGACTATTTCATTAAGAAGAAAGTCTGAATATGTGTGAATATAAAACCAGCTTTACCGCAATCCTTTCTTGTCCAAGAAACCAACACAAACCGAAAGTAACTTTCCCACTACTGCCTGTCACTGCTTCCAGAGGTGAAAGCGAAACTTAAAGGAAGTGTATAAATAATTTAGACACTATAATATCAAATAATTCAAGCATTTGCTGAAGTAAATGCTCATTTGAAAACTGAAGTAAAAAAAACAAGGCAGAGGTTAAGTCAGGCAGCGGTGAACGTTAGAATTTCATAACAAAACCAACCCAAAACCAACCTGTCAGAACGTAACGAAGCTTAAGAAGCTGTTCACCAGGTAAACAGATCAATTAGGCCTGAAAACTCACTTGTGTGTTAGTTTCCCTTTCTTATTTGCTCTGTAAATCATTATAATCTCTCAATCACAGTGGCAAGCCTGCTACTGAAGCTGAAGACCCACAAACCGCACAAACTCAAGCATGTTATCAGCTTTATAGGACTGTGTTAGCGATGTATCTGTGATGTGGGTGTTGTTGTTTATTGAATGTTTGTTTGTTTGTTTTTAGGCTGAAGTTTCTCTCACCAGCTGTCCCCGGTCCGGAGCTGTTGTTGGTTCAGGTTGTCGATCTCCCGCCATTGGGTCTCGAGTCCCGGAGGCTCCGTGGCCAAACCGGCGCTGCAGTTCGCAGCCATAATCACTCCTAAAATCCGAAAAGCGCCGTTAGAGCCGCATAGACACACCGGAATGTTTTGACGAAGGAAGTAGGAAGCGGTTAGAATGACAACTTCCGGTCTGAGAGAGAGATGGGCGGAACTCATGGGCGAGGTGAACGGCGGAGGAGAGGGCGTGTGACTTTTGTCGCTAAAAAAAAAAAATAAAAATAATTAATTATTAACAATTCTAATATGCATTCAATGTGGTGATGCCATTGGCCCATGAGCATTTCCTGCTTGTTATCAAACTATTTCAATCATAACTCAATGTTAAAAAATCTATAATGACGTTATTTATCAATATCTGGACCTTTTGGATTCTCTAAAGCTATAAAAATTAAAAATGCAAGACAGCAAATACGTTGGGACCATTGTTTTTGTTTACATCCCTCAGAATGGTCTACACCCTATGGAAGCCCGTTTCCGCCACAGAATAAAAAAATATCAATAAAAAAAGATGATAAAAAAACAATTAATAAAATAAAATAAAGTCCACTTTTTGAGGAAAAAAGAATCACCCCTTTCACCAGGCTGGCTACGAGCTTGCAGTTAAAGGGTTAACAAGCTTATATTTATTTATTTATTTACTTTTGTTTTATCGTTACTGTATGGAAGTCCGTTACCGCCACTGAATGATAAAAAATCAATATATGTATTTATGATAAAAAAATGTAATAAAAAAATAAATAAAATTATAAAGTCAGAATTCTGAGTTATAAAGTCGCAATTCTGAGTTATAAAGTCAGAATTCTGAGTTTCGCCACTGAATGCTAAAAAAAAAAAATTTATGATACTTTTTTTAATAAAACAAAAAAAATTATAAAGTCAGAATTCTGAGTTATAAAGTCGCAATTCTGACTTAATAACTCAGAATTCTGACTTTATAAATTTATTGATATTTTAATTACTTTTTTTATTATAAATATCTATATTTTTTGTTGACTTTTTTTAATCATTCACTGGTGGTAAAAAGTAAATAAATAAATGTAAGCTTGTTAACCTTTTAACTGCAGGCTCGTAGCCAGCCTGGTGAAAAGGGTGGTTCTTTTTTCCTCAAAAAGTGGACGTTTATGCGGTTATAGGCCTCATTTAGGCTACTATTTAATTATTGGATTTGCTTTTAGTGACATTTAGACATTTTAGCTGGAATAGATAGTCGGATGGTCATCATATTAAAAAAAAGTACATTTTAAAATGCATGGATAACAACAATAGCCAAAATAGTATTCAAACGAATTTTAAAATAGGCCGCTTTTGGTGCTTTTTATTGATCATTTTTTGTTTCAAGAATAAGGTCCAAGATTTAGAATAAAAGTTACTTGTAAAATTTTTTCTCTGTTTAAAAACAATACAGTAGCGAAAGATGACTTCTCTTACATCAGATTGCATGTTTTCTTGCACAGCTGGAAGTTGAACTCCAAAACTGATTAGCTGAAATCACACCGAAGCGACACCCAACAGGGATTTCACTTGGTCTTAAAACCTTTTTAGGTGGGTTATTTTCACTATTTATGATGGCACAGCAGTCAAAATAAGACAAATGAGCTCATATATGGGACAAACTCTGGACCTTTGTCAGTGAGAGGTGGGTCTTTCAGGCTGCGGGCCTTAACTTAAATAATGACTGTTAAAGTAATTTAAAGAATGACTGTTTTAAATAATGTCTTACACACACAGCATTGTTGATTTACAAAAAAAAAATCAAACAAACAATCCTGTTGCACTACTACACTTGATTTTGGTTTTATTGTAAAAAAAATAAAATAAATAAAAAGTAAGAGTGAGTCAAGTAAGAATCTGAAATATTTTCTGGCATACTTCAAAAATAAAGATGATTTCAAGAGTTCACACTTAGCTGATGATTGATTATAAGCAAGTTTGGCATGCTGTCCCGGGAGAGAGCCCTGAGCTCAAAAGGTCCTTGAGCCCTGGGCTCCCTCACGTTTGCGGGGCGAGAGGGGAGCTTTGAGCTCAGGTAGATCTCGAGAACTCCCCCCTTTTGTAAGAGTTGATGACAGAAAATAGTCGCTACGGAGAGATATGCTGATGGATAAAAGTTTGACTAGTGCTAAACTTATGCTTAATTAACTTGTAGTGCATGTTTTTGGAACGTGGGAGGAAACCGGAAAACCCGGGGGAAACCCACGCAAGCACGGGAAGAACATGCTAACTTTACACAGAAACGACAGCCAGTCTGTTAAAGGACTTGAACCGGTGACGTTCTTGCTGTGAGGCCGCAGTGCGAGTCACTGGGCCACCGTGCCGCCCTATGAAAGGAAAAGAGGAGGAGTAGGGGTGGAGGGGGGGATTCTTCAAACGAAGATGACTGTAGTAAGAAACCCTGGCTCTTTATAGTGGGTTAGACATCGTCTGATTGGTTGGTCATTCATGGTTAATGCATGACCAGCCGTGTTCAATCATAATCACGTGATCCTCTCGAAATTAGTTTATAAATAAACTTCACTTAGTGTTTAAAAATGTTTGATTTTCAATATGTTTTTAAATCAATAGGTCTTACACTTTATATTTTCAGATTTTTCATAATATATGTCAGAAGATCAGAAGATCAGATCAGAAGATCAGAAAGAGCTTTATTGCCAGGTATGTTCACACATACGAGGAATTTGTTTTCGTGACAGAGCTTCTACAGTGCAACAGAATTACAGAGGACTAAAAAACAGATAATAAATATATTTTAAAAAGTAGTGAATGCAATATACAAATTGACAAGTGTATGTACAGGTGTATTAGGTGTATTACTATATACAACATAATATGTGCAGCTGTTATGTGCAAATTGGCATGTAAAGTGTGTTGTTAAATAAGTGTATGTGTGTATAAAAAAAGTGTATAGCAGGTAGTGATGTTCATTCCGGTACTTTTACCACAAATCGACATATCAAACTTTTGGTAGAGGTTGATATTTTAGTAATTATGGGATGTGTTGAAAAAAAAATGCATTGAGTGTGTTAACTAGCGACATTAGGGGTTAAGAAATGTCAAAAAATCAAATCTATACTGAATATGTTTATGTACATTTATTTTATTATTATAATTATTTCATTAAGCTTCACATTTTTTATTTCCCCCCATTCCGTAATTGTAGCTGCTGTTGCTAAACCTAACAACATCTTAAATTTTACGTGTATATAATATGTGTTAATAAAAATGTGTGTGTATGTATGTATATATATTCATTCATTTTATTTTCGGCTTAGTCTCTTTATTAATCTGGGGTCGCCACAGAGGAATGAACCACCAACTTATCCAGCATATGTTTTATGCAGCGGATGTGCCTTTCCAGCTGTCAACCCATCTCTGGGAAACATCCATACACACTCATTCACACACATACGTTATGGACAAGCTTACCCAATTCACTTATATCACTTGTTTTTGGACTTACGGGGGAAACCAGAGCACCACACAAACACGGGTAGAACATGCAAACTCCACACATAAATGTCAACTGACACAGCCGAGGCTCGAACCAGCGACCTTCTTGTTGTGAGGTGATTGTGCTACCCACTGCACCACCGTGACGCCCCTGTATGTAATATTATATATATTTTTGTATCATATTTTTGTTATGATAAATTTTAAATAATAAAATATATAATTTTTAATTATTACTGTATATTATCCATTTAAAACACATATACACGCATCGTTTTTAATTCTAATACATAATTTTATTAGTAGTAGTAGTAGAAGTAGTAGTCTAATATTGAAACAATGAAACCTTTACAATAATTTTTTAAATGCTATGCAGCATTTATTTTAGTATATTTTGCATTGCTCCAATACAGTACAGGTGGAAGACATCTAAACCCTTATGCCAGGGGTGCCCAAACTCGGTCCTGCATAGTTTAGCTCTAACTTCCTTCAACACACCTGCCTGGAAGTTTTTGTATACTTAGAAAGAGCTTAATTAGCTGCTTCATGTGTGTTTAATTGGGGTTGGGACTAAAATATGCAGGACACCGGACCTCCAGGACCGAGTTTGGGCACCCCTGCCTTATTATTATTATTTTTTTATTAAGCCCATAGACAGTGTATACAATTTATACTTACAACAACAAATAGGCAGGACAATTATCTTTAACAAGGAAGAAAAAGAACGTCAAAAAACGAAAAACAAAACAGAAGAAAAAACAGCTAAACACTGGGGGTATATAAAAAATACATATTGAAAAAGCAAAATTTACTCGTTAAACATAGGGAAAGAGCTGCAGACAGTTTTTAGAGCCTTTTTGTTATGAGACCATTGGATTAGTGAAATGGTATTGTTTAAATTCGTTCAGAAAAACCACAAACATAGGTCTGGAGTTAGAAAATTTTGACTTATGACAGTGAAATTTAGCAAGCATCAAAATTAAGTTTACCACAAACAACAGTTTCATTTTAGGTTGTTCAAGCTCAGTAAAGCCCAACACTACATCTTTCCAATACAAAGTACATTCATTATAAATTTTGGCACCCCTGCCTTATGCCATCATTATTTTTATCTGAGACGCAAAATGACCATCTTTGCCACAAGGTGGCAGTGTTTGACAAACATACACAGACACCAGTGACTCAAATTACAAACTCAAATTTCCTTTTAACTACCCTGATTATACTTAAATCATTGCTGTTTTTATGCGTGGGGCAACACTATACTGTTTAAAATGATCTTTGAACTCATAATTAACCTACTAAATGTTTTAAAATCTGTTATTTTTAATTATTATCTTTCATAATGACGATGAGTCTAAAACGCATTCCAAAATCAAACAGTAAAACACGCTTTCCATCTTATCTGATGCAAAGACAGTACAGAATTTATGTTATTTCATTCTATTCCTTCGTACAAAAATAACTCCCATTGCCCCCCGATATTTAGGCCAGCATATGTGCCATTGTAATAATTCATATACACAATTATTCATATACACATTGTAATAATTCATATGTACACAAACGACTGCACTGCAAAAGACCCCTCCATTAAGCTCTTGAAGTTTGCTGATGACACTACTGTTATCGGCCTCATCCGGAATGGTGATGAGTCTGCATACAGATAGGAGGTGGAGCGGCTGGCTTTATGGTGCAGATACAACAACCTGGAGCTGAACACGCTCAAAACAGTGGAGATGATAGTGAACTTTAGGAGAATCCCCCCTGCACTCCCCCCACTCATCATCATGAACAGCACTGTGGCTGCAGAGTCATTCAGGTTTCTGGGCACCACCATCTCTCAGGATCTGAAGTGGGACACTCACATTGACTCCATTGTAAAGAAAGCCCAGCAGAGACTGTACTTCCTTCGTCAGCTGAGGAAGTTCAACCTGCCACAGGAGCTGCTCGTACAGTTCTACTCAGCTGTCATCCAATCCATCCTCTGCACTTCAATCACCGTCTGGTTCAGCTTAGCTGCCAAAACCGACCTCCGTAGACTACAGCGAATAGCCCGGACTGCTGAACGAATCACTGGCACTACCCTTCCCACACTTCAAGAACTGTACTCTTCCAGAGTAAGCAAACGGGCTCGTAAAATGACTCTGGACGCCTCACACCCAGCACACTACCTGTTCGAACTGTTACCGTCTGGTCGGCGCTACAGAGCACCAAGCACAAAAACAGCCAGACACAGGAAAAGTTTCTTTCCTCAGGCCATCTACCTCATGAACAGTTACATATTCCCCTACTGTGCAATAAACGTGCAATACTTTCTCATACGCACTTGTACACAGCACCTTATAACCTGTATATTTACAGCATATCTGTACATACAACTCAACATCCAGATCTTTTTGACTGACTGCATCTCCGTTTAATGTTTATTGCCTTTTCTTTCTTGTATTTAATTTTGTGTTGTCACTTGTTACTTTATGTACACTGGAAGCTTCTGTTGCCAAAACAAATTCCTTGTGTGTGTGAAGCACACTTGGCAATAAAACTGATTCTGAAATATTTCTGACTGACGACTAACTGATGTGAGGAGGGCAGTTGATAATTTGCTGATGAATGTTCCGTCTGTGGAGCTTTCAGTCGTCAGATGTCATTGTTTCTTGACCTCGTGCCATCATTTTTTAGACTCCAGACTGTGAGGAAATTGTTCTTTTGTAACATTCTTTTTCAATAGAGAAACAGAGATCATATGTTGTTAAAGAAAACGCTGTCCGCCATCTTTACAGGCGCACAATAAAGTCAATTCACCTACGTTCTGTCGCACATGATTTGAGCACTTATGTAAATAGAGCAGAATGGTTCTCTTTAATACATATTAATATTTATACCTAAGTAAAGTGGTTTGTGCGCTGCATGTGACAATGCAGTAGTAGTGCATGCAAAATGGATGAAAACGTGGACTCTCGCGTTCCAGTGCATTGCAATGAACACATGCTTCTTTAGTGTTTATATTGAGAACTATGTGAATTACACTCACCGGCCACTTTATTAGATACACCTGTCCAACTGCTCTTTAACGCACATTTCTAATCAGCCAATCACATGGCAGCAACTCAATGCATTTAGCCATGTAGACATGGTCAAGACGATCTGCTGCAGTTTAAACCGAGCATCAGAATGGGGAAGAATTTAAAGGGGATTTAAGTGACTTTGAACGTGGCATGGTTGTTGGTGCCAGACGAGCTGGTCTGAGTATTTCAGAAACTGCTGAGGATTTTCATGCACAACCAGAAAATATCCAGTGAGCTGCAGTTCTGTGGGTGCAAATGCCTTGTTGATGTCAGGGGTCAGAGGAGAATGGCCAGACTGGTTTCAGCTGTTTCAGCATCTCTGAACACACAACACATCTAACCTTGAGGTGGATGGGCTACAGCAGCGAGAGGGGTCTGGCTGCAGACTTGGTGCAGTGCAATCTGGGCTGCATCCAATGCTTTTTAATGCGCTCACCTAACCCCACCCCTAACCCTACCCGTCACTGTGATGTCACTCACTCCATTGAGTGCATTGTGTCTGACATTGTATCGCTGAGTGATGCAATCTCAGCTTGCATCATAAAGGCTGCATCCAGATACTATTGACAGCAGCAGAAGAACACACCAGGTGCCACTCCTGTCAGCTAAGAACAGGAAACTGACGCTACAATTCACACAGGCTCACCAAAATTGGACAATAGAAGAATGGAAAAACGTTGCCTGCTCTGATGAGTCTCGATTTCTGCTGCAACATCCGGATGGTAGGGTCAGAATTTGGCATCAACAACATGAAAGCATGGATCCATCCTGCCTTGTATCAACAGTTCAGGTTGGTGGTGGTAGTGTAATGGTGTGGGAGATATTATCTTGGCACACTTTGGGTCCATTAGGACTAATTGAGCATCGTGTCAACGCCACAGCCTACCTGAGTATCGTTGCTGACCACATTCTTTCATGATCATCTTCTAATGGCTACTTTCAGCAGGATGACGTACCATGTCATAAAGCGCGAATCATCTCAGACTGGTTTCTTGAGCATGACAATGCGTTCACTGTACTCAAATGGCCTCCACAGTCACCAGGTCTCAATCCAATAGAGCACTTTTAGGATGCGAGGAAATGGGAGATTCGTATCATGGATATGCAGCCAACAAATCTGCAACAGTTGCGTGATGCTATCACGTCAATATGGAGCAAAATCTCTGAGGAATACTTCCAGTAACTTGCTGAATCAATGCCACAAAGGATTAAGTCAGTTCTGAAGGCAAAAGGGGTTTAAACCAGTACTAGTGAGGTGTACCTAATAAAGTAGCCGTGAGTGTATGTATTGAGAGATATAAACGATATAACTACACCCAATTAACGAAAAGTCACTCTAAAAAATGTTTGTAGGCCTATGTGTATTTAGGGACACTTTGTCTTGAATATATTCATTTAAAGACTCTCCGCTATACTTATTTTTGATGTCTCAATCTCCTATACGTTCAGCTTCAATTATAAAATAATTAAGTCTAATTTTCTCCAAGTCTAATCTACTAGGTTAAAAAATATTTGCATAAAACATTTTGTTTGTAATATTTGTCAGTGCCGTAATACCAGAACACATTTTATGTCTGTCACTGAGTCCTGGTCATAATATATAAACATTTTACATTAGTTATAAAAAAATGCATTGACAGAAAAAGCATGTCACTTGCTCTAAGTGATGTCACTTCCTCTGGCGGGAAACTCTGGAAGGCATTGAGGCATGTCATTAATCTACTGTCATTAATTTGTGTGCAAAATGTTTAGGGAACACTAATAGTAGATTAATGACTTGTCAACAAATAAAGTTATTGTGATGTTTTAGTAAATTTCTTATTTACTTTTTAAAAACAATAACAAGATAAATACATACAAATACACACAATTCTGTTTTAGACCTGTGGTATCTGGTTTAAGGTTAGCATCTTGAGCTAAAGTACAAAATGGTGGAAAATGTCAAATCTTACGGTCATCTCTGTTAGTGGTTTAAAATGTTTAGCAATAAGTAGGCCCACACGGAATCTGCGCGCGCAGATTTTCTGCAGAATTCCGCAGATTTTTAGCCCATCATTAATTCTGTTTATTTACTTGAGTAAATGTGTGTAAATCTGAATTTATTCAGTTTTTAAACTACACATATTTCACATATTAAGGTTTTATTTCTCCCAAAATAATTCAGCAGAAATCCGCAGATTTTTACCTAAATTCTCAGCAGAAATTGCAAAAAACGTCCGCAGATTCCGTCTGGCCCTAGCAATAAGTTCAATAACAATTAGTAACAGAATCGGATGCAATCACGTTTAAACATTTAGCATTATTTTACATTAAAGGGGATCTATTATGCAAAAAACACTTAATTAAAGGTTTAAACACAGTTGTGTGCCTACAGTCTGTGAATATAACCAGCCTCTAATAGTAAAAACGAATTAATTCTCTTTTTTATAATCACACTTGATAAAAACAGCCTGCAGAAACACTTTGATTAACATTCTCCCTTTGTACGTGTCATTAGAGGGGGAAAGCCCCGCCTATTAGTGACAATCTCTCCCTCATTAGCATAGACAGCCCTGAGTTAGAAGCAGCCGTCTGCCATTAAAGGACACCTATGATGGAAATCATCTTTTGTAAGCTGTTTGGATAGAACTGTGTGTAGGTATAGTGCGTCTACAGTCACACTGGAGCGATAGAAACACAAGTCTCTTTTAAAATTTCCTGATGTTAAAATAGGATGGGACTCACGGTGGTGCAGTGGGTAGCACAATTGCTTCACAGCAAGAAGGTCGCTGGTTCGAGCCCCAGCTGGAATTTCAGTGAGGAGTTTCCATGTTCTCCCCGCATTCGCGTGGGTTTCCTTCGGGTGCTCTGGTTTCCCCCACAAGTCCAAAGACATGCGTTATAGGTGAATTGGGTAAGCTAAATTGTCCATAGTGTATGTGTGTGAATAAAGTGTGTATGGGTGTTTCCAATGATGGGTTGCAGCTGGAAGGGCATCTGCTGCGTAATACATATGCTGGATAAGTTGGCGGTTCATTCTGCTGTGTCGACCACAGATTAATAAAGGGACTAAGCCGAAAAGAAAATGAATGAATAAAAGTTTTCCCGCCCATTGAGTTGATTGACAGACGCGTATTAACATGTCACCATAGTAATGCGTATAATTATATCAACAAGACAGGACGTGCGCAAAGCAAACGGGATTAAAAGATCTGTTGAGCTCGCTGTGATCATCAGTCATCATCAGATGTGATCAAGAATGAGTTTTACAAGTTTGACACAGTGCAGTAACAGTGCATGTTTGTAACATATTACATCGATTTTACCATCTTTACTTTATCACCACATCCACGTGTCAGTACAATCATAAAAGAAGACGCTTTAATCTCGGTTTGTGGATGTTAAATCAGGTTTATTTTGTACATTAACATAACGCATATCTATACAGCAGTGGAAATGAACGTGTATCTTGTCACATTTGCCGTGAAAAACAGTGCAAAGTTAAACGAGCACGCTGTCTGTGTGTGTGAACTTTGTACCCATATTGTGTGTGACTCATGGCAGAATAATCCAATAGTCAGAAAATAGTCCAATAGAATTCCAATAGTCAGAAAAGTCTAATTAATAATCTGATGCGTGTTTTGAGCTGAAACTTTACAGACACATTCTG
>CAIGQZ010033059.1:5093378-5130126 GCA_903798205.1 Danio tinwini | reverse complement strand
TTGTAATAACGTGACTGGATTTCTGAAGTGAAAAAAGTGGGATATGACTGAAATGTAGCATTCTGAATATTCAGTGATTTAATTGTGAATAAAAAATGGGTACAATTAGAGTTTTGTGTATTTGAACATGATAAAGGTAGATTGTCAGAAACAAATTGTTTTTTTTGTTTGTTGCAATTATCTTTTTTTTAAATAACAGCCAAGACATAAGCTATGAAAGCTCCACCCTTTTATGTAAAGGGGCGGGGTGCAACAGCTCATTTGCATTTAAGGAGACATAGAAAACTGTATTTTGCTTCCAGCCAATAAGACACAAAAGACACAATAAGATCAGCTTGTCGCTTTTTAATAATGTGGCTGGATTTCTGAAGTGAAAAAGTGGTATATGACTGAAGTGTAGCATTTGTAATATTTAGTGTTTTAATTCTGAAAAAATGGATACAAATACAGTTTTGGTGTATTTTGAACATGATAAATTGTCAGAAACAAATCCTTTTTTTTGTTCCGATAATGATTTTTTCTTTTTTAAATATAAGCCAAGACATAAGCTGTGAAAGCTCCACCCTCTTTTGGAAAGGTGTGGGGAGCAACAGCTAATTTGCATTTAAAGAAACTGTATTTTGCTTCCAGACAAATAGAGGTTTAAAAATGAAAATGAGCATCTTTTAATAAATAGTAAATTCTTTATTATACACAAAAATACTCTAAATTATAATATTAAATTTGGAAGAATGTCATTAGTAGTTTACCAATTAAAAACAGGTTTTAATCAGACACGTTACCTTAAATAAAAAAATGACAATATTTTTTTTTGTCTGTGTCGCCATAGCAGATAGTTAGAAAAAAAACTCCTTTTAGCATGGGAAAAAAACTTTTATTATGCATCGCGGTGCTGTGTAGTGTGTAGTTTGGACTAGCGTTGGGTGATGTTGACCAATTTGGCATCATATGATGTCTAATATGAAACATTGTGATGGACGATGGCATCGTCGTTGTACCCCACGGTGGTTGTTGTTAAATATCAATTTATTCAAAACGAATGAATTAATTGTAGCCTACCGTTTCTACTACCTGACCCACATGGTCTTTGCTTTACCCATACCATTACCAAACCATAAATAAATAAAGTTACACACAAATTAGCACCTGTCAATCACTTTTTCCATGGGACTCTGGCATGAATAGGCGGAGTGATCTGTGTCCTTATAATGGCTTTTTCCCACAGCTGGTGAATGAGACGAAAGTTTGTTTGGAGTTAAAAGACTTCCAGTGGAGTTAAAAGACTTCCAGTGGCTTCAAGTCCGCTATGAAAATATCTAAAGCCATTCATTGTAAAGTCTGTGGGACGGGGTTTGCAGGTAACAGCGTTTACCACTGAATCTACACATTTTAAGCGCGATAGGTACTGTATAATCCTCCATTTAATCCTCACGATGCTGTCAGCCGTGCAAGTGGCAGCTATATGTAAAATTTAACACAGCTCATAAAAAGACCATTATTGCTATTAAGATGACATGCAAATAATAAGTTATATATTAATATAAATGTGGGGCGGGGCGATGGATCGCCATGCCAGCTCAGCATTATTAAGTTTATTAGCCATCGGCGATGGAAGATGGCATCTTCTATCCGCCCAACCCTAGTTTGGACACGGTGTTGGTGTTAGAAGGCCAGAGAGTTTTTAAATATACAGTTTTCACTGCATTTTAAAAACACAATAGTTTTAATAACTAATTTCTAATAACCGATTTCTTTTGTGTTTATTGTGATGACAGAACATTCTATTTTACTACTTATTCAGCAAGATAGTATTCAGCTTAAAGTGACATTTAAAGGCTTAACTAGGTTAATTAGGTAAAAAACATGAACACTTCTAAGGACAGCTACAGAAAACTTCTGATCATTCACCGCAAGGCTGGAGGGTCACCAGACAAGAACATCTGTCTGAAGCCATGATTTAGAGCACATCCCTCACACCTGCTCTCCTCTATGAAGTGACTCACTTTCAGCAGATTGAGGGTGCTCATCAGGTAACTTTCCCAGAAAGTTGTGGAGCAGAGAACAGAACAGAACAGCAGTCGTGGCGCAGACAGATGTTGCTGTCAGAAGCGCTCGGCACCGTTTCCGTTCTCCACTGACACATCTGCCAAACTGCACTGGAGGAGGTGCTGGAAATGTCCTGCTGTCAGTTATCCTCTCACTAGCGTCCCGTAATCTGGTCTCCCCTGCGCTGCTGCCGCTGCCTCACACGCATAACTCTGCCGCTAGGCTGGAACTACAAAAAGCGTTCAACACATTCCTTTGTGAGAGTTCAAATTCAGCAGTTTTAAAGTCAGCATAAACCGGAAGCTGCAGCTGCAAGCTGATTAGATGTAGTAATGTAGGAATTTCATTCAGAAAGATGTGGAAAAGGGTTTGGGGAGAGTTATTACAACTTAACAGACACCTCCTCCTCACCATTTCAGTTTGTTGTCAAAACTGACAGTTGGAGGGGCGTGGCCAGTCGCTTTGCAGGGGGTGGGCGGTTTTTGGGGGCTTAGGCCCCTGATGTATTGTCAAAAGCCCCTGATCTTTTGGAAAATGTTGCACTTAAAAAATAGGTTGTATGAAATGTATTTTGCAATCAAAGTACTTAAAATTACAACATACATCACACGCATTCCACTTAAAGCCTGGTTTATACTCCATATATACTTTTAGTATAAAGTGGTTTATACGACCACAGGACCATTTTAGTTTGAAACAACACTGTACAGGATATGGCTGTAAAAGAATGTTAATCCAACATTAATGTAACAAAAACTAAACAAAAAACGTTTTTTCCTTTTGTACTGAAATTCCTGGAACAGTTTAGTCTGAAAGAGAGCCGAACTCAAAAAACAAAAACAAAAAAAGAAGTGATTTTTATCATATGATGTAGTAAATAGTGTGTGTGTGTGTGTGTGTGTGTGTGTATGTGCGTGCGTGCGTGCGTGCATGGACTCAATTATAACAGAGGCTAAATGCTAGAACTAAATTATCCTGCTAAATAAATTAGAATTGTTTTATATGTGTCACTCCTGGTCCACAGAGTGCGGCGTCTTTCCTGCTCTTGCCTTTCTGTCTCTGTGTCTGTCTCAGTCTGCTCATCTCAGTCTCCTGCAATTTCTTCCTCTTCTTCAACAACTTCTTGTATGTTACATTTAAAATTCATCCTCATCTCTCTTCGCATCTGACAGCTCTAAGTCAGAGTCTTCCTCAACTATCTTATAAAGAATCCTCTCTGCTTCAGTTCTGCCTCCTACAACAAGCAGTCATTAATTACATTAAGATGGTCCTGGTGTTTACTATAGTTGACATTTAAAAAAGGATGATATTTTGAAACACAAACAATTGAACAGATTTGAAAGCTAAATGTATTGTTCCTGACACTTTAATAAACAAATATACATGTAATATTAATAGTAAAAAAACATTTTACATATCTCTCTCCTTCCCATAAAATGTGCTCGTTTGTATGCTGGCCATTTTGGATGCAGTGTAAGAAGTGGTTCCTAGCATGCCAGCCAATCAAATTACATTGAAAGCCCAGGATGTCCTCTGCACAGTAGAGCTGTAGATTTTTGAAGATCTTTTGATCTTTGCGACAGGACCCGGCGGGACCAGACAGGTTCGGGTTTAATTTCTATAGACGGGGTCGGGTCGGGCCGGGCTTGGCTTGTGCAGTCATGTGATGCATTTCGATTAGTGCAAGAAAGTAATCAAATCGTTTGTTACAACATCCATTCCTGCAAAAGTGAAACAAATGATGACGGAGAAGTGAAAAAGAGCGAGTTTTTGACTGTGGTCAGGCCAGCCGCCAGTCCAAAAAAAACGATCATTCTAGCCGCCAAGGTATTCATCAGCGGTCACTCATACACTGCTTATTAGAGAGCACTAAACAGACAGGGAAGATGACTAGGTCACTCGCTACATTGAAACTGCTGTCATGGAAATTAAATGGATGTTCTTAGAAGATGAACAAATAATCCTACCCCTAAACTTGCAAAATTAGCCAGATTAGAACTATGCATCTCGGCCTGTAGCAGCAGCAGTGAAAGGGTGTTCGGTGCTGCTGGACGCACCATCCTGAGCGCAGGACTGCGCTAAAGTCATTTACAGTGGATTCAATAATGTTCCTCCACAAAAACACGTAATCTTGGTGAGTAAAGGATTTTAAAATTATGAATAACTATTAGTTAAACCATCATTGTGAAGAGAAGTGGCGAAACAAATCCCGCAGAGACTTTATCTTAATCTCGTTATTGCCAAATACCCGTCATCGTTTATCATTTATTTTAATTTAATTTGTTAAGACAGACTTATTTTTTTATTGGTGTGTTGGCCAATTTAAAGGCTAAGTCTATGTACAGTACCTGTGCCTATTTAAAGTGCTGAGATGTTACAGAGGACTTATTTTATTTCTTTGTTCCAACTTCCAAGTGGCCTATAGCCTACATTTGTTACGAATAAATTATGTTAAAACATATAAATGACTCGGGCTTTATAAAGCTGTCAATCGAAATGTACCTTTCGGGCTCAGGCCGAATTCTGTCGGGCTCGGGCCCTATCAGGCCTAACTTTTTGCTCTACTGCACAGAACAACAGGACTTGACAGAGTAGCTCCAAACATTTTAAGAAAATTCATAAAAACACAAGGTCCACTACAGAGGACACAAGTCAATGGAATTTCTGCTCAAGAGCGCCTAGCAGCTCTTGAGCGGCTATGAAACACCAGAGATGTTTCTGGCTTGCAAATTTCTCAATGACCTTTTGGGTAAAGTCAGTCATCTCAGTCACCAGTCTCTTCTCTATTGACAGCATGGCCAATGCTTTCAGCCTCTATTGTGTCATGCTGTTTGAAATAGCAAACACGGAAAACAGTAAATGGCATGACTTACATCACAACCTACAGCCAACTCCGTTTGTCATAACAAGTGCTGGAAAAGCCCCGAGTGTACGTGCGCCCGCGATCACTTCACTGCTGGTGAATTTGCAAGGAAGGTCGATCTGGTCCAAGGTATTTGATTCTTTTTTTTTTCTTCATCCAAGTGCCTTGTGAACGGATATCTTTGCAAAGATACAACAGAATTTTCCTTCATCTCGAGAAATTGCACTTGCTTTCACTATGATTAAAGGTTGGCACAGTTAACTGACAAGCTGAACGGTCTAAGTGAGAATGGTCCAATCACATAAGGCCAATCATATAAAAACAAATATGATTCGTTCTAATAACAAAAATGGGATAGTTCGGGACGCAGAGCACTGCGCCCCAAGGACAATTTAAAACAGGCCAATTAGAACTTATCGTCATATCACGTGCATTGCAAAAGTTCGTGTACCTGCATAGACACTAATTAGTCCGGCACCCTGCACACATATGACAAAATATTGATCATACATTTTTTTCAATAAATGTTAGTATGACTACAATAAATGTTAGAATGTTATAATTAAATCAATTTATTTAGTTAATACTTGTGATAACAAATATTAACATATTAAAGGGGTCTAACTTAAAGTGGGTGGCGCCCCAGCGCCCTCTATTGACCAGCCGCCACTGGTGCCTAGTGTGAATGAAACAGGCATTACATGCATTTAAAGTGCCACAATGCCCACATCACTCTATTTTGAGAAAAACTGGAAAAAAAAAACATTTAAGGAAATTTGAAGTAAATATATATATATTTCTTTTGACCCTAGCAATGCCTCTGGGTTGTGTTTAATGTTAGCCCAATACCTCAGACAGACGTAATCTGACAATTTAACTGAAAACAAACAAGACGTCCATTTCCAGATTTCAACTAAAGATTACAAACGCAAACCATTTTTTTTCTGAATGACGAACAGTTCACCAAAAAAAAAAACTAGCAATGTAAGCTAACAAAATCACATGGTTAGTTTTAATTTAATTTGTACTTTAAGGTGTTTTTCAGCAGACGTGATGTGGATCGACAGCAGGGGTTTTCTTGTTAACCTGTGAATCCTGCTCGAGCATTTATATTGATGTTTGAATTGTTGCTTTTTTTGCACATTAGCGTGGCTGGCACGTTTGCTGGCACAAGCAGTATGAAGCACGGGCACTCAACGTGATGAGGTCTGCAGTCAGCTTATCAGCGCCGGCAGAGTGTACAAACACTGGAGAATCTGCTTGGCTGGGAAAAGCCAATTGACAAAAAACTCAAAATTCATCCACGGGGACGTATTGAGGATAGAACAACGGTTTGGGGGGCTTCGGCTGGCATAGACAGGGGCTCGGTGATGCTCCTGAGTTTGGTCAAAAGGAGACAGAAACGTTCATGTATGTTTCATGCTAAATTAAAGGGATAGTTCATATAAAGATACAAATTTACTTATTATTTACTTACATTATTTGAGTTTTTTTTCTGTTGAACACAAAAGAAGATATTTTGAAGAATGTTAGAATCCTGTAACCACTGGCTTTCATAGTAGGAAAAACTAATACAATGAAAGTCAATGGTTACAGGATTCCAAGATTTTGTTTTTAACAGCTTATTTAACGCAAGCAGGTTTGTAACAACTGAATGATCAGTAAATAATGACAAATTATTTCAGTTTTGGGTGATCTCTTTAATACTAAGATGCCTCTGCAGAATGTGAAGTCAGATTTTCTTTTGTAATAAAATAATGCTTTTTGAAAAAATATATATAATTGGATATTTTGGCCTTGCATTTGTCCTTGAAGCTGCCACTGTGATTAAATGTGTGAAAATGATGTGTCATTTTGAGGATGTGAAATAGTTTTACAATCTTAATATGCAAAGACTCAATAGCAGTTATTATTTATTCATTCATTCATTTTCCTTTGGCTTAGTTCCTTTATTTAGCAGGGGTCACCACAGTGGAATGAACCACCAACTTATTCAACATATGTTTTACACAGCGGATGCCCTACCAGCTGCAACCCAGTACCGAGAAACATCTTAAAACAGTTAGGAGTGTTTTTTACAGCAGAAAGTCATGATGTAGGAATGATTTCTGAAGGATCATGTGACTGAATACTAGCATAGTAATACTAATAAATTCAGCTTTAAATTAAGAATAAACTATATCTTAAAACATATTCAAACCGAAAAAGTATGTTTTAATTAAATAAAAAAGCAGTAGATAACATTTTAAAACATTCAAATAAAAAAAAATCATTTAAAACTAATTATATTTATTGTTTTTACCGTGGTTTTTTTACATATACAGTTGAAATCAGAATCATTAGCCCTCCTGTGATTTTTGTTTCTTTTTCAAATATTTTTTAAATGATGTTTAACAGAGCAAGAAATTTTTCACAGTATTTCTGAAAATATTTTTTCTTCTAGACAAAGTCTTATTTGTTTTATTTCATCTAGAATAAAAGCAGTTTTTAATAAAAAAAAAAAAAAACATTTTTAGGTCAAAGCGAAGTAGGAGACTTGATGCATGCCCTGTGGTCCTGTTCTAAAATACAGGAATTCTGAGTTAAAGTGCAAAATTACATTCAGGATGTTTCTGGATGCTGTTTTTCATTTTGTCCTAACATATATGTACTGGGAGACCCGTTCGTGTTTGGATCTGGTGTGAAGATGTCTGAGTGGATTTAAATAAGTATTATGATTGGAAGACAAATCATTATGGAGGATGGCATTCAGCAGGTCCACCATCATTTCAAGAATGGGTTACAGAACTGGGGAAGGTGGCAGCATATGAAAAAATGACATATAGATTACTAGATAAATTGGATGTTTATCAGAGAAGATGGGGAAATTATTTGGCGTTTTTGAAGAATGAATAAGATCACTGTGGTGAGACCGTAAAAGTCTAATTATCTTATTTGATTTATTTATGTATTATTATTATTATTGTATTGATATTGTATTAATGTTATTTTTGATTGATTTATTTATTTTTACTATTATTATGTTGTGTATGTGTGTTTTTTTTGAGTCTTAAATAAACATAAATTTAAGTTTTTATTTATTTAATAAATAAATAAAAACTAATAATTAGTAAATAAAGTAAATAATTTATTTACTTAATAAATAAAAAATAAATACATTTACATAAAAGGGCTCACAAAATTACTCTGGACGCCTCACACCCAGCACACTACCTGTTCGAACTGTTACCGTCTGGTCGGTGCTACAGAGCACCAAGCACAAAAACAGTCAGACACAGGAAAAGTTTCTTTCCTCAGGCCATCTACCTCATGAACAGTTAAATATTCCCCTACTGTGCAATAAACGTGCAATACGTTCTCATACGCACTTGTACACAGCACCTTATAACAATATACAATGCAATACTTTCTCCATTCGCATTGGTACATAGCACCTTATAACATGCATATTTACAACAAATCTGTACATACAATTCAACATACAGATATTTTTGACTAACTGCATCTCTGTTTAACGTTTAATGTTTATTGCCTTTTCTTTTCTTGTATTTAATTTTGTGTTGTCACTTGTGACTTTATGTACGCTGGAAGCTTCTGTTGCCAAAACAAATTCCTTGTGTGTGTGAAGCACACTTGGCAATAAAACTGATTCTGATTCTTATATTATTTATCTGTATTTACCGGATTTATGATAGCAACATCTAATTACAGCCACTGCCGCTGTTGTGGAGGGGAGGGAAAAGGGGATGTTAAAAGGAGGTTAAAATTTGTAAACTGATTGTACTGTTAAATTATTGAAGAAAAAAAATTGAATCATAAAAAAAAACATTTTAAGGTCAATATTATTAGCCCCTTAAGCAATTTTTTTTTTCGATTGTCTACAAAACAAACCACTGTTATACAATGGCTTGCTTACAGTAATTACTCTAGCTTGCCTAGTTAAGCCTTTAAATGTCTCTATAAGCTGAATACTAGTATCTTGAAAAATATCTAGTAAAATATGATGTACTGTCATCATAGCAAAGCTAAAAAAATTCTAAAAACTCATTAGAAATGAGTTATTAAAACTATTATGTTTAGAAATGTGTTGACAAAAATCTTTGGAGGGCTAATAATTCAGACTTCACTTGTAAATGGTGCTTTGGTGAGTCTAAAATATTACAACAGTAAAAATCCTTAAACTATAAGTGACTCGAATCTAATTTAAAAACACCACGAAGAAAACACATCATACTGCCTTTAAGGATTTTATTAAATACACACTCACCTGTACTGAGATCAGAACGAAGGTAATCATAAGCTGTGACGTCGGGCTGATAAATTTGGGCGGTGTGACAGACTTCTTGCCCTGTTCAAAGATGCGGTAGATCCGATTGGTTTTGGTGAGCATGGCGGAGTATGTAATGCTCATGCCCAAACCCAACAGCAGCCTGCGGAAAGCACACACGACAGTCCCGGGCTCTGCGATCATGAGGAAGGTGATGAGGTAAATTAAGAAGATGCCAGTCAGGAGCACGTAGCTGAGCTCTCGGCCTGCAGCCCTCACGATAGGGGTGTCGTTGAAGCGGATGAAGGTGATGATGATGAAGAGCGTAGCCAGGATTCCGAGGATGGCCAGGAACAGCGGGATGACTGCCCAGGGCGAGTGCCACTCTAGCTTGATGATGGGAGTGGGTCGGCAGGCCGTGCGGTTAAGAGTGGGACGCATGTCGAAAGGGCACATCTCACAGTTGAACTCGTCTGCTTGGAACTGATAGCCGTCGCAGAGCTCACAGTGCCAGCAGCATGGGACGCCCTTCACCATCTTCTTCCTCTCGCCAGAGCGGCATGGAAAACTGCACACCGAGTCCGGGATCTGACGCGAGCCACCTGTCCACTGCATCTCTTCAACCTGGTGAAATATGATGATTAAACATTTTTTTAATTCATATAATTTAGTTTATTATTGAAGGTGATGTTCTGGAATAGGTGCAAAAATGCAGCAAATATGTATATACATTTGTATATACAGTTGTCAGAATTATTAGTCCTCTTCTGAATTTAATATTTCCCAAATTATGTTTAACAAAGTAAGGAATTTTTCCACAGTATTTCCTATAATATTTTTTTTCTGGAGAAAGTCTAATTTGTTTTATTTTGACTAGAATAAAAGCATTTTTTTTTACATTTTAAAGTCAATGTTATTAGCCTCATTAAAGGTGCAGTAGGTGATTGTTATCAGAAAAATTTTTTTGTTGTGCTGGTTGAAAGTCTCTTCACATTCCAATAGTACTGATTAAAGTAAATGATCTAAACAAATTTATATGTATTTTTATATTCTGGATAAGGCATAAAACAAAAAAAATGTTTATCCAATTAAATATTGTCAGACCGACAAATAACTTAATTATGACAGGTAACGCAAACTGTCTGTCAACAATTTAAATTTGAACTTGTGCGCAACCTCTTTAAGCAGACAGATACGTCACTCACGCGGACAAGCAAAGCACAGATCTACCGCTGACGGCTTGGCAGTCGGTCTATAAACATAATTTTACACCTCATCTGTACTTTCTGTGGAATATTAAAGATATCTTGTACAAAAGGAAGTCTATATTTATTCAATCATGGTATAACAATGGAATATTTACAGTCAGCCAATTACTTGATGATCATGGATTGCTTTTGTCATACTCTGATTTCCTTAAAAAATTTAAAGCTTCTGTAAAACCAAAAGAATATGCTGTCATTTTTGATGCAATACCAAGTAAAGTTGTTTCACTGTTGCGTAATTCCATATACAATGTGGACCAACAGCCAAAGATAAGTGATGATGTTATATTTATTGGTGATGTTAACATTGTTAAAGATAAATGTTGTAATAGATATATTAGGAATGTATTAAAAAAGAATCATATACCATCTTCAACAGTCTTCTGGTAATCTAAATTTGGAAACATTGAGCGGAAGAAAGTATGGTCACTAACAAATACATTTTTTATACATAATAAAGTAAGAGAGGTATCTTAAAATTTTACACAGAATTTATCCGGTAAAAGAGTTATTTGAACGGTTTGAAGTTGACAGAGAAAACTCTTGCGATTTTTGTGGTATTGTTAAAGAATCTGTTACTCATCTGTTTTTTCAATGTGTATACTCAAGATTATTTTGGATAGATGTATCTAACTTTATATCAAGGACATTTGGTACACTTGGGTTACATAATGTCATATTTGCTTTAGTACAATATGGAATTGATTCAAAAAGTACAACTTATTTTCTTATACAACTAATAATATTACTTGGAAAATACCATATTCATGTCAAGAAATGGGCCAAAGCTAAGCCAAATTGTAAACATTTTATAAAGGAGATTAAACAATATTGTAACACACTATGTAACATTAAAAACAGAAAAGCTAAAAAACATATGAAGCATTATGTAAATTTCAATTGAGTGAATACATTTTTATTTATTTATTTTTCTACAGCTGGCATCTGCTTATACTTTGTATAACTGAAATATTGTTTCTCATTTTATTTTATTTTTATGTTGTTTATAATTGTTGTGAGATGTATTCTTTTGTACTAAGTTTGTACATATTTTCAAAAAAAAAAAAAAGATCTACGGCTGACACAGAGACGTCAGGCAAACTCTGCATCAACCTGAACTTCTTTCTGAAAGACCAACGTGGCCTTGTATGCATGAAAAGAAAGATGGTTTCTGAAAGGGCTTCTGCCAAAAATGCAGAATCAAAACTTTTCTAAACCCTGAATCAATATCGGAATTACTTTTGCACGCTGGAGGGCGATATGATGTTCTGCAGTTCGAAACAACGACCTGAAGGGTGACACCACGGCTGAAGTATTTCTTTTAGACAGGTATGTTTTAAAACAATTTTAGTCACGCAAAGCTTATGTAGATTGTGTTCTTGCTTATGAATGGGCTTATATGCACGGAAGTGTTGTTCAGCCACTGAAAACATCCGGTGAAACATTGGCTATTTTCAAGTTCATGGAATACCTTTTACAGCATCGATAATATAGTCAGTTAAATAGACCTGAGCAGTCGTTTAGCTGTTCAAGTGAAAAAGGAGATGAAAACAAGCGAGGATCAGCGAGCACAATTGAAAATAAAAAGTCCCTCTTTGTCTTGGTAACGTGAACATAAGTGTAATGTAAAAAGATGACAGGATGTTTCTGTTTTTAGCACTCTCCTTTTTTCTGATCTGATTTTAATTTAATTTAATAAGAAAACACAAGTAAATGTGCTCTTCTGCCTGATTAGCTTTACTGAGGTGAAGTTTGATTTTTATTCACACATTCGTTCATTTTTGAACAGTGACAGCCTGTGACAGTTTTGGGGAAATATAATTCCTGCACCCGCTGGCCTGTCAACAACTACGCTTGATAAAGTGCGTGTCTCCATAGAGTTTTCTAACTGGTGAATGACAAGATCTAGTGCTAAATCAGTGCGTGTTCGCGTGTTCATGACTTAAGGAGGCGTGGCTTTGGACGGCAGGGGAGGGTCATACAATTTCTAAGCTATTATGCTAATGCTAGCATTCATCTTCAATGCCTCCTCCATCTTACCCCAGACATGCTCAATAATGTTCATGTCTGGTGACTGGGCTAGCTAATCCTGGGGCACCTTGACCTTCTTTGCTTTCAGGAACTTTGATGTGAGGGCTGAAGTATGAGAAGGAGCGCTATCCTGCTGAAGAATTTGCCCTCTTCTGTGGTTTGTAATGTAAAGGACAGCACATGTCTTGATACCTCAGGTTGTTGATGTTGCCATCCACTCTGCACATCTCTCGCACACCCCCATACTGAATGTGACCACAAACTATGATTTTTTCTTCACCAAACTTGACTGATTTCTGTGAGAATCTTGGGTCCATGCGGGTTCCAATAGGTCTTCATCAGAAAAAAAATCTACCTTCTTCCACTTTTCCAAATGATCAATTAGAAGTTAAGTTATTATTTGTTGCTCTTACAACTCAAATCGACGACAAGATTTTTGTCAGGTAGTGTAGTTAAGCCTTTAAATTGCACTTTAAACTGAAGTCATTATGGAAAAGATAAAAGAAATCAGTTATTAGAAATTAGTTATTAAAACTATTATGTTCAGAAATGTGTTGTAAAAATTGCCCCAAACAGAAATTGAGGAAAGAAATGCTAATAATAAGGCTAATAATTCAGGAAGGCTAATAATTCTGACCTCAACTGTATATATAATGTATTTTCTATTTTAATATATTTAAAAATACAATTTATTCTTATTAACCTAGCTAGATCTTGAGCATCATTAATCTATTCTTTAGTGTCATGATTCTTCAGAAAAAAAAATTAATGCAAAATTATTAGACCTCGTGTTAAATTTGAATTATTTTTCAAATAACAGAGCAAGGGAATTTAGTAATTATAGTATTTCCTATTATATTTTTTACTTAAAAAAAACATTTTATTTTAGATTTATAAGTCTCTATTAGTCTTAAAAGTATTTTAAGCTGAGTACTAGTATCTGGCTAAAATTAAGGATGTCCAGATCCAATCACGTGATTGAAAATCAGACTCGATCGGAATCGGACGTTACCTCCTGAGCAGTACTCGAATATATGTATGCAGATGCAAAAAATTCGGTAACAGATCACAGATCATAATCGGTTATTATGTACTAATGTCATTTATCTCATATGCGCTATGTGGCAGTAGAATACTATGGCGAACGAGGAGACTGTGAGTAATTAAAACACATAAACTCTGCACAATTCACTGCATGTGTCTGCTGGACAGTCATTCACTGACACAGCAGAAGCCCCTATTTCACTCTCATGGTGAAAATGAAAGTAAACTCCATTTCTCTCTCTCTCTCTCTGTGGCCCCTTTGGTCTGCTGGCGTGACATTTCCTCTACTCTTCGCTGTTACAGCGATACATGTGGATCGAGACACGATTGAGCGCATGTCTGCAGAGCGAGTTTTTTCCACCGTGTCTATCATGGATCAGCTGTGATCGCCGCTGCCGTTTATTAGTGTCACTCATCGGTGAACAGCGCCAGTGTGTAATAGCCAATCGCAGCACTTTCTGTTGAGCGCATGACCAATTATAGGCATTTAACAACTCGCTTGACAATGCTGAAAAAGCAAGTGGGATAATATTTACATTTGTTTATTTGCTTTAAATGCTCATGTTGTTCAGTGCATGTACTTGAGTTTTGTTAGATTCAAAAAAAGTTTTCTTTGAGCAGGTAAAATTAAAGGTACAGTTCATATATCTGACTGCTTGAATTAAAGGACAAGATTGTATAACAAATACAGATAAAATGTGTTTAAAATTATACATTTTAATACAAGAACTGTGGTGCTGAGAAGTAAAATATAAAATTTTATATGAAAAATAAAATCATTCATGCACCGAGATATCAAATTGAACTGTATCGATGACATGATAATCATAACCGAACCAAACCGTTAGACCAGTGTACAAAAGGTTCACACATATTATATAGTTAATAACGACAACATTGCCATAGCAAACTGTGAGATTTGTAAACTTAGGATTGCCTGCCGGGTATTCCAAGTTGAGGTGCTATTTGTTTTTATATTCTTTTTTTATATATTTACTGTTGCACTAAAGTCCAAAAGTGCAGAATTTATGTTATTTTTTACTTGATTGTCCAAGCTACCTTACAGAAGTGCTGTAATGGTAGTTGAATGTTAAAATAAGGTGAATTAAATAAAAAAATAAGGAACATCCTGGACCTGTTTCTTTGCTCTTCTTTATTCTTTTTTTATGCATTCTAAAAATATCGGATTGGGTTTTAGTAGATCCTCAAAATCAAATGACTCAGACTCGAGGGCAAAACAACCTGATCGGGATATCCCTAGTCAGGACAGGCGGCGATAACAACAAAAACTAGATAAAGGGTGAAAAACATTGGTAGACATGGCAAGATAAGAAAACGCTTCAGGGTGTTACAATAATAAGACAGCAATGTGTGTGTGCGCAAGTGTGGTGTATAAATAATCTGTGTAACAAGTCCTTGATCAGCTTCCAGCTGTGAATGTGTAATTATCGGAAAACTGGAACAGGTGTGTGTGAGTTGCATGACGGGAAATGTAGTTTGTGAAGTATCAGAATTGTAGTCCGGGTGAAGGTGCGTGTTTACCAGCAATCTGCATGCCTGCATCGCTGGGGATTGTGACAAATATCATGTACTAAGAAAATAGTTATCAAAAATTAGGTATTAAAACTATTATGTTTTAAAATGTGTTGAAAAAAATCTTCACTCATTTAAACCACTTATGAAATATATTTAAAATAAATCAATTATTTTAAATTAATTACTTTCACAGGAGGGCTAATAATTTTGCATTTAGCTGTAATCAATTAATAGTATACATTTCAAACTATTAGTGACCTTGAAATGCACTGCAGAATGTGAAATATTTATTAATTTAACATTAAAAATGTTACATGTAAAAATACTAAACTCTAATGTAAAAAATGTAAACAAAAAATGTAAATGGAAGTTCTGATATATCTGAAATATACCTCTATCATATTTGTGGACACTTTGGCTGTCAGTATAATTAAACTGTATGCTAATATACAACTGAAGTCGACTTGCATTGAGCCTGAGGTTATTGGTCCACTGGCCGATGACTCTGTATCCTGGACTGCTGGTGTTGGTCATCTGGTACTGAAAGATGTCATAGCGTCCAGGAGCATCACCATTTTCATTGAACAAAACGGCAGTGCCAGCGCTACCTGATAATCACAGAAGAAATATCCTTATAATGTTATCACAGCAAAAAACAACAACATCAATGTCAGTGCCTTCCGAAGTATGGCACAAGGAAAAGACATAAGAGCTCATCTCAACTTATAATGGGATAGTTCAAACTAAAATAAAAAATGTGTCATTATTTACTCATTCTGCACATTTCCTAAACCTGTTTGAGATTGTTGAAAATAAAAGATGATATTTTAAAGAAACAGGTAACCATTGACCTGCATTGTATTGTATTTATAGAAAACACTATACTATTTCTATGTCCATAGAAAATGCAGGCTTTCCTCTTTATATGCACCAGACACTTTCTTACAAACACTTCATGTCTCTAGAAAAACATTGTGCAAAAAGACACTTTCTTAAACTCCTTGCTACAAGGACTCAATGAAAACTAATGTTTACATGTTGTGAATAAACCACAAATTAAATTGCACTACTTGCTACTTGCACAATATCGCACAGTATTACATAAATACTTGTATAGTCAGTTTTACAGGGACAGTTCACCCAATAATTAAAATGGTTTACTTCTTGCAAACTTTTGTTAAACACAACAGAAGATATTTTGAAAAATGCTGACAACCATTAACTTGCATAGTATTAGTTTTACCTACTATCTAAATCAATGGTTTACATCAAGGTTTTCAGCTATCTTCAGAATATCTTTTTTTGTGTTCAACAGAAGTAAGAAACTCATACAAGTTTGGGACCACTTGGGGATGTGTAAAGTTGTATTTTTAGGTGAACTATCCCTTTAAGTTATCACCAATTTATAGCATACACTGTACAGTATGTACAGTTATATAAACACGTTTACTGGCCACTTTATTAGGTACACCTTACTAGTCCCGGGTTGGACCCCCTTTGGCCTTCAGAACTGCCTTAATCATTCATGACATAGATTCAACAAGATACTGGAAATATTCCTCAGAGATTTTGGCATGATAGCATCACGCAGTTGCTGCAGATTTGTCAGCTGCACATCCATGATGCAAATCTCCCATTCCACCACATACCAAAAGTGCTCTATTGGATTGAAAGCTGGTGACTGTGAGGCCATTTGAGTACAGTGAACTCATTGTCATGTTCAAGAAACCAGTCTGAGATGATTCATGCTTTATAAAATGGCGCGTTATCCTGCTGGAAGTAGCCATCAGAAGATGGGTACACTGTGGTCATAAAGGGATGGTCATGGTCAGCAACAATACTCAGGTAGGCTGTGGTGTTGACACGATGCTCAATTGGTACTAATGGTCCCAAAGTGTGCAAAAAAACATCTCCCACACCATTACACAAATTCTGACCCTAATTCTGACCCTACCGTTCGAATGTCACAGCAGAATTTGAGACTCATCAGACCAGGCAATGCTTTTCCAATCTTCTGTTGTCCAATTTTGGTGAGCCTGTACAAATTGTAGCCTCAGTTTCCTGTTCTTAGCTGACAGGAGTGACACCAGGTGTGGTCTTCTGCTGCTGTAGCCCATCTGCTTCAAGGTTGGACGTGTTGTGCATTCAGAGATGCTCTTCTGCATACCTCTGTTGTAACGAGTGGTTATTTAAGTTACTGTTGCCTTTCTATCAGCTGGGCCATTTTCCTCTGACCACTGGCATCAACAAAGCATTTGCGCCCACAGAAATGCCATTTATTGGATATTTTCTCTTTTTCTGATAATTCTCTGTAAATCCTAGAGATGGATGTGCGTGAAAATCCCAGTAGATCAGCAGTTTCTGAAATACTCAGACCAGCCCGTCGGGCACCAACAACCATGCTACGTTCAAACTTAAATCCCTTAAATCCCCTTTCTTCCCCATTCTGATGCTCGCAGATGCAGCAGATCATCTTGACCATGTCTACATCCCTAAATGCATTGAGTTGCTACCATGTGATTGGCTGATTAGAAATTTACATTACGAGCAGTTGTACCTAATAAAGTGGCTGGTGAGTGTATATGTATAGTTACCACTCCAGTAAGTTATCCATGTGTAAGTTTAAAAAATGTTCTTACATCCAATATTGGGTCCATATTTCTGTTTATGTATATTTAGATAGCAACATGGTCCTGCCACAGATGTTATTTTGTTCCACTTTTTGTCCACATGTAGTAAACAAAGCTCAACTTGACTTGATTTTATTCCCTACTATGGATGCAAATGGCAACCAGTTTCCAACATTCTTCTAAATATCTTTTTTTGGGCCCTATAAATATAAAGAGATGTCAGGTTGTTGCAGCGCCAATCCCCTCGTCTTCCTGTCAGTTCTTCTTCTCCTCCGAGACTCTAAACATCTTCACTTCCGCTCTCCAGCCATCTGTCTTACAGACGCTCCACTCATGCATACTTTACCCTGCTGCATATTACATGCAGTGATACCCACTTTAACTCCATGATTAGATTTTAAGAGTAAACTCTGAATGCACCACAAACAGATATTCAGCTGCATCCAAGCGACTGAAAGTGCATCTTCGTCAACCTGAAAATGTGTATTCAGTTCAAGTCATTAGATCCTTTCTTCAAACTCAGCAAAAAAACACATCCCTGAACCACCGATAACCTTGCTTCTGTTGAACCGGATGGATGTGGATTTGTCTTTGTCCCATTTGTTCTGTCTTGTGCAGAAAGGAAGACAGCTTCATTTGAAAGTTTTGGGTGGGAAAAAGAAGACTTATTTTCCATGCGATTTTCTCCGTCACAATAATGCATATTGCTTGTTCAGCCAATTCCCTGCAGGCGAGCTCTCGACCAAATGTTTGCAAGATGACAGTCACTCTTGAGGAAGTCATTTAATGGGAATTCCTTCATGGGCAGCACCAGAGAAAAGTTGGATTTGCTTGCCAGAGCTTTGCTATTTTCTGGAAATTGTTTGTCAGGCTATACTGAACTATCAGTGCCACAGTGAGGAACTAAGCACATGCTGGATTTAAGTGCATGAAAAAACATTTGCAACACATTTAAAGAGGATATGAGCAATATTTTCATGTATTAATCGTGTTTATAATTGCAAATTTGTTAGAAACTTGTAACACTTTAAAAAAAGCTTCTTTACACTGCATACATTTTTATTTTCTTTTTTTGTCTTGTTTCTAGTCCAAATATATAATTTTTCTTTACTCAAGAAGCATTTTGTCCTCAAAAACAAGCTAAATAATCTGCCAAACAATCTTGTTTTTCTTTTTGACACATTATTTTGACATATTATTTCCTAAAAGAAGACAACATGTTTTGCTTGTCTAGAAAATGCTTCTTGAGTTTTTAGATGTTTGAACTAGAAACAAGACAAAAAACTAAGTAAGAAAAGCATTTCTTTGCAGTTTATGATTTGATATGAAGCTCCTAAGAGCCTATTTTCTGTTCCAAAGGAAAAAAATCAATGCATGAAAATATGTTTTTCTTTAGGATCACTTGTATTATTAAATTGCAGAAAATAATAAATAAATAAACAGTTATGTAGGACTTTAATTCTGATTTAAATGGTGCATTAAACTCATCAAAAGTGAAATTAAGACTTTATACACTGCAAAAAAAGCTTTTCTTGTTTCTTGTTTGAATATCTAAATATTCTTAAATCAAGAAGCACTTTCTAGACAACAAAACAAATTGTCTTGATTTACAAAATAATGTCAAAATTAGGTGAGTATTTCTTAAAACAAGCAAAATAATCTGCCAATAGGTAAGCAACATAATCTTATTTTAAATAAAAAACAAGATTATTTTTCTTACCCCATTGGCAGATTGTTTTGCTAGTTTTGAGGAAAAACTCACTCAATTTTGACACATTATTTTTCAAAACAAGACCATAGTTTTTACTTGTCTAGAAAATGCTTCTTGATTAACAGTTTTTCTTACAACATTATTTCTATTTGCACAACAGTTAATGCATTTCTCAAAACAATTTGTGCACATCATGGTAGCAGTTTCTCATTCCTTCCAACAAATTGCAAATGCTTTTGAACATGCATCAATTGTTTTCATACAACTCTCTGCTGTTTTATAACATTATCATTTGCTTATGTCATGTCAGTCAAAATTAACTACACTTGTGGATGCTGAATAGCCATTTCATATAAAACTAATAGTCCTCATTCATTATTTGAGTCATTACATACAAAAATGTTGAACTAGTTGTCAAAATCTGTCAAGCTAATTTTATACATTTTTTTTCTCCCCTGAAAACGTCTTCTAAATTGAACAATTTTATGAATGATTTACAGACCTGTGTATGTTATAGGTTCTGTAAATATTGTTTACAGTTGTGCACAGCTCTACCCAAAGAGAAGTTTATGTTTGTTGTAAATAAGGGTGTATTTATTCTTTTGCACAATGCTGTGAATTGTAAAGAGCAAATGCAGTAAAATGTGAAACGTACATATTCAGTGTCTTGTACTCAGATACCTCACTAAATGCAGTGATGTCTAAATTTACTGTAGTTTTTAAATGGCTGTGCAAATAGTATATAGTGCTGACTTGAATGAAAAAATTTACAGAGTAAACCGTCATAATGAAAACATGACAAAGCTATTTGACTATCTTGTTCATAAACAATGGTGTCAGGACTTTTCATCTTGATGACACTTACACTTTCATTGACATTAATACTTGCTTTTGAGGCATGAGCTATCTATTTTGAGCAAGTGACACACTTTTACAGGTTATCCACTAGGTTTTGCAGTTTGTACTAATTGTTTTGAGAAATGCATTAACTGTTGTGCAAATGTAAATAGTGTTGTGAGAAATTCACCAAAGCCACTGAGAAAAACTGTAAGAAACTGTAAATATTTGGACTAGAAACAAGACAAAACCACAAGGTAATAAAAGCATTTTTTGCAGTGTAATATTACAAAAACATTTACTTCTCTATTTAGTTTAGTTTGCTCACTGAACACAAAACATTTGAACATTGTGAACATTCTGATCACAGAAATCATTTCAATAAAAGATAGATAGATAGATAGATAGATAGATAGATAGATAGATAGATAGATAGACAGATAGATAGATAGATAGATAGATAGATAGATAGATAGATAGATAGATAGATAGATAGATAGATAGATAGATAGATAGATAGATAGATAGATAGACAGATAGATAGATAGATAGATAGATAGATAGATAGATAGATAGTAGATAGATAGATAGAATGAACAATAGATAGATAGATGGACGGACGGACGGACGGACGGACGGACAGACAGACAGACAGACAGACAGACAGACAGACAAATAGATAGATAGATAGATAGATAGATAGATAGATAGATAGATAGATAGATAGATAGATAGATAGATAGATAGACGGACAGACAGACAAATAGACAGATAAATAGATAGATAGAGCCTCATGAGAAACAAAATGCATAAAAGTAAGATCTTAATGTTCACAGAAGTAATTTTCAATTAAGAATACAATATTTTACTATAGTTTTGGTCAAAACATGTTTAAAAAATACTTGGTAAGAAATTATTTAGTGATTTCAATAAATGTACACTTATAACTTATAAATATGCTTAGCCTGCACTTTTATTCAATTAGCAGACACGTTTATCCAAAATGACTTACAAAGAAGTCAATCCACCTTAACCTTCACCACAAGCTTGAGTCTTTCAGATTTGTCTCTACAGTGTACATGATAACAGAATGTTAATCTGTGGATAAATTATTCAATTATCCAAGAGCAGACGCGTGTCAATATGCATGACACTTCTGTTCAATACAAAAATCGCCCATGAGGCAAAAACTAAAGCTCTCTCTGGGGTTTATTTCGGACCTTTGAACATCTTTTTGGCGTTCAGCCCAAATGCACTTCTGATGCCAGTCAGGTCTCATCTTCAGTGATTGTGATCTGCTGTGATGTTGCCTCACCATTGAAGTTGACAGCACGGATGTAGTTAAGCAGTGAACGTCCCTCCACCGGGTCCATCTTATCACACACACCTGTGGCTCCTGGACACAGCTCCTGGTGCATGTTGTGCAAAGCATGAGCCATGGCATAAACCGCATCAATTACAAACTGAACCTTGCCCTCTTGCTCGTAATGAGAGTCGCGACTGATCCTTTCTTCTCCTGAAAGATGCACAAAGAGAGAGAGAGAGAGAGAGAGAGATTAAATAAGATCTGTATTAGCCTGTCATTAATATAGAGAGTCAGCCATTGGACAAAACTGGTCAGATATTACATATCTGAAAATATATACAGTGTGGGAAATAAGTATTAAACATGACACCATTTTTCTCAGAAACATATTTCTAAAGGTGCTGTTGACTTGAAGTGTTCACCAGATGTTGGTAACAACCAAATAAATCCATATATACAAAGAAAGCAAATCTAATAAGTTTACAAATGAAGTTCTGTGTAATAAAATGAAATGATGCAGGAAAAAAAGTATTGAACACATGAAGGAAGGTGTAGAAAGGCAGTGAAATCCCAGACAGCAGCTGAAATCTCTCAGTAGTTCTTCAGCAACCCTCTGCCCTTCATCAGTGTAAATGAATATTAGCTGCTTCAGTCCAACATCTTCATTATCAGGATGATGAAGATGAAACCAGGGTAGACATTTCAGCAAGACAATGATCCAAAACACAGCCCAATGTCCAATGCTTTGGAAATACTTAACAAGACATGCCAACAAAGCATTTAAATTAAGTACAGAGACACAATCAGTGGACAAAACTAGTCAGAAATATTACATATCATCTGAATGCATATACATTATGTATTTTGTTTATTTATTTAATTCTCTCTTATTTTTTATTTATTTTTATTTTTCATTAACTTTTTTAAACATCATACCAGTCTTTGTCTTGTTTACGTGTGTATGTTTTTATGTTTATTCATTCCTTCTTTTTCCTTCAGCGTAGTCCCTTATTTATTAGAAGTCACCACAGCGGAATGCCCTTCCAGCCACAACTCAGTACTGGGAAACACCCATACACTCTTGCATTTGCACACGCACTAATACAATGCAGCCAATTTAGTGTACCCAATTCACCTATAGTGCATGTTTTTGGACTGTGGGCGAAACCGGAGCACCCGGAGGAAACTTATGCCAACACGGGGAGAACATGCAAACTCCACACAGGAACGTATATATATGAATATACCATACCTGCCAACACTCCAGTTTTTCCCGGGAGTCTCCCGTATATCAGACCCACCTCCCGGTTTGTCATTTCTCCCGGAAAACTCCCGGAATTTCAACCCCTTCCTCAGGTCCTCAGGTGATTGGTACAATCTGTAACACCCCATTCACACGGGGCTTCAGCGTCAATGCTTGACATAGGGCGTGTCTGAAGTTGGGGCTGATGCCATCGTCATAGCAGCTTCAGCCAATGAAATTAGTCAGTAATCGGCTACTGTCTGAGCTGGTGTATTTGCATACAGCGATCTGATTGGCTGGCGCTTCCGTCGGCACTTGAATAGTTGAGAAAGTTCCAACTTCGACGGATCCCCCAATTTCTTTGGGGAAAGATTTTTTCAACACATTTCTAAACATAATAGTTTTAATAATTAATTTCTAATAGCTGATTTATTTTATCTTTGCCATGATGACAGTAAATAATATTTGACTAGATATTTTTCAAGACACTTCTATACAGCTTAAAGTGACATTTAAAGGCTTAAATAGGTTAATTAGGTTTACTAGGCAGGTTAGGGTAATTAGGCAAGATATTGTATAACGATGGTTTGTTCTGTGGACTATTGAAAACAAACATAACTTAAAAGGGGGAATAATTTTGACTTTAAAATGACTTACAAAAATTTTAAATTGCTTTTATTCTAGCTGAAATAAAACAATTAAGACTTTCTCCAGAAGAAAAAATATTATCAGACATACTGTGAAAAATGTCTTGCTCTGTTAAACATCATTTGGGAAATATTTAAAAAAGAGAAACAATTCAAAGGGGGGCTAATATATTCTATATATATATATATATATATATTATGGTTATTGCTCAAACGTATGGTAAAACAACAATAATATTAGGTATATGTGTTGGTCTACTGTTGGTTAAAATGCTAAATTTTGTATAGACTAGCAATGGTGGACTTGAACAGACTTTCAATATGTCCTTGTTAATGCACAGTAAAGTGATGACATCAGAATACAACTATTTATAATTCTGAAGTTATTATTATTATGAATTATTATGTTTGAGACAATCTGTCATTGACAGCATTATTATACCATTTTTTCACTGGTAAAATTAGACATTTGTCATCATCAGATTCCCTATTGCATTATATTCAACATTATATAGGCTAGTTATACTGACACTCTTAAATGTTTAAACAAGCACAACACTCAGTGTTCGCTTTAAAAGAAAAAAACATATCTAACTCTTGTCGTACTTATAACTCTAAAATGCGATGATCATTTAAATGATATTCTCGCTTTCAGCTTTACTTTTACTGCCGAGTGCACTCATGTCATGGCTGCTGTCACTTTGACAAAAACATTGCCTACATGCAAATCATACTTCCCGTGCAGCTCCTAAACGATCACTCTGTGCAACAAACTGAAAGTTATTTACAACTTTATTACCTGTTTCCACAGCCTGTGCAGGCTCTTTTCACTAAAGTAGACAATATTCCTCTCTCTGGTAAATGCACAGCTCATGGTGAGGTCACATGTGATTTTGTGGCCACGTCATTACATGAAGACAGAAATAAAATTTTGGGGTAAATTTTACCTGATAAATACAGTATGTGACTTTTTTAACGCGATTTGGAAGTGTCCACATTGCTGATCAATGTATATAAAATAATGTGAAGACTTTTGTGACTGCCTTTATGCTTCTCTCCTGAACTTTAAAATTTAAGTGGCTGAATAGTAGAGATGCTGGATTAAGATCATGTGGGGGGTTGAATCGAGATCACAATCTTTTTTCAATTAATTGTGCAGCCCTAGTTTATAAAATTTCCAATTTGCTTTGGAAAT
This sequence comes from Danio tinwini, assembly GCA_903798205.1. Classification (NCBI taxonomy): domain Eukaryota; kingdom Metazoa; phylum Chordata; class Actinopteri; order Cypriniformes; family Danionidae; genus Danio; species Danio tinwini. The sequence goes on along the minus strand of CAIGQZ010033059.1, from coordinate 5,105,505 downwards.
ACTTAACAAGACATGCCAGCAAAGCATTTAAATTGAAAAAAAAATTAATAGAGCGAGAGGGAGAGAAAGAGAGAGGAATTTAAAAAATGCACAACTTTATTGTGTTCTACAATTATTCCTTAAAAGGTTTGCGTGCCCCTAAAATTATTTAATTATTTACACTTAAAACCTTCATCATTTATCTTCAGAACACAACTTAAAATAGATTTGATTAAATCTGAGAGCAAGGTTCATAAAACATTCAAAGCCCAGAGAGGAAATTAAAAGCATTAATTTTGTTTTTGTGCGCACAAAAGTATTCTCGTAGCTTCACAAAATTACGGTTGAACCACTGATGACACGTGGACTGTTTTGATGAGGTCTTTGGTACCTTTTTGGGCTTTGAATATTTAATGACTCTCAGAGAGCTCTCAGATTTCCACTAAAATATCTTAATTTGTGTTCTGAAGATGAATAAATGACAGGAGTGAGTGATTACTGAAACATACTTAACATTTTTGGGTGAACTCTTTCTTAATGTACAAAATTGTTAATAATCTTACACCTTCACCCTTGAAAGAATTACTTTCTTTTTGTACAGAAAATATATGACAAACTAAAGGTTCATCAAGAGGTAACTGTGCAGAGAATTTTTGTTACTGCTTTTGGTTTTTCAGCTTTCTGTAAAGGCCAGTTCACAACGCACAGACAAATGTCAACAAACAAGTTGGTCGTATCTAGAATTTCTTTTTTTTAGTATTTAGAAAAAAATACCAACCAAGGCTCATTCTGAAAATGTACCTCTCTATACATCTATGGAGAGTGCCAAATATGTCCCAGGAGGTGCGTTTTTTTGCAGTTTTTGTTTTCGCGAATTCGCCAGAGGCCGCTGTGTAAGCTTTTTGAGATCTTAAATTTCTCTCGAGAGAAATCATTCACGCCTGCTGTTCTTGCGTAAATCCACAAGAGGTCGCTGTCGACTGACTGACTGACCAATCAACTGACCCACCCTCCTTCTTCCCTAAACCCAACCAATAGGGTTTTCAAAAGCACTGATTGACCCGCCCACACACTTCCCTAAACCCAACCGACAGTTTTAAAAAAAGCAATCCAGATTATCCAGCAATCCTGTTATTTACTTGTTTATTTTATTTTTTAGCTTTTGTTTTTGTCTTACCTGCTTTCTGGAACTGTTCTTCACCGGACTTAAACCATGTCATCATGGTCAACACTTCTTTGTGTCTCAAGTCCGCCGGCATACACGTCGAGCTAACAGGACAAACTGGTAACACTGGGAACGCCATCCATACGGAGGTAAGCTGTCAGCTGGTAAGCGCGAAAAAGAACAACGTTATACCGCCCCTTAGCGTTCGTTTTAAAGACGAAATGCAGCCATACGTACTTTGCGATCTCCAGAAATGTACATAGGGCTACGTTTTCAGAATGAGCCTATGTTGAAAAATACTGTCATGATCACATTGTCCCAACAACTACACTGCATAATAATTAAATAATTAATTAAATTATCCAGAGCTAAAAGACATTTACGTAAAGCCTATCTGGTCCCTGGTCAGATTAAGTCAGAGTTTGTTGCATTTGTTGGAAAATCATATCACAATCATTTCCCATTGATGGGTTGCAGCTGGAAGGGCATCCGCTGTGTAAAACATATGCTGGATAAGTTGGTGGTTCATTCCACTGTGGCGACCCCAGATAACCCGAAAAGAAAATGAATGAATGAATGAATGAATGAATATTCTAATAATAGGGCGGCAGGGTGGCAGGTCGCCTCACAGCAAGAAGGTCGCTGGTTCGAGTCCCGGCTGGGCCAGTTGGTGTTTCTGTGTGGAGTTTGTATGTTCTCCCCGTGTTGGCCTGGGTTTCCTCCGGGTGTTCCAGTTTCCCCCACAGTCCAAAGACATGAACTGAATTGGATGAACTGTAGTGTATGAGTGTGTGTATGTGTGTGAATGCGAGTGTATGGGTGTTTCCCAGTCCTCTGTTGCGGCTGGAAGGGCATCCACTGCGTACAACATATGCCAGAATAGCTGGTGGTTTATTTCACTGTGGCGACCCCTCATAAATAAGGGACTAAGCCAAAGGAAAATGAAAAAAATTATGTATAGCCATAAACACACTTGTTTGTAGGGCAAGTAGTTTAACTGTTTACTATCGTTTGCTATTCCTAGTCATTTTTCACATAGGAAAATGAATTAGAAGTCTTAAAACATTCACTTTTGTAAATAATTTGTTTTGGTAAACTCCAGCCAAAACTTCTGGAGCAGTTTTCTGGCTGTCCAGTGGCCCTGTCAAGTCAATAATGAAATAAATATCTAAACACGGTGAGATGTGCAAGTGATAAAAAGAGCTGAAGGGTAAGTAAAACAGAAGACACATTTTTAAGACTTTTTAAGGTCACCTGTCATTGCTCCACACATCAGTTCACTTGCAAACGGCTATCAGCAGCTCTCACCTGTGCATTTCTTCTTTTCTGGGTCAATCTTGATGCCTGGACGTGTCAATTTGCACCTGAAATCATCCTCCCAGAATTCAGCAAACCAGATATTCCTGCGGTTGTTCTCCAGAGATCGAGTGGTGAAGTACTGGTCAAACCCTGATTGTAAAGACAGAAAATGACCAATTATATGTTTGAAGTTAATGCATGTTATGAATGCACTGTAAAAATCGATTTATTGACTTTGCTTAGACAAAAGTCTGTCACTTAACAGAAATAATGTACAGTATAGACTATAAAGTCATGGTGCAGTGGAAAAATTATTAATATTGTGTATGACTCCCATGAGCTTGGAGGACTGCATCCATACATCTCTGCAATGACTCAAATAACTTATTAATAAAGTCATCTAAGATGGCAAAGAAAGAGTTCTTGCAGGACTCCCAGAGTTCATCACGAGTCTTTAGATTCATCTTCAATGCCTCCTCCTTCATCTTACCACAGACATGCTCAATAATGTTCATGTCTGGTGACTGGGCTGGCCCATCCTGGAGCACCTTGACCTTCTTTGCTTTCAGGAACTTTGATGTGGAGGCTGAAGTATGAGAAGGAGCTCTATCCTGCTGAAGAATTTGCCCTCTCCTGTGGTTTGTAATGTAATGGGGAGCACAAATGTCTTGATACCGCAGGCTGTTGATGTTGCCATCCACTCTGCAGATCTCTCACACCCCATACTGAATGTAACCCCAAACCATGATTTTTCCTTCACCAAACTTGACTGATTTCTGTGAGAATCTTGGGTCCATGCGGGTTCCAATAGGTCTTCCACAGTATTTGTGATGATTGGGATGCAGTTCAACAGATGATTTATTGGAAAAATTTACCTTCTGCCACTTTTCCAAATGATCAACTAGAAGTCAAGTTATTATTTGTTGCTCTTACAACTGAGATCGATGAGAAGACTTTTGTCAGGTTGTGTAATTCTTAAGTAAAGAAACTATGTGCATAATTATAAAAGTCAATGGATTTACTGACTTTTTAAGTAAAGTCAACGGGTTTACTCCCTTTTTTAAAGTAAAGTAACTAATCACTTTTTACAGTGTGTTATTCCAGTAACATGAAATCATGTTAAATCTTTTGTGCATTCTGATCGACTTCTTGTCTTTTTTGTTTTATTTTTTGTGGTCATTTTGGCTGTTTATGCGAAAAGCATAACACTTGGCAATGTATATAACAAGAAACCGAAGACAGGACTTGATTTTATCTGTGCTGACTAGATGGTGAAAACTGCTTGTTGAATATTTTGAAGGAGATCTAAATGCAAATGGATCAACTGCAGCACATACAGTACATCACACATACATGTCAGCTAAGCATATGAAAGAGCAAGTTATGGTGCTTTGATTTAAGATTCCACATTTTCTAATTCAAAAAATAAATAATGCATAGCAGAATCGTTCAGAGTAAATCAATAACACATATTTATTTCATGCTGACTCAAAGGATTCATATTATATTTCAAATACCATCAATAGACGCTCTTTTGGGCAGAATGGTGACGGCGCCTTCAGCCACGTCCTCCTGGTCCAGGATCGGAGAGCTCTTGGCACCCCAGCTGTCTGATCCCACAAACTTAAAATGACCGGTTAGATTGGACCTCCCCGCGGCCTCCAGGACCTGCCTGGACAAAAAACATAATTACATAAAACATGTTTAGAGTTTTATGCTCAAGCAAATATACATGCATTCATTTTCCTTCGGCTTAGTCCCATATTTATTAGGGATCACCACAGCGGAATGAACTGCCAACTATTCCAGCATATGTTTTACGCAGCAGATGCCCTTTTAGACGCAACCCAGTTCTGAGAAACACCCATACAGCCTCACACACTCACTCATACATTACAGACAATTTTTGTTTACCTAATTCACCTATTGACCTTATTCTTCAATGTGGAAGTGCGCCGTTTTCACAATTGTTTTAGAACTTCCGATTAAGTTGCCTATGGGAGAAATGACTAGGAATAATAAACGGCAGAAAATGGTCAAGCTACTTGCTCTACAAACAACTGTGTTCATGACTATACAGACCAAGTAGAATAATATAAGAAAAAAATATCAGTTTGCAACATCAAGCAGCGTAACAAGCTATTTTTAACATCTAAATATCAATGGAAGTGAATGAGACCGGAAGTCTCGAGCAAAAAAGATTCAAATGGCTGCGCCCGCTCATGCGCAAAGAATAAGGTGAATAGCACATGTGTTTGGACTGTGGGGGAAATCGAAGCACCCGGCGGGAACCCACACCAACACGGGAAGAACATGCAAACTCCACACAGAAATGCCGTGCCACGCTAATAATTTTTAATTTTTAAAAATTGTTTTAATTTAATTTTTGGCTAAACGCTAAAGAATTTTTCAAAATGCCCAGATGGAAAAAAAAATAATAATTCACCCTATCAAAACCTCTTATAATTTAATACATTTACTAATATGATAATAATTAATTAATAAGATTTCCATAATCCTGAGCCAGACCGTATCCTGAGCAGATGCTGTGGTGGTCATAAGCCCGATTCCGATTCCTGTAAGACCCCAGTAACAGACAAATCCTCGCACTGATCCTGAAGGGCCAGCCTGTACACCAATCGGTGACCACTCCCACCTGTAACCTCTACACGATGGGCGTCCAGCTTTCTCCAGCCTCTGGCACCTAGACTGCAGCTCTGCACATGACGTTTGGCCATAGGAAAAATGGTCGTGCCCAACTGAGCCTTCTTTCTCGCAAGGTTTTTTAATCCTTTATTTTCGCCAATTGGTGAAGTTTGTTCCTTGCTGCTGTCGCCACTGGCTTGCATGGTTCAGGACTTGTAGAGCTGCGCATCACTAGATTTGCTCTTCAGTGTTTGGACTCTCAGCAGTAAATATTAAACCACACGAACTGAACTAAACTGAACTTAAACACTGAAAACTGAACTGACACTGTTTCAATTCACTATAAACTTCCATGTGAAGCTGCTTTGACACAATCTACATTGTATAAGCGCTATACAAATAAAGATGAATTGAACTGAATTGAATTGAATAATTTTTTAAATAATTTATATATTTTATAGCAAAATATTTAAATATTGTGTAAAAACAATCAAGCTTTACTTGTATTCATACACTTTTTTTCCCCCAACATAAACTTTCTTTAAAATAAAAAAAGAACAATTATTTAAAAAGTTTTAAAAACTATAATAAAACTAGGGTCAGCATGATGGCGCAGTGTGTAGCACAATCGCCTCACAGCAAGAAGGTCACTGGTTCGAGCCCTGGCTGGGTCAGTTGGCATTTCTGTGTGGAATTTCTATCTGTGGGCATGTTCTATCCGTGTCCGTGTGGGTTTCCTCCGAGTGCTCCGGTTTCCCCCACAGTCTAAAGACATGCACTACAGGTGAATTGGTTCATTTCGCTGTGGCGACCCTAGATTAATAAAGACACAAAGTCAAAAAGAAAAGGAATGAATGAATAATAAAACTAAATCTATGCACAAAAATTTGTACTGGTCAATGTCCTCAGCAGTAAATACATGGAGCACTTTTAAACAAATGTATATAATTAAAGCATCATAGTAAGTAGAGTTAAAAATGACCTTTTTAAAGTTGAAAGTTATTTTTTTTTAGATGGATTGTTGGTCATTGTATGGGTGTTAATGGCCAGATTGGGTAGCTACACATGAACAAAAGAAAATTAAGACCTATTAAAAAAAGCTTTAAGACCTAAAACACTATTTCAGTAAGTTTAAAGTCTTTTTAAGACCGAAAATTTAGATTTTGAGATGTAAGACATTTTAATACTTTTTAAGACCCCGCGGACACCCTGTATATATTATGTGTTTAGTTAACAGTCTATTTAGCTGTGCAAGTATAGCAAACTTGTTAGGCAAGTATTACATCTTTATTATCAAAATTATAACAATATGATTCAATTGGGGCGGCACGGTGGCTTAGTGGTTAGCATTGTCGTCTCACAGCAAGAAGGCCACTGGTTTGAGTCCCGGCTGGGTCAGTTGGCGTTTCTGTGTGGAGTTTGCATGTTCTCCCTGTGTTGCTGTGGGTTTTGTCCGGGTGCTCCGGCTTCCCCCACAATCGCTACAGTCCCCCACATCCACTATAGGTGACTTGCGTAAACAAAATTGGCCTTAGTGTATGAGTGCCCATGTGAATGTGAGTGTGTATGGGTGTTTCCCAGTACTGGGTTGCAGCTAAAAGGGCATCCGCTGTATATAACACATGCTGGAATAGTTGGCAGTTCATTCCGCTGTGGCAACCCCTGATAAATAAGGGACTAAGTCAAAGGAAAATTAATGAATGAATGATTCAATTGCAACTGAATTTGTCAGTTTAGTAGGATGCAAAGATGCCATCATCTGGAGTTCTTTTAAGGATTGTTTGCCAAGGGTAAAGTAAATAATACTGTAAATGATATTCTGGTTTCTTGCAGATATAAATGGTTTCTTGCAGACCGATCGCTTCACATCACAAGACCTAAACTAATCATCATGACCCACTTTAATCATTTTGTTTTGCCAGTTTTTTTCTTTTTTGTAATTTTATTTACTACTGACTTGCATAAGGATTACAGTTTCAGCTAAAAATCTTCTTTAAGTACACCTTAAATGTCCTGAGGGTGAGTAAATGAACTGCAAACTTTCAAATTTGAGTGAACTATCCCGATAATACAACACATAAGTCTCTAAACGAGAGGCGCTTCATGAAATTCAAATATTAAATTGTTAGAGTGGCACTTAACCAAGATATTATGAATTAAGCTATTCAGTTATGCATGTGCTTTCTGCACTGAAAGCGTGGTTGACAATTCAGGCAGTGTGACCGACAGCCTGTGTTCACAGAAGTGCATTAATGAAGGGGAAACTTCATCTGCACTGATATTCTTCACCTCATAGGCCTGTCAGAAAGCATCAGCGGTGAGCCATATGGATTAGAGACTGTGACACTCAAACACAGAGAGGCAATGGATTGTTGACGGTGATAAAAAAAGTCTTGTTTGCTACTTCTGAATTCGTAAGGTCAAATGCGGAAAAGAGTAAAATGGCGAATAAGGAGTCCTGAATACTGTACATGCTCTATTCATATATGAAAAGGTCATTTAAGCTCTGAGATAACATGATAATGATGGCTTATTTGGGATTAGACACTCACTTTGACCTTTCTCAGGCGGCTTTAGCACTTCTTGGGTGAAGGTTAAGGCTTTAAAATCACAGATAAATAGTTTGATGTCAGATTATGGTTTAAAATGAAGAATATAAGCACTTTGAACACACTGGAGTCGTAAAGTGAACCAAAAATGAAAACACTGCCAATATCTAAACCTCTTTGTCATTCCTGAATGACTGATGTAGGGTCTGGCTATGCAGAATAAGACTAACATGCAAGCTAATAAGCAGCTAGTTAACTTAAATTGTTACAGTTTTGGTTTCCATTGATAGTACTACAATGGTGGCACAGTGGCTCAGTGGTTAGCACTGTCGCCTCACAGCATGAAGGTCGCTGGTTCAAGTCTTGGCTGGGCCAGTTCGCATTTCTGTGTGGAGCTTGCATGTTCTTCCCTCTGGGTGCTCCGGTTACCACCACAGTCCAACAACATGCGGTACAGGTGAATTGGGTAAGCAAAATTGGTCATAGTGTGAATGTGAGAGTTTATGGGTGTTTCCTAGTACTGGGTTGCGGCTGGAAGGGCACGCCAACCTGATTTTACCAGACATGTTCCTGGATTAATATCTATGATGATCCTGGAACAACATTTTAATCAGCCAATCAGAATTAAGGGATATGTTTATGTTAAGTTTAGGCTTATGGTTAGGTTTATGCACTTCTACATGATTGTTATCCAACTATTATTCCCCTCTGGTATAGTAGGGAATAGGTATGGATTATATTTTCCAACAATTCAAGAGTTCACACTTAGCTGATGATCAATAAAGCGTAATTGGCATGCTGTCCCGGGAAAGAGCCCTGAGCTCGTAATATCCTCGAGCCTGGGGCTCCCTCCCGTTAGAAGGGCGAGAGGGGAGTTTGAGCTCAGGAAGGTCTCGAATACTCTCCTGCTTGTCGCCGTGTGAGATGTGTAAACTAAGGTTGTCTTAGGTAATAATTTGGTTTAGTCGATTATCTAATGTGGATGCTTTTGGATGGTTGGAGGAAACCGGGGAACCTGAGGAAACCCACACGAACACGGGCAGTACATGCAAACTCCGCACAGAAAAGCCAACCGGCCCAATAGGAGGTTGAACCAGCGGCGTTCTTGCAGTGAGGCAACAGTATAGCTAGTATAGGAAAAAGGGTGGAAGTAGGAGTGAAAGGGGGAACTTCAAGACGAAGATAACTGGAGTGAAAAGCTCTGGTTATTTATAATGTGTCTGTAATCATCTAATAGGGCAGATTACAGAGCTAATAAGGTGCCAGCCATGTGATCATAAGCACGTGATCCTCTCGAAATTAGTTTATAAATAAACCGCACTAATGATGTTCCAGGATTAACATAGATGTTAATACAGGATTGCATCGTACTTGACAAAATCATGACGTGCGGATGGGCATCCGCTGCGTAAAACGTATGGTTAGTGGTTCATTCCACTGTGGCGACCGAATGAATGAAAGCTGAAAGCTAATCTAAAGTCCAGCGCAGAGCGCATTAGTTGTGTGTTTTGAACACCTACACATTGCTTAATACACACAGGATGTACAACAATACACAAATATCTTTACAAATGAAAAAGAAATAAAGAATTATACTATTACAAAGATTATTATTTTCTATATAAATATAAAAACGCCGATGCAGTGGCACAGTAGATAGTGCTGTCGCCTCACAGCAAGAAGGTCGCTGGTTCGAACCTCGGCTGAGTCAGTTGGCGTTTTTGTGTGGAGTTTGCATGTTCTCCCTGTGTTCACGTGAGTTTCCTCCGGGTGCTCCGGTTTTCCCCACAGTTCAAAGACATGCGGTACAGGTGAATTGGGTAGTCTAAATTGTCCGTAGTGTATGAGTTTGAATGAGTGTGCGTGGATGTTTCCCAGAGATGGGTTGCGGCTGGAAGGGCATCCGCTGTGTAAAACAAATGCTGGATAAGTTGGTGGTTCATTCCACTGTGGCGAACCCGGATTAATAAAGGGACTAACCTGAAAAGAAAATGAATGAATGAATGAATGAAATATAAAAACCACTGCCTACATTCATCTTGGGTGGCTTTTTCAGTTTATTCATGACAACTTGCTTTTGTATGTTATAATTATTATTAGTATTATTTATTATATGAATATTTATATTTGTTTTAATAAAAACAAGTTTGGATTTGTCTACCTGTCGGGTTTTGGAGACGCATGCGTCACTATATGGGCCATAAGAATAGGATGTGTGTTTGGGCATAACTCCCACACTTTTTTATTTGACCACACTTTGTTATTATTGTTCATTTATTCATTTGCTGGACATTAGAACTGAATTTAGAAATAGTTTTGAAACAAATCTTTGTGCTTAACAAACTAAATTAAATATGTAGGTAATGAATGTCTTCAGTGGAGTGAGTTTCCACTGTTTCCTTACTCCACAAAAGTAAAGTAAAGTTAAAGTAAGTAAAGAGGCTGGATGGAGGAGGCTCGTTCTTTATACTCGCGCTGTAGATGGTCTGTTTAACTGTTAGTCTGCTATGTAAATAGCAAATGTGCCATGGCATGACGCAACTGACTTATAAAGGGAATGGGAGACAAGATTCTGATTGGTTTAATGCATATTATGCTCAAAACACACCCATAACTCATTAAGAGAATAAGCACAACCCTGTTAGACCATGCGCCAGGGCGCAAAGCTTATTTTTCTGTACTTAAAAAAGCAAAAGTGGATTCGGATATGCCCTTGATGCTTTTGTGCCATGCTCTTTAGACTTTGCTCCTAGATCGTTAAAATATAGCCCCTAATTTTGGCTAATTAATTATGAAGGTGAAAGCAAAACAATATTTTTATTTCATCTGAATTTTTTTTTAGATATTTGGACTAGAAGTTACACAAAGCAAAGTAAGAAAAGCATTTTTTTGCATTGTGGTTATTCAATTTCTCTACCTGAATACTGTTAGATCCCCAGAAAACCATCAAATAGGGCTATTCACGTCGGTGCAATAGCCTAGTGGTTAGCGCTGACATATGGTGCAGTAGCATGTCAAGGCTTTCTGAGTTCGAATCCTGGCTTGAGGTCATTTCCCTACTCTATCCCCCTTTCTCTCTCCAACTTCGCCTCCTGTCTCAATACTGTCCTATCTAATAAAGGCAAAAAATAAATCTTAAAAAAAAAAAATAAAATAAATAGAGCTATTCACACCATCTTGTGAAACTGTATTCCAATTTCGTGCAGCCCTAGTCTAAAGATAATGTCACTGAGCAAGTTTGTTAAACTTAACTTTTTAAAATAGCTCTCTACCTGAATAATTACATTTGGTTTAATGGCAAAAGGTTAATAGCACTCAGTTAATAATGCACTGGCAAATCATGCGGCGCTTGTGTAATTGTGCCGAGTATATTTCTGGCCTGAGACTGTGGCCATTGTTCCCTCTAGTTGGTTGGTCAGCAGCCAACTCCATTTACATGCATACAGAAGCATGTGTGATGCATTGCATATCAAAAGTCTTATCGCCACATCAAAGGATGCTTCCTCTAATTGCATGTACTTTGCATTTAATATCTGGCTTAATTTACAAATCTCCCCTAAAATGTCGCAAATACTAGAAGTTAGTTCAATCATATCAAATAATCCACATGTGCCCCTGTTACAAGTCAGCCATTATCAAATCAGTGACAACATTAGTCTGCTCCACGGCGACAGATGGAACGAACAGTTTGTTCCAGACAGAATCATTAAAAAAATGACAGAAAAAAACACTGCCCCATTATGCATCTGTTAAAGACCAAATTGCCAGATTGTACATATAAAAACGCAACATTACAACATGACATGTTTAACACTCCTTCATTGCTGTAGTGTGCACAAATCTGCATTGCATGTTATCCTAGAGGGAAAAAAACATGTTTGTGCTTAACAAAAACTATTTTCTGCTGACATCGTCAAGTTCTTATATATGTTCACGCCTTTCCTCAAACATCCTGTCAAACCATAAAAAGTGCATTGGGTTGCTGATATTGCTTCATGATGACATTGTAAAAATAATAATAATAAATAAATAAAAATTAATATGCAATTTTGCACATACAATGCAATTCTAACAGGCAAACTCTGTGACGGGAAACTTTTAAAAGCAGAAATGTAAAGCACTTAGATAAATTAAAATAAGTGTAGATTAAATCCAAAACAGCTCCTGACATTCTTTCATGGTTCAAAATAAAATAAATTAATTAAACTAAGGCTGTCGCCTCACAGCAAGAAGGTTGCTGGTTCGAGCCTCGGTTGGGTCAGTTGGCATTTCTGTGTGGAGTTTGCATGTTCTCCCTGTGTTCGCATGGGTTTCCTCCGGGTGCTCCGGTTTCCCCACAAGTCCAAAGACATGCGGTACAGGTGAATTGGGTAAGCTAAATTGTCGTAGTGTATGTGTGTGAATGAGAGTGTTTCCCAGTGATGCGTTGCAGCTGGAAGGGCATCCACAGCGTAAAACATATGCTGGATGAGTTTAATTAGGGACTAAG
>CAIGQZ010033059.1:5080042-5092978 GCA_903798205.1 Danio tinwini | reverse complement strand
AATGTCTGTTATGTTTGCAAGTCAAAAGCTGTATTTAATCCAGAAAACTCCTATAAGGTCTTGGTGATCAAACATACATTAAGCATATCATTGACTTACTTAATGTCATCCTCGTGGGCGAAGATGATGACTCCTCGCGCGTTGGGGGTCTCCATTAGTCTCTTAATGATCTTGTCAAACTCCCCTGGTTTGGGCTCTCGTGGGATCTTCATGGACTGAGCGATGCACAGACCTCCTTTGTCAGACAGAGAGAGATGGACACCAATGCTGAAATTTTTCTCTCTAAAATGTGACTCACTTTCTATTTATATTAATGACCGCCATGAATTTCTGGCAGCAGATGGGTACAAATGCACGCAGCTGTCTCAGTCATGCTTCTCTTTCGAACTTTTTGAACGATGGCATATTAATGGAAAGCCTAATCTGGATCATGCTATATGCTGTGGTCTGTTTTACATACAGCTGAAGTCAAAATTATTTGCCTTCCTGTGAACTTCTTTCTTTTTCAAAAGTTTCCTAAATGATGTTTAACTGAGCAAGAACATTTTTACAGTATTTCCTATAATATTTTTTCTTCTGGAGAAAGTCTTATTTGTTCCTATCGACTAGAATAAACACAATTTTTTATTTTTTAAAGCCATTTTAAGGTCAATATTATCAGCTCCCTTAAGCAATATTTTTTCTCGATTTTCTATAGAACAAACCACCATTATACAATGACTTGCCTAATTATTATAACTTGTCTATTAAGCTAATTAACCTTTATCCCTATGATACACCCGGCGCAATAAGGCACAAGACGTGTTTTGCACGATTTGTTGCTATTTTCAAACCAACGCAACCCTAATTTTCTTGTTTTGCGTCTGGACTCATGCGTGTGCCGGTGTGTTAAGGCACATTGTTGGCGCGTTGCTATTTTGAGATACTGAAATAGACTGCACCATTGACCAAGTAAAAGGGGGGGCTTTTTATTTTTATTCATGACAATTTGCATTTTTATTATAATGTTATTATTATTAGTAGCAGTATTGTTGATTATATGCATATTTATATTGGTTTTAATAAAAACAAGTTTAGATTTGTCCACCTGTCAGGTTTTGGAGACATCTGCATCACCATATTGGGCATAAAAATAAGACGGGTGTTTGGATATAACATATACAACTTTTTTTGACCACACTTCATTATTATTGTTAATTTATTCATTTGCTGAAAATTAGAACTGAATTCGAAATAGTTTTGAAATAAATCTTTGTGCTTAACAAATGAAATTAAATATGTAGACGAATAGATGTCTTCAGTGGAGTGCGTACAACACCGCTTCTTTACTCCACGAAAGTAAAGGACTAACGTAAAGAGTAAAAGTAAAGAGAAAGTAAAGAGGTCAAATGGCGGAGGTTTGTTCTTTATCCTCTCGCTGCAGATAGTCTGTTTAGCTGTTTTCTTGCTAGTGAAGCGTTCAGTTTTTCCATTTACAAAGTCCGCCATGTAAATTGCAAATGCGCCATGGCGTGACGCAACTGACTCTTATGGGAGATGAGACTCTGATTGGTTTAATGCATGTTATGCTCAAAACACCTAAACTCATTAAGAGAATAAGCACAACACTGTTAGATTGCGCGTCACGGCGCCAACCATATTTTTATGTCCTTAAAATAGCAAAAGTGGATTCAAACACGCCCTTAATGCTTTTGCGCCCTGCGCTTTAGACTTTGTGCCTAGTTCATTAAAATAGAGCCCCTTACGTCACTTTAATCTGAATACTAGTAAAATACTACTACTAGAATACTACTAAAAATATCTAGTAAAATAGTAAAATATTATTTACTGTCATCAATACAAAAATTGTAATGTAATGTGTATTTATGTAGCGCATTTATTGTGTATGGCCATACACCCAAAGCGCTTCACAATCATGAGGGGAGTCTCTTCACACCACCACCATGTGCAGCATCCACTTGGATGATGCGACGGCAGCCACAGGACATTGGCGCCAGTGTGCTCACCACACACCAGCTATTGGTGGAGTGAAGAGACAGTGATAGAGCCAATTCGGTGGATGGGGATGATTAGGAAGCCATGATGGGAAAGTGCTAATTGAGGGACTTTGGCCAGGACACCGGGGTTGCACTCTTTACGAGAAGTGTCATGGGATTTTTAATGACCACAGAGAATCAGGACCTCAGTTTAATGTCTCATCCGAAAGACGGCAAATCAGTTATTAGAAATAAGTTATTAAAACTATTATGTTTAGAAATATGCTGAAAAACTTTTCTCTCCGTTAAACAGAAATTAGAGAAAAATATACAGGGAGGCTAATAATTCTGACTTCAACTGTACATAGACTCTCAGGGTGCTTTTATACCTGTAGTATGTTTTTTTTGGTCAGGACCAAGGGTAAATATGATACATTTCCGCTGCTTTTCTTCCGTTTCACACCAGACCGACTGCTCTGAACCGAACCAGTTGTAATGTATCAAAAAGCTGTCACGTTACATGTGTTGTTGGCCTCATTGTTAGACTTTTTATTGTATTTTTGTGGTAACTTACTGAGAAAACTGTTGCTACAAATTGCCCCTTTACAGTAACTGACCTGTAAATGTGTTTTACAGCAGCAGGGCCCTACCCCAATTCCATTTATAGTGAAATAGCCTTACTGCCTTACTTCTTTTTTATGGTAAAATGCATAATATAATCTACAGTGTGACAATTTTTACTGTACTTTTACTGTAATTTATTTATATTTTACAGTGGCAGTAAAAAACCTTTATTTAGCCAATTCCAAACCAGACACAGGTTCGTGTACGACCGTATTTGCATTTTTCATTGTTATTAAAACAATTTTAAATGGTTTACAAAAGTACTTTTCATTTTAAATACATTTTGTGATACAAGATGTTAATTCATGTTTTTTCATTACTTGTCTCATTTTTGTCTTCAACTACAGTAGCAGCACTTAATTACTATGATTTCAGCAGAATACCACAAATTCCTAATATGCAGTAAGTTACTGTAAAAGTTTTACAATTAAGCACAATACAGTGCATATTACAGTAGTAAACTGTAAATATTGTATGTGGTATTTTTTGTTATTAACTGATGTTTTTGCAGTAAATAACTGTAAAATTGAGGCAAAGTCTAACAGTCAAATTAACAAGCTGGAAACATATGTTTGCAACAGACGGAAGTGAACAAAGGGCGCAGAAAATGTAAGCAGGCAGTACGGACCTCCTCACAACTCAACTCTTATCTGTAGCCTGCAATTATTGTGGTAGTCCAAAAATGTAAAGTATTTTTTTGCATTTGGGTCAGTTCAAGGTCGGTTCAGGTTTTCACACTGCTCAAGAGTTTGTTTGAAAGTGTACCGAGACCATGTGTTTATTTGGTCCACATTTAATGTGTGCACCTGAGTACGATTGCCACTTTCACACCAAATGAACTGAACCAAAAAGGCAAACCAACTCGGTCACACTTTATTTTGATAGTCCGGTTGTTGAATTTAAGTTACATTGCATCTACATGCCAACTAATTCTCATTAGATTATAAGTAGACTATTATGTTGGGGTTAGGGTTGGAGTTAGTGTAAGTTGACATGTACTTGCAAAGTTTCTTATAGTCAGTTAAACATCTGTTGAAGTAGCAGTATCAGCAGATATTAAGCAGACAGTCTGCTAATACTCAAATGGACCATCAAAATAAAGTGTTACCATGAACTCTGGTACATTATGAAAGAACTAAATAAGGCAGTTGTGAAAGTACCATCAGAATCCATGTACGCAGTGTTTCCCCTTTACCATTGTTTTAGCGGTTCCCTGCCTTCCACAACGGCACCCACATCCCCTCCTAAAAGTCAAGCATTTTTTTTATGTAATTTATATATTTAAGATTAGTTTCCTACTAATCTTAAATAAATGTTGCATAAACCACATAGAAATCAGGAAAAAAATATCAGCAGTACCAGGCAAAAGTAAATAAACCCGACTATTAGGTGCAGTGCTACGTTTTTCGTCCAGTGTGTAACCCACATTGTGATGTTATCACAACAAGCATTCAGCCAAAGCCTGTTTGAACTAGTCATCAATCGCAAAACTTCTAACAAATGCTCATTTTCATCAGTGCATTCAAAAGCTATCAAACAACACAAAGACTTAGTATTTATTTTCATATATTTGTTTCATTTTAATCTGGCGTATGACAGAAAAGGTTGTGCTCAGATTTTTTTTGTTAGCATTTTAGGCTTCTTGATACCATCAGACTTTTAATGGCCCATTTGATTTTTTGTGAGAATACAGAACAAAAGGCGCTCAGTTTTACTTATATTAACATTTGGTAAGCAAATGCACAGGAATTTAACTTCCATAAGTATAGGATAGAACGCATATAATTAGTTTTTGTTATCTGTATAAATAAATTATGTCGCAAATTTTGAGAAAAAGACAACATGAATCTGTCATTTTAGCTAGCAATATCCCCCTTCCCCCACCCAAAATTGTAAACCTAAAGAGAAACACTGGTATGAATACTGTACCTGTCTCTCGAGAGATCTGGACGAAGGCATCTACTCCGCTTTCACCATAATTTCCCTCTGAAGCTAAAGTGGACACGTAGTTCCAGCCCATCGCTTTCACAATGTCCACCATGGCCTGGGCCTGATATGAGTCTGGTGGCACCACACGAGAGAAGAAGTCATAGCGGTTGTTGTCGCTCAGCTCTGGTGCCGTAGAGGCGTAACTGATCTGAGGGATCTGGAAGAAAAAGCAAGAGGAAAATTTTGATTACTGTTAAAGTGAGCAGGTCCTCTGAGATCCTTCTTGCTAAAGGGTTAAAAAAGTAAACTACTGATGACATTTTTTAAGAATGTAAATATATTATAAATGATTTTGAGATATTGAGCTTCAAAGTTTGTGCATTCCATATAGCAAACAATATGAGTGTAACAGTTCTCTTTCATACATTACCATGACAGAGACCCTAAATGTACTCTGAATGTAAACTAGCAAACTGAGGTCAACAAAACAGAGCAAATGCAGATAGAACCTTCTAATTCTAAAACCACACAAAAAGAAGCACTTTCTCTATCTCTCCTTCTCTTTCTCTCTCTCTCTCTCTCTCCCTCTCAAAAAAAAAAGAAAACCCTACTTCTACTCTAGAACTAAATTTTCTGAGCATAAACAAGTTACTTTGTATAATTAACACTTCTTGTGTGTATTGCCTCTTCGTGTTGAATCGCTGAATGCCTCCTAAATTATGTCACTTTGGAAAAAAGCATCTGCTAAATGACTAAATGTAAATGTATTGTATTCTAAATGTATGTATCTAAATGTAAATCTAAATCTAAATGTAAATGTATTGTTGCAGATAAACAAGTTTATTAAATATCATGGTTGCATTACTTTGTTTTAGTTTGTTGTTGCATTTATTTGTGATATTAGATGTTATTTTACATAAATCAAATTCTTGTTCTAAATTGTAAATACTTGTTAAATGTCTTTACTGTCACTTTTGATCAACTAAATGCTGTCTTTCTGATTAAAAGTACTAACTTCTCTTTCTGAGAATATATAATAATATATACTGAGAATATACATATATATATATATATGAGAATATATAATATCTTTCTCTTTCCAAATATATATAAAAATGCTTAAATCAAGCAGCATCAAGTAAAAATTATTGTTAAGTCAAAATTATTGTCTTGTTTTAAAAAAAAGTTACATTTTCCTTAAAACAAGCTAAATGTTTGCCAATGATGTACAGTTGAAGTGAGAATTATTACCCCCCTTTTAATTTAATTAAATTTTTTAAATATTTCCCAAATTATGTTTAACAGAGCAAAGAAATTTTTACAGTACGTCTGATAATATTTTTTCTTCTGGAGAAAGTCTTATTTGTTTTATTTCGGCTAGAATAAAAGCAGCTTTTAATTTTTTAAGAACCATTTTAAGGTCAAAATTATTAGCGCCTTTAAGCTAATTTTTTTCGATAGTCTACAGAACAAACCATCATTATACAAAAACTTGCCTAATTACTCAAACCTGCCTAGTTTACCTAATTTACCTAGTTAAGCCTTTAAATGTCACTTTAAGCTGTATAGAAGTGTCTTGAAAAATATCTAATCAAATATTAATCACTGTCATTATAGCAAAGATAAAATAAATCAGTTATTAGAGATGAGAAATTACTATGTTTAGAAATGTGTTGAAAAAAATCTCTGTTAAACAGAAATTGGGGAAAAAATAAATAGGAGGGCTAATAATTCAGGGGGGCTAATAAATCTGACTTAAGTAAACATTTTTTTTTGTTATTTTGAAATACTTTTTTTGCTTACCCCACTGGAAGGTTGGTTTGCTTGTTTTAAATGGCACCTATTTTACCCCTTTTTTAAGATTTAAGATACGTCTTTTGTGTCTCCAGAATGTGTCTGTAAAGTTTCAGCTCAAAACACCCATCAGATTATTTATTTTACCTTTCTGAATATGTGAATTTTCAGCTCTGAGCACACTGTAGCTGCTTTTGTTGCCTGTATATTTAATGCAAATGAGCTGGTTCGCTCTGCCCATTGTTCCCAGGTGCGTGTCAGAGCTATAGAGATCTATCACTATTGCTCTGATGGGTGTCTCCATATCCTGCTGCGTCTCACCCAAGTGGCGGCAACCTCCTGCTCTCCCTCGGGAAGCCAATACGGAGGTAACTAAAACTGCAATTCATTGACTCGCCTTGGGGGGCTGGCTCCAGGAAGTCCAAGTAGGCTATAAAACAGTCATCTGAAGCGTTGTCATAGAGTTTTAGTGCTGGATTTTATAAATAGCCTTGCATTTACTAACACAGACTATATTTGAAGTGTTTGGAGGTAATTTGTGTTTTCCTCCTATAGAAAAACGTCCTAAGAACAATGTTTAGTGGCTCAATGTGTTACAACAGTGTTTTTAAAAGTCTAAACATTTTATTGATATAGTGTACAACCAAGCACTTGCGGTCAGAACACAAACGAGTCACAGGTAATGAAGTATTAAGCGTTCTCCCAAAGTAAAAAGTCTAAGCCAGATCTAAGCAAAACGCTGAGAATCAAGCATGCGTCTGTAGCTCTGCTCACTCTCCGTCTCTTTGCCCTTGTTTGTTATCCCACGTTTGGTGCGATGATGCGCGAACAAAATGGTGACAGTTGGCCGCGCCTACTTGTAGCTTCTTTTGTAGTGTTCAGAAACCTATGGGTGACGTCACGGATACTCTGTCCATATCTTTTACATATGAGTCTGTGGTCTCACCTCAGCACAGTGACAGATAAGAAGGACACTGATCTACCCATTTACCTACCTATTTTATAAGAAATACTATAGTAAGAACTATCCCAATGGTTGGTTGCTGTATTTGTTGATAAGTCATACACAATGTTGTGACAAAGTTCATGCACACACAGCGTGCACATTTAACTTTGCACTGTTTTTGTGCAGCAAATGTGGCAGGATACACGCTAATATCCACTGCTGTTTGGATATCCATTATGTTAATGTACAAAATAAACCTGATTTAACATCCACATACTGGGATTGAATCGTCTTCTTTTATAAATGTCCTGACATGCGGCTGTAGTGATGAACTACATCGATTTTACTGACTTTATTACAAACACACACAATTTTAGAAAGGTTTTAAACTTTTAAATCTCATTCTTGAGGTGCAGATGATCACAGAGAGCTGAACAGATCTTTTTTTTTATCCCAGTTGCTTTGCGCAAGTTTTGTCTTGTGGACCTGTCTTGATGGAGACATGTTAATACACAGCTGTCAATTAATTTGGTGGGCAGGGAAAATTTATTTGGTGGGCAGGGAAAACCGCACTCCTACATCACGTTCTGGTGGACCTCAAAATTGCAGAAATTTGGATCGATTTTAACATCAGGAAATTAAAAAAAGAGACTTATTGTGTTTTAGGGATGAAACGATTCACCATGAGTCAGTTGAAAATTGATTCAAATATGTGACGATTCAAACTGGTTGAAATGTTGAATGAATCACGATACATGTTTTGAACAGTGGAGGCGCTGTGTTTACAGGTGCAATCTTGCTTTACCTGCACATCAGCGGCGAGCAAGAGGTGGGGCGGCAGAGTAAAATGACAGAGGTGAGGTGCGCCAGACAAACTGTGTGCAAATACTGCAAAAAGACATTTACTTACACTAACAGAGGAACGAATATGATGCACATAAACTGTCAGCACAGTGAAACATGTCTGTCACAGATGTCTATTTGCACAAAAACTATTAAAAAGCCAAACCACTTGGACCGGATGATTTGCAGCTCTGCTTGCTCTGACGAGTGCTATCGAGACGTTAAACACGCGGTGACGAGATCACACAGTGCATCAGTGTTTTCATAGCAAAAGTCTGCAGATATTTTTCAGACTGAAAGAGAAAGCTGTTCTGTTACAGAAGCAGGTATTAGATTATTTTTACCCTCTCCTTTTTAAATTAGTTCATGCATATTTTAATAATTTGTTTATTATTATTAAATATTTAAAAATTTTCAAGATTATTTATTCTTAAGTGTATCACCCTGATACTTATATTAGTTTATTATACAAGTAATATTAATTATTCACCTTCATAATCATGTTCAACTCCTGTCTCTATCCTAATATATAATTAGTCATTTTATAATCATTTTTTTATGCCAATGGCCAGTCCCCTGGATCAGAGGGCCTATTGACCACCTATCACTGTAAAAAATGCAGGGTTCCACACAATTCATTCATGTTGTCCCAATACAAATCGATTAAGTAACTTAACACTTTTAACAAATTTATGTGGATTGAACATAAAAAAATATAAATTTGTCCCAATGAAATCTCAAGAATTGTGTTGTTTCAGCTAATTTTAAATACGTAGTTTTAACAAGCAAAAAAACATTTTTTTTGAGTACGCACTGCTCTCTGGTTTAGGAAAAACTTGCCTCTTCACACCAGCCATCTCAGTCCCCAGTGAAAGAGTTTTCTCATCAGCAGGAGACACTGTAAATGTGCAAAGACCAAAGCTTTTGCCAGAAAACATAGATATGCTGATATTTCTTTTTAAAAATATAAAATCCCAGCACAGTCACAGTTTTAGTTTGTTTATATTAATGAATCTTCATTAGTTATTTTTTTTTTTGGAGGGGGGCATGTTTTTAAATTATCAATATATATAAAATATATTATATTTATAAATATATTATATTATATTATTATATGTAGCAAAAATGTGCATCATTTAAGAGAAAAATGAAAGGGCTCTTCATCTTAAATTTGTTCAATTCATTTTGTAAAAAAATAGTGACTAAATCGTGAATCATGAGATTAGTATCGTGAATCGTATCGAATAATGAGTCAATTCAATTCAATTCAATTCAATTCAATTCAATTCATCTTTATTTGTATAGCGCTTATACAATGTAGATTGTGTCAAAGCAGCTTCACATGGAAGTTTATAGTGAATTGAAACAGTGTCAGTTCAGTTTTCAGTGTTTAAGTTCAGTTTAGTTTAGCTCAGTTCAGTGTGGTTTAATAATCACTACTGAGAGTCCAAACACTGAGGAGCAATTCCATCGATGCGCAGCTCTACAGATCCCGAACCATGCAAGCCAGTGGCGACAGCGGCGAGGAAAAAACTTCACCAATTGGCGAAAGTGAAGAATTTAAAAAACCTCGAGAGAAACCAGGCTCAGTTGGGCACGACCATTTCTCCTATGGCCAAACGTCTTGTGCAGAGCTGCAGGTGAATCGATACATCCCTATTGTGTTTCTGTCACTCCAGTGTGACTGTAGTCGCACTATACCTACCCACAGTTCTGTCCAAACAGCTTCCAAAAGATGTTTTTATCATAGGTGTCCTTTAAGTTTTTTTTTCTGAAAACAAGACTTTTTTCTTGTCTAGAAAATCATTCTTGATTTAAAAATGTTTAGATATTCGGACTGGAAACAAGACAAAACCTCTATTAATTTAGACTTTTTCTATTTTTCAATTTTCTTGTATAAAAGTGCTTCTTGATTTAATTTTTCTGTTAACAGGACTAAAAACAAGACAAAACTTCCAAGTAAGAAAAGCCTTTTTTCTTGCAGTGTGACAAAAACAATAGCCATGTTATTCATCCATTGGCTCAAATGAGTGTTAGCATGCTAGCCCACACGTCCAAAGAGCACTCTAACTTTGACAACAAAATATGCTAGTGAATTATCTGCGCTATTACATCATTTGTCTGAAGCGAATGTCGACGCCTGCTGTTGGTTTCATCATGATTGGTTGCTCGGCCCTAAAAACGGTTCACCCAGTGACTGATAAACCCAGATCGACGCTGACGCTTTTTATAGCAGAGAAAGTGGAGCAGCGATTGTGTCTCGTCAGCTAATGCACAGAAGGCAGGCGAGGTCTCGGCATGTGGGAGAGCTGTAGGAGTGTGCGAACAACAGGTATGGATGAATGAACGAACCATTTGACAGATTATCTGCGAGGATAAGAGGGGTTTTAGTCAAATGAAGTTAAGCACAGGAGGAGAGATACAGAGATCGGGAGGGGGGAGGCAAGGACTTCATTTAACGCCGATTATGTGCTGCGCCCCCCGCAAAATGAGACTTTAACAATCCTGCACATTTCAGGTGTCTAAAAAAATCTGACACACCCAATTCAGGTCATGGAGCACTCTACTAATGAAGCTCTGAAATCAATCAGGTGTGTTAGATAACAGACACTTTACTGAGAAGTACTACTGTACGGCTGGGAATTGACATAGATTTGATGTTTTGATTTGATTTGATATCAGTTCATTTTGAAACTCATATAGAAATCAGATCTATGGAAATATATGCAAATTACATATATGACATAAAAATTTATATTTGGATATTAGGGCTGCACGATAACAGAAAAAAATGATAATCACAATTATTTTTGCTCAATATATTAATCACGATGAATAGTGACGATTATTCCTTTGTATATATTGTATATTCTTATTAAACTTCACAGCTATGGATATAAAAAAACACAACTTGTAAAAAAACTGAGCGGAGATTACATACTTAGATTAAGGCCCAATCCCAATTCTACCCCTTAGCCCTTACCCCTCGTTTTGCGCATTCACGTGAAGGGGTAGGGGTGTCCCAATTCTTTTTAGCTTGAAGGAGTAGGGCTAAGGGGAAGGGCTAGATATCCCTTTGAACTGAGATTTTTTTCAGGACCACAATCGAAACCAAGGGGTAAGAAAATTTCCCAGAATACACCAGCCACAACAGCAGTATACCCGGAAGTAAGGAGAGCCACAAATTAGTATTTTTTGCCACTTTTACGAATTTTTACAACAAACAAACACATGTTTTAATATATTTATAACCGTGTTCATGTTTTACCGTCATGCTTTTATAAAAAAAAAAAAGCTAAAATAAAAACTGCTGAATTCCGCGATTTATAATCCCTAATAATAACTCCTGTACAGCAGTCCCACAACATTCTGACACTCGATGACACTTGAACACACTGTCAAAAAAGTCTAGTGGCTGAGAATGAGCCTTTTACTGTCTCTGCTATAATGTTAATGTTGTTTTTGGTGTGTTTACATAGATAATTATGGCTATTGTGTAAATGCGCAGTATAGTTACAATCTTATTGCCACATTAGATCATTATGATAACATAATATATGCCTTCGGTGATTTCCTGAAGATAAATACCAAAAAATAACACAACTGGAATAACTACAGCAGTCGCAATCTTCTGATCTGATATGAAGCAAGAGATTGCGATGACATATGATGACGTGTGCAGGTGCTGTAGTGCTGTCCCAATTCTTAGGGGTAAATTTTGAAGCCCTTCCCCTTCACACTCGGTTTTAAGAGCCATGGGGAAGGGGAAGAGGAAGGAGTACAGAAATAGAATTGGGATAGGGATATTCCGATTCCTGCATGCACATTTTTTTTCCCTCGCTACTCTGTCAGGAGTACTCTGCCGCTGGAGAGCACCTTTAATAATAATCTAAACATTGGTGAAGAATGATGGCAAAGCTAAGTGTAATTACAATAATAAACTAATAAGACCAACATGACAAAGCATCTGAGGTTGGTTCACATACTTCACAAACATCGAATTAAAAGAATGGTGTGTTAGGTTCATTGTGCATCCCGCGGGTGCAACCAACAAGAGTTGTGCATTTTAGTTTATTTTTTAGAAAGTAGCTGGCGCAGTAGCTGAAGATCGATTCCTTCTTCTTTGACTGAACTCTTGGAATTTATAATTTACTTGATCCTAATTATCTGCATGACCTGTTGAGTTTGTATTCAGTGAGCATATTTGTAATTTATTAGGGTCCTAGGCTTCTTTAGGTATTTTACTGTAGGTTTTGTCTTGTTTGTAGTCTAATTATCAAAGAATTCTTAAATCAAGAAGCATTACAAGAAAATTGTCTGATATTTGGACTAGAAACAAGACCAAACCTCTTAGTTTTGACATTTTTTCTGAAAACAAGACACTTTTCTTGACTAGAAAATGCTTCTTGATTTAAGAACACATATATAACCAGTGGTGTAAAGTAACTAACTACAAATACTCAAATTGCTGTAACTGAGTAGTTTTTCTCAGAAATTGTTTTAAAAATGTGTACTTTTACTTTTCCTTGAGTACAGTTTTAGTGCAGTATTGGTAGTTTTACTCCACTACTTACCTGTAGGCATTGCTTTATTTTTTCTTGTCTATGGGGATTAGAAAAATCAGTCCTATGATTCCTGTCCAATCAAAATCGCACATAGAAAGTAAATCGCATCATACTGAACTACCTGGAGACAGAAGTTTAGACTGAATGTCACTGATGAGAAAATTACGGATGTTTACTGTATGATGACCGAAATGGCCTTAAAACACCCAGCGGGCACAAGGCGTCAACATGACGTCAGATTGACGTTGTACCCCAACAT
>CAIGQZ010033059.1:5055855-5079642 GCA_903798205.1 Danio tinwini | reverse complement strand
ATATAAATTTGTAAAATGTGTAAATTTTCTAGTGCTGGCTGTCAAGTGTTAACATGTTTTGTTGCTAAAAATGATTAATAACATAATTGTAATTGTATATTTTTTCTATTATTCTTGGAAAATTGTTTTGTGTAAGTTGTTTTAACTATGAATCATAAGCATTGTAAATTTTACTAGGTAGATTAGAGTTAAATTCTCTCTGTTAAAGTGTTACATTTTCCTTCTTTGCACTAGAGTCAGGTAACAATGAACTCACAGTTATTTTTTAACTCGATATAGTGTAACTGTAAGTGATGTATCGTGTTGTACAAGTAACTCTCTTAAGAGTGTTATTTTAACTTTGAAAATATTGTGGCAACTCATGCTGAGTAGAGTTTAAATAACGCTGCTATTTTTGCAGTGTATATACAGTACTGCCATTTATCAAATTTCTATATGGGAATATTTCAACTTCATGTCAATTTCTCCTGAGGGACAATTCTTACTAATTTATGATGTTTAAGTGATGTTATAAACTATACATGAAAACTTCTCACTTCACTGGGGAAAAAAATCTTGCTGCCTTTTTTTTTCTTTTCTTTTTTGTAGTTGAATCAAATTGACTTTTCTAGTCATCTCAACTTCCATTAGTCAAACTGACTTAAAATATTAAGTTAAACTCGCCGTTGCAAGGCGAGAGGAGAGATCGAGCTCAGGTAGATCTCGAGAACTCCCCTATCGTAGTGATAGTAGTTGTCTTTAATGAGATAGGTACTAGATAGGGAGCAAGTCTATAGTGTTGGTTAATCGATAATTTAGGTTGCATGTTTTTAATAGGTGGGAGGAAACCGGAGAACTGGGGTAAGCCCACGTGAGCACGGGAAGAACGTGCAAACTCTGCACAGAAATGCCCGCTGGTTTGGTAAAGCCTAGAACCATTGAAATTCTTGCTGTGAGGCAACAGCGCTAAGCGCTGGGCCACCGTGTCACCCATCTAGGAAAAGAGGAGGAGTAGGGGTGGAAGGGGGGATTCTTCAAAGTGAAGATAGCAGTGATATGAAACCCGGGGTATTTATAGTAGCTTAGGGATCATCTGATTGGTGCATAGTGAATTGGATAATGTGGGTCCAGCTGCTAGCAATCATAAGCATGTGATCCTCTCGAAATTAGTTTATAAATAAACTTCACTTGTTGTCATGGATTTTTGTCATTTTGTTTATTTTACAGTGTGGGCACTTTAGTATTAGGTTTAAAATGTTAACACTTTACAATAAGGTTTTATGTTTGAACATTAACATTTGTTCACACAAACAGTGAAAAAAACAGTAAATGCTTTTGAAGGATTTATAGATTTTTCTAAAGTGACTGACGCACTTGGGCAGCAAGACAATAAAGCTGAAACACTGAAATAATCTGAACATCTCTAGAAAATCCTTGGCTAAAAAGTCCACTACAATCAGTGAAGTGAGGTAGAGTTGATCAGAGAAGTGAGAAAGACTAGTGATGTGCTCGAGAAATTCAAAGCAAGGGCTATTTCTTTCATACTGCTGTAACGTGCAAAAAGTTTTGCTGTAATCGTTTATTGTTAGAATAAATGTCATTCTCTAATTTTGATTAAAAAACAATATGGGACCATTGGAAATATGTCCTTTAGGCTATATCATTGTGAAACTGCAAAAAAGTACTTAAAGTGATAGTTCACTCAAAAATAAAAATTCTGTCATCATTTCCTCTCCATTTACTTGTTTCAAACTTTCATGAGTTTCTTTCTACTGTTAAACACATGGGAGATATTTTGAAGAAAGCTGGAAACTTGTAACATTGACTTCCATAGTATTTGTTTTTCCTACTATGGAAGTAAATGGTAACCTGTTTTTTCAAAATATTTTCTTTTGTGTTTAACAGAAGAAACTCATAAAGGTCTGAAACCACTTGAGGGAGAGGAAATAGTAAGCAAATAAAAGAATTTGAGTGAACTATCTCTTTAAAACACGTTTGACTGCAGATGACCCCTACAATACTAACAACTCTGGTTCGTTTTCACACTAATAATTGACTATTGATGAATAAATAAATTATTTTCATACAGTTCTTTGCACAACACCAGATAATTACCACAAAGCAACATAATGATTTGCAATGGAATACGTTTGCCTCACTTGGCAACTTTTCTGGCCTGGTCAGTTTGCTTAATATATGTCACACCCCACATAAACTCTCCCATATCCCACACTGCACACCATAAAGATGTAGCATGCACTGCACTTTAACCAATCCATACTTAAAACAATACTGCCTACAACTATGTGTACACCTATCCATCATACGCATCACTGTTAACATTGCCAAATTTACACTGTCTTGTTTTTTTGTGAGTATGTTGTTGTATTTTGCACTGTCGTTGTATTTGCACTATCTGTATTTTGCACTGTCTGGAGCCAGCACCTAAGCTTTTCACTCATCATAGCACACGTGCTGCTGATGATGTGACAATAAAAGTGATTTGATTTGATTTGATTTGACTTTGGCTTTGAGTCCAGTGAAGCACGGTTCCACAAAACAGCAAAATCAAGGCACTTTTCTCTTATCTTTGCTTATTAAAACATTATTGATTTGGTTAAGGTCAGGACATGTATAAAAAGTACATGTATCTGAAACATACTACAAAATATACCCTAAGTAACGTATTTCAGATTCACAAAAATGTAGACAGCGCCCTCTAGTGGATTTGTCACCTGAAACATGCAACAAAATGTACCCAGAGCAACGTATTTTACATTTTCATAGCCTATTTCCAATGATCCTGGGCTGGATTAAAGGGTTTTTGTTGGACTGCCTTGGTAGTTCTGTAAAACACTTATCTACCAGGAAATTATAGTTATACCAACACCAAACAAGCCAATTATTAGGAACAAGTCACCAAAAATAAAATATAGATTCAGTGAATTTATCATATAAATGGTCCATACAACCTGTACACTATTTTCTAAGGCATCTAATGCCATAAATTAACTTATAAAGATAAAAAAACAAAAGTTTAAGAATTTGCATGCTTTTGTATGACATTTGCAATACTTATATAACATTAGGTATGGTCAGGTATAAGATTCTGACGGTATCATAACCTTTACTGTATCACAGTATTGTGATTACTGCTCTAAAATATGTTCTTTTAAAATGCCTGGGTAAAAAACAACAACGTTTTTTTTTTTACTAAACACAATATATTTTATTTTAAAGAAACATTTAAAATATTTGGAAGCATTTAACATATTTGGAAAACATTTGAAATATGTTGATGTGGAGGTTCCTTTTCTATTGGAGATACTGTTAAATACCTAAAAAAAAACCTAAATAGAATAGTAAAAAATGATTACATAAACCATAGGAATGGTATAACAACTTTTTAGCAGTTTTAAAACCTTGACCTTTCTATACCTTGGTACACCTTGAAACCAGTTATTGTCCCATACCTATATCATATAGTGCACAAAGAGGCTTGAAAAGATATGAGCGTGACTTAATAATAAAAAAAAACATTAGATCCTGTGACTGCTTCTCAGAATTAATAGTGTAGATTGTGTTAAAAAATGCACCACATTTAGGTGGGATGATTCCCCAGCTGGACAGGACACTGGCTCAGACACCGGTATTTAATATTCTGCACTAGTTCATCACGACTCGTAACAGGAATGTTCACGTCTCATCAAAGCCGTTACGAAGCAAATCCATCTTTTTAATCACAGTAATGCCTCCTGTCTGTCCCTGATCTGTGTCCACGCACAAAAGCCCTAATTTCTATTAAAGCATGTGCATGTAGTACTTCTGTATGTTTCTGTTTATGTGCGAATGCTTATGTCCATCTCTGGGCCACATGCAAGAAAATGTACAACAACAAAAAAACCTCTTCAAAGCTCCATTATTTCTGTTCAAGCACATAAAGCAATATTATGTGATCTGTAACATCCCAGTTAATTCTAGGTAGCAAAAAAATAGGTACAGTATATCAAATAATAGTCAGAAAAATTTATTTTCAAAACTGAAAAGTTGTGCAAACTGCATGTGTTTTTGTATTACATTTGATACTTTTAACTTCTATGGGTCATTCATTCCACAGCAGAATGAACCACCAACTATTCCACCATATGTTTTATACAGCATATGCCCTTCCAGCCGCAACCCAGTACTGGGAAACACCCATACACTCTCATTCTCACACACACACTACAGCCAATTTAGTTTATTCAATTCACCTATAGCACATGCACACTCTACACAGAAATGCCAACTGGCCCAGCCGGAACTCGAACTAGCGACCTTCTTGCTGTGAGGTGACAGTGCTAACCACTGAGCCCTCGTGCCACAGCCTTTATGGGTCATGGGAGTAAAATGACATTTAAAGAGATAGTTCACCCAAAAATAAACATTTACTTACAAGCAGAGTTGGGCAATAACGTGTTACTAGTAATGCGCTACTGTAACGGCATTACTTTTGACAGTAACTAATACTGTAACGCATTACTTTTGAAATATATTAACTCTGTTATTATCAAACAAATAATATGATGCGTTTGTCCGTTACTTGGTAAGTTAATTAATTTTGGCTGCAGTCTAGCCCACATCTTCCTGTTTACAGCAGCGACGCATTTGTGGGATTGGTGGATGCCAACCAACCACTGTAAAGAAGACGCGTCGTGTATGAGGCACCAGACTAGACAAAAGTGAAGCAAAAGACTAGATGCACGTGAGGTATACCAAGTGTGCGTGCGAGAGAGACCGAGTGCGCACAAGAGAGACCGGATGCACGCAACAGAGGACAAGTGTGCTCGCGAGAGAGACCGAATGCGCAAGGTAGACAGAGTGTGTGCGCGAGAGAGACCAAGAGACTATTAACGTTAATATTATTAATTACTATTACTAATACTACTGTTTGTTGCTTCAGATAAATAAATAAGCACACATTTGTTATCTGTATAACATAATTAATTAGTTTAGAAAACACAGTGACACATTTCTGTTCAATTTCAGAACACATGTTATTTAAAGGGCGGCACTGTGGCTCAGTGGTTAGCACTGTCACAGCAAGAAGGTCACTGGTTCGAGTCCTGGCTGGGTCAGTTGGCATTTCTGTGTGGAGTTTGCATGTTCTCCCCGTGTTTGCATGGGTTTCCTCTGGATGCTCCAGTTTCCCCCACAGTCCAAAGACATGTGCCATAGGTGAATTGAATAAACTAAATTGGCCGTATAGTGTATGTGTGTGAATGAGTGTGTATGGATATTTCAGTACTGGGTAGCAGCTGGAAGGACATCGACTGTGTAAAACATATGCTGGATAAGTTGGCAGTTCATTCCGCTGTGGCGACCCCTGATGAATAAAGGGACTAAGGCGAAGGAAAAATGAATGAATGAATGTTATTTAAAATGTATAGTGCTGTATTACTCAGACAAAATGCTGTGATTTTTTTTGTTTTACATATTTTTATAGCTGTTATACAACAGCAGATTTTGCACTTTGAATATACACAGCTTACTTTCCATAAGTTGCTGACATAATTTAAAAAATTAATCATAGATTTCATTTTTGAGCAGCTGTTAAGTTTTTGTTTTGTTTAAAATGCATAAAATGTATGGTTGCCTATTATAGCAGTTTTTGGTGCTGAGTTTCACCAAATTGATTCTGAATGATAATTCAGATTACTTTCATTTATTTATTTCATAAAGGTTTTGTGTTTGTTGTATATTGTTGCTAGTTTTGATACTCAAACTGTGAAGGAACATGTTTAAGAGTTAAATACAACAACTTTTATGATGCTGAAGTGACTTTAGCTTTTGCTTTTTTGTTTCTGAATATAATATTCACACAGCAAAAAAAGCTTTTTTTACTTAGACTTTTTTATCTTGTTTCTAGTCTAAATATCTAAAAACTCTTAAATCAAGAAGCATTTGCTAGACACGCGAAACATATTGTCTTGTTTTAAGAAATAATATGCCAAAATTAAGTGACTTTTTTTAAAACAAGCAAAATAATCTGCCAATGGGGTAAGCAAAATAATCTTATGTCGAAAAGAAAAACAAGATTAGTTTGCTTACCCTATTGGCAGATTATTTTAAAGAAAAACTTACTTAATTTTGGCATTTTATTTCCTAAAACAAGACACAATGTTTTGCTTGTCTAGAAAATTCTTCTTGATTTATGAGTTTTTAGATATTTAGACTAGAAATAAGATAAAAACATAAACCTAAGTAAGAAAGGCATTTTTTTTGCAGCACAGCTGGTTTATCACTGTGTTATTTTCATTTTATTTTTTGTGCTGCTGCTCTGACTTAAATAAATAGTGTTACAAAAATGACTTTTTGTTCAAGCCTGTCTTGTGTTTTCGTTGTGAGAATGTAAATTAATTTAAAATGTGAAGTTGATCAACAGTGTATTCTCCATGCAGCACTGAAGTGACGTTATAAGGGCATTAATGAGAGCATTAAAATTTTCTTTGGAAAAGTAACTAAAAAATTACTTTTAACAGTAATGAATTACTTTTTGGTGTAAGCAGCCGATGAAGTAATTGAGTTACTTTTTGAATGAAGTAACTAGTAACTGTAACTAGTTACTCTTTTTCAGTAACTAGCACAACACTGGTCACTAGTTGGACAAATAAAGGGTCAGTCAATAATGACACAATTTTCAGTTTTGGTTAAACTATCTTTAAATATTTAACTTTATGATCAAAGCTCTGAAGTTTTTAATGTTACTATTTTGGAGGACAAAACTATTAAATGCAATTCAAAACAGCTATGATTAAAAAAGACCTATTATACAAAAATCCCTTTTATTTGGTGTTTGAACACAGTTGTGTGGCTGCAGTGTGTGAAAACAGCCAGCATGTAATGGAGAAAGTCCACCCCCTCATTTTTTTATAATCAAATGAATAAGAAACGGTCTCTGAGAACACGTCGTTTCAGATTTCCCCCACATACACATCATCAGAGTAAGTCCTGCCCATTAGTGAAGATCTCTCCCCATTAGCACCAAGCAGCGGTCCGCCATTACTATTTTTCATCATAGGAGTCTCCATTGACAAATTACCTGGCATTCTGAAAGGCTAATGTTGCTAATGCTACAGTTGTCTCTGCCTGTTTTCATGCATGTTGCATTAACATGCTGCATATGAAAGCAATGTGAAGGTGATTCTGGTTCAAACATATATGGCAGAACAGCTTCTGACATTATCACAGAGTAAGATTGTCATGTTTTGTGAGCTTGTGATTGATTTATTTGATACTGCTGGTATGCTGGAGCATGGCCACTTGAAGCTAATTCTGGTAATGGAGCCATGACCATTTGAATTTAAAGCAACAAACATAAAAAAGCAAGTTTTGGCTTATGCAGTACATTAAAAAGGGACAATTTCAACAAGCTATTATATCTTTTTTGTGGGGTATTTTGACCTAAAACTTCACACACTTTGTAGACATCCTAAACAATCGTCCCTTGTAGCGAGTGGGGCAGGGATAAGAGCCATGAGGCCGGTGGCAAGAGTGTTAACAATGGTCACCTGTTTGCCACACTGGTCTCAAGTCTCACAGAGGAGCTCTGGATCTTTAAAGAGGAGAGACAGCAGTCGAAGATGAGAGAGGACCAGGCCTGGAGTTTGTGTTTTGTTTTGCTTTTAGTTTGGCGGTGGTCAGTGTGAGAGACTGTTGTCGCCTGTTTGTTTTGTTTATTAGGTTAATAAGGTATTTAAAAGTTTGTCAGTTCTCTGCCTTTTTTCTTCTCTATGGCCAAGGAGCCATCAACTTCATTACAATCCCCTTTAACTCTGTATTTTTTATAAAGTTGCTAGCATTGTTGATGATTTTGACCTAAATCTGATAGCCCTCAGAATATGTTTGGCTATGAATATATGAGGATATTCCATTGTATTTCATTCATATGTATTAAAAAAATTAATGTAAAAAAAATAAGATCAATATTATTAGCCCATTATAATTTTTTGATTGGCTTCAGAACAAACCACTGTTATTCAATAACTTGTCTAATTATCATAACCTGCCTAGTTAACCTATTTAACCAAGTTAAAGCCACGGTCACACTGGGCTTTTCTCTCCATAGACTTCCATTCATACGCACGCGAATGCGTCAGACCGGAAACGCAGGGTCATGCGTCGTAATCGCATCACTTGACCAATCCAGGATCAAAACATGACCTCTCTGAACAGAAATTTAAAACATGGAGCAATCGCTCACTTTTTTTAATGTCTATTCATCTTGGTTAATCTCGTCCCTTTTCGCAGCGCTGTACAACAGAATTTCGCAAGCTCAAACTCTAGTGTGACTTCGGCTTTAGTCTTTAGGTGAAGTTTTATTATAAACTAGTTTCGAGAGGATCACATGCTTATGATTGAACACGGCTGGACCCGCATTAGCTAATACATGACTCACCTGTCAGAAGATTCCTAAATCACTATAAATAACCATAGTATTCATACCACAGTCATCTTCGTCTTGAAGAATCTAGAAAGTAGTATGTACTGTCATCATGGCAAAGACCAAAAAAAATGGATTCATTAGAAATGTCTCATTAAAACTATTATGATTAAAAATGTGTTTGAAATGTATTCCTTCTGTTAAACAGCACTTGGGAAAGATTTACAAAATATATAATAATTAAAACTATTAGTTTATTATTATTACTATTTTCTTTTTACATTTACTGCGTTATTTAATAACTACGTTGTTTTTATAGTCATTAGTTCTTGGTTGTAAAAAAGCAGAACAGTGTGTTATTTTTGCATGTATATGATACTGTATCTGCACATAATGTTAATAAATATATTTGGCAAAAATAAAACAAATCATAATAAGAAATCGTGCATGTGTGTGTAAAATGCATACACATATATAACTTTGTCCAGATCAACCAAGGCAAATCAAAGTGCTGTGGCGAGCCCTGATAAAAAAGGGTGTAATCCGAAGGAAAGTGAGAGTGAGATCGACTGGTTATCGACAGCGTCAGACAGAATCTGTGAAAAAAAAATTAGCTACTTCTCCTGAGAATTTTGTAAACAATCTGCCAATTTAAGCAGAATTATTTTGTGAGTATCGTAGCAAAAAAAAATTATATATTAAAAAAAAAAAAAAAAGCTTTTTAACTTTTATTTAATGTTCTCAATGCTAATCCATCTAGATTCACTTATTTGGTAAACAAAGCAAGTCTCATATAATATATTTACTAAAAGACTAAATATTACTTTACAAACTGTACTGTAAATAAATCACATAAAAAGTTTTATATTAGTCAATAATATTACTGAAATTAATAAAAAAAAATGAATAAATATAAATTTACACACATTTACACAAGTAAATAAATAAAGTCAATGATGGGCTAAAAATCAGAGTAAATCGGCAGATTTCTGTGCACGCAGATTCCGTGTGGATCTAGTTATCGGTCTGTAGACACAACTAGAAGCCTTCAAAAAGATAAATATTAAAGGTCACCTATGGTGAAAAATCTACTTTTCAAGCAGTTTGGACAGACATATGTGTAGGTATAGTGTATAGACCGTCATATTGGGGTGATATAAACACACCCAGTCTTTTTTTTTCAATTTAACAACATAAAAACGGTGGACCAATTGGAGCGGTTTTAAGACCAACAGCAACTTGACGTAGGAGTGCGGTCCCCTCGCCCACCGAGTTGATTAACAGCTGCGTATTAACATGTCTCCGTAGTAACGTGTGTAATCATATCAAACAGACACAGGACCAGGGCGTGAGCAAACTAAGCAACCATAAATAAAAGGTCTGTTCAGTTTGCTAGGGTCATCAATCATCATCAAATGTGATCAAGAGTGAGTTTTACAAGTTTAAAATGTTTTGAAACAGTGCATGTGTGTAATGAATTACAGCCATTTACTTCATCAACACAGCCGCGTGTCAGAACAATCATAAAAGACACTTCAATCCCGGTTTGTGGACGTTAAATCAGGTTTATTTTGTACATTAACATAACAGACATCCATACAGCAGTGGATATTAACCTGTATCTGTCACATTTGCGTGCACATTTGCGCGCTGTCTGTGTGTGCCTGTCAGCGCTGTGTGTGTGTGTGTGTGTGTGTGTGTGTATTTGTGTGTGTCCGTAAACTTTGTAACGACATTGTGTGTGACTCATCCTGCAAGTCCACAACATGCATCAAATACTCATTGGTAAAGTTCTTACTTGTTGTTTTTCCTCACAAATGTTACGTGAGATCTTATTCCTTCGTGTTTGTCTGTTGTCTGACGCAGCCGAGGGAGCCGCTGCCAGGCACGTGAAAACGGTGGGCGTGAAGGATTAGCCTTAAAGGCGCAGTACACAAAAACAGCTAGCTTCTGCTAAATGCTACAAAAAAGGAACTTATGACAGGTATAATAAAAAAATCTGATGGGTGTTTTGAGATGAAACTTTACAGACACATTCTGGAGACACAAAAGACTTATATTAAATCTGGAAAAAGTGGTAACCTATGTGCCCTTTAAGTGAAGTTTATTTATAAACTAATTTTTGAGAGGATCACGTGTTTATGATTGAATTCAGCTGGTCATGCATTAGCCAATTCATGATTCACCAATCAGACAATTCCTAAGGCACCCTGCCATCTTCACTTTGAAGAATCCCCCCTTCCACCCCTACTCCTTCTTTCCTAGATGGGTGGAACGGTGGCCCAGTGATTAGCACTGTTGCCTCACAGCAAGAACGTCACAGGTTCTAGTCCTTACCAAGCCAGCCGACGTTTCTGTGCGGAGTTTACATGTTCTCCCTGTGCTCATGTGGGTTTCCCCTGGGCCCCCCGGTTTCCTCCTACCGTCAAAAAACACGCAACTTAGGTTAATTGACTAATCCAAATCGTCTCCATAGACGTGCTCCTAGTAAGTAGTTATATCTTAAGAGCAATCCCTATTTGTTCATAAGCTACTACAGCAGGGAAGTTTCGAGATCTACCTGAGCTCAAACTCACCTCTCGCCCTGCAACGGGAGGGAGCCTTGGGCTCGAGGATCTTATGAGCTCAGGGCTCTCTCCCAGGACAGCATGCCAAACAAGCTTAATAATCAATCATTAGCTAAGAACATTCCTCATAAGTCTGATTAGTCATTTGATATATACACAGATACATATACACAACCTTTAAATGCAAGGTCAGCGAACTCAACTCACAAACTCAATTCCCATAAAATCTCCACAAAAAAAATCTGCCATCCACATTCGTTTTATTGGCCTAACTAAAAGTCAACAACTGCCCACTAAGGAATTGTTGAAGAAATATCGGAGATATTAAAAGCATTCATTTAACAGATGCTTTTATCTGAAGTGACATGCAAATGAGGAACATCACAAACAAGCAAACAAGTGCAGAATCCCAAGTCTGAACTATAAACGAGTTAAATCACACGCTGCACTGAGAAGAAGAAACAAAGCAGATGCAATAAAAAAGAGAAGAACACTAATTAGTTTGCAGTGCCCTGAAAGTCCAGCCACTGCGCAATAAAACTGTCCTCGGGGAGTTGATCTCTTGTCTGTCTTTTTCAACAACAACAAATCAATCCATCACAACGTCGCTACTGGTCTCTCCCGAATACAGTTCACACAGAGTTTGAGGCGACTCTTACGTACCCCTTGCTGAAAGCGCATTTATGAATCATTGGTGATAGCCTACGGCGGCAATTTTCTTGATTAATTAGACACAGCAGTTAATTAGAAGCTTTGAGCCAGGACTTCAGCTCCCCCAGACAAACATTTGATAAAGAAACTGCTCTGCAATGTTTATCAGAAATGTTGTTCATGTTACTTCCCACGTAAGATATTCAACATGCAAGTATGTCACGGTTAATGAGACCTTGACTATGTGTGTTGCTTTAAACAAATGTATAAAATATGATGTCACAAAGTATGACTGTAAACATCCAAACACTGTTTATTATGATACAAGCCTGAGGATGGAGCTTATTAGTGTGTTTGCAAACTATTACTCATAGGCAACGTTGGGGATTTGAACACAGAAATAGAGTGATTGCTCAGATTTCCCATATTATGAATTTAGCAGATGATAAAACAAGCAAAAAATTACACTAAGGTCATGTCCACACTAATACGTTTCCATTTAAAAAGCATATTTCTCTCTCCGTTTTGGCCTTTCGTCCACACTGAGATGGCATTTTTAGGAAATGAAAATGTATATTTTTAAAAACGTTGTCCAAAGTGGATTGATTTGAAAATGGCATTTTCGTGTTGCAGTGTAGACTGTGAAAACCAACCCAGGCTCATTCTGAACCTTTCTGGACCTTTCTGTACCTTTCTGGAGAGCGCCAAATATGTCCCAGGAGGTACGTTTTGTTGCAGTTTTTGTTTCTGTGAATCCACCAGAGGCCGCTGAGTACGCATTTCACATCTCAAATTTCTCTCACCAGTGCCGTTCACACCTGCTGTTCTAACGTAAATCCACCAGAGGCCGCTCTCGACTGACTGATCCACCCTCCTCCTTCCCTAAACCCAACCAATAGTGTTTTCAAGAGCACCGATTGACCAGTGTCCACCCACTTCCCTGAACCCAAACGACAGTTTTAAAAAGCAATCCAGAAAAAGAAAAGCCCTCGCCTGATTTTTACCATCACTTATTTATTACATTTTTTGGCTTGTTATTGTCTTAACCGTATCGCCACGGTCAACTCCTCTCTGTGTCTCAAGTACATGGCAAGCTACTGGGCAAACTGGTAACAGTGGGAAAGCCATCTATCTGGAGGTCAGCAATCAGCTGGTAAGCATGAAAAAGAATGGCATCATGCTGCCTTGTAGCGTTAGATTTAAAGACGAAATGCAGCCAAACACTACGTGCCTCTGGCTATATAATTCGCAATCTTCAGAAATGTATATAGGGCTACATTTTCAAAATGAGCCTATGTTGGTGAAAACAGAGGGTTTAGAAATGGATGATGCATTTTAGTCATGTGACGCAGTCATGTGACCAAACCAGCAAACATGGTGGACAACATTGTAGAGATGTTTTGAATGCTGTGCATTTTGACAGCTTTATTAAAGATTAATGTCAGTTTGTACATGCTCTATATTGCCTTTTTTTAAAGGACACCGAATGTTTACTGGGAGCTGTTGTTCAGAAGCAGATGTATGAATGTAAATAAATGGCAGGTGAATATGACGCAGGTAAAAAGCATCTGTGTGCTTGCTCAATACATGAACGAAATCATCGTTTTAGTGTGGATGACACAAAGAACTGAAAATGATAGTGTGAACATAGAGGGTTTTTAGACGAAAATGTTGTTTTCAAAATTACAAATTAGTGTAGATATAGCTGAAAACAAGGATCCAATCAGCCTGAACTCACGAGGAAACATAACTATTTTACATTTTGTCAGTTTAGTGGCTAATTTGTACAAATTTATATGAGCTTAGTCGTACAAAAATGTACGATTTTTTAAAAGGAGGCGTGCCACCAGACACCACCACTAAACCCAACAGTCATTGGGGGATGAGCAAATCTAAATCTACTAAAATATTCGAATGAGATTCCATAAATTCATACAAATTATCCACTAAATCAAAAAGTTACAAGTTGGAGGGGAAATAGTGCTTGATTCGATACATATCCACTTTTTCAAGAAAGTAAGCTACGTTCTTGTAAATATGCAAACTTTTTAAACAAGCAAATAACATTGATGGCCCAATTGGTTTAGATAATCAAATTAGCTTTTCTAGTCACCATTTAGTCAAACTGACTTCAATTATTCAAAATTCAAAGTAACAAACATTCAAAGTAACAAAAAATTCAAAGTAACAAACACATTTGTTGTCATGACTTTTGTCATACCATTTTTTACAGTTCATAGACCCAGTTTCATGAACAAATAAATCACTTTCTTAATTGAATCAATAAAATGCTTCACTAACTCCCAGGGCTGTGTTTCTCAAAACCATTGTATGCATGTGTGTATGTGCTAGGAGAACCCCAGAGTGACATAATAAAACCTGCATAATAAAGCTAAATAAAAGAGAATAAAACAGCGAAGCAGTACTTTAATGTCATTGTCATTATTTACAGCCATAATCTGACATTATTTTGATCTATTGAACATTTTATACCAAAATTGATCACTCCACCAGCGGCAAACATCACTAATGACTAGGGCTGTGTATTGGCAAGGGCCTCACGATATGATACATATCACGATACATGGGTCACGATGCAATATATAACGATATATTGCGATACAATAAATATTGTGATATATTGCAATAGTTTGTATTAGTATGTGTGTCACATTATATTGACAACTTGATAAAGTCGGCAGACAAAAAGAAATTCCAATTCCAATTTATTTTCCATCCATTCCAATTCATTAGAAGTCAGCGTCACACGTCAGCTTTAAAAGCTGGAGGCACCTTTTTATTTTCCGCCATGCTCACTCTTGCTTACTTCTGATACCATACTACTTGGCGTTTTGTTGATTGCGAGTTAGCGACATCTACAGGAGCGGAGTTTGGCACAACTTAAATCGATACTTGAGGTTGGACTATCGATACACTATCGTAAAAGAAATTATCGCGATAGTTAGATATATCGATATTTTTGCACAGCCCTACGAATGACAGGTTTAACCAACAAGGTTCAAACAGAGTATCTGTGACACAGTTCAGAAAACATTCGTAACTATAACATTTTATGATACTTCAGTGGTGAGATAAAGTATATCATCGTTTGTAAAACACACCACTAACTAAACTTACAGTTTCATTTAGTCCAACAAGTTCAATGGATAGCACTAAAAATATAAACACACCACCATTCAAAAGTTTAAGATCAGTTAGATATTTATTTAGTCTTATTTGCTCAAAGTATTTCTTTAATTTAAAAACACAATAAAAAAGTTATACTGTCAAATATTGTTACAATTTAAGTCAAATTTAAATGTGAATATATTTTATTTATTCCTGTGATTCAAAGCAGAATTTTCAGCATCCTTAATTCAGTCTTAAGTGTAAGATGACTTTTCAGAAATCATTCCTATTATTGATATTATATTGAGAAAATCACTAAATATTGAGAAAGTTCTTACCAATGATCATTACTCATCAATAATAGTTTTGATACA
The DNA here is from genome assembly GCA_903798205.1 of Danio tinwini. Taxonomy (NCBI): domain Eukaryota; kingdom Metazoa; phylum Chordata; class Actinopteri; order Cypriniformes; family Danionidae; genus Danio; species Danio tinwini. The sequence goes on along the minus strand of CAIGQZ010033059.1, from coordinate 5,064,520 downwards.
ATAAAAACTTTACACCTCTGCGTAAAAGTTGGCGGGTCATTCCGCTGTGGCGACCCCTGATAAATCTGATAAATTTAAAATTTTTGCCAAACTAATTTTAACTGATATTAGAAAAATTTCTGAAAAAAACAAGGTAGTCACAAAGCATTTTTAAATCAAGCATCAGCTAAATATTTGGACATTGTTTATAATGATATCATAGTGATGTCTTTTTTCTCCTCTGGACAGACCTTATTTTTAAGGTCTTGCCAGCATGACTCAATACTGATGCTTAAAATCTCTCCCTCTGTGCAGTGAAGCAGAAAGAGACAGATCTCTCATAGGTTTACCAAAAGTGGCACACATATTGCTAGAATATTTGAGCAAATGCTTTCCACTGGCATGAAATAAAGTAAGCTTTTAGCCGGTTTCCTTAAAAAAATATATTACAGGTTCAACAAAAGTTCAGCTCTTTTAACATCCTGCATGTAATGCCGTCATTTACCATAATCATAATTTTAACTCATCCCTTGATTTGTAAAAACAAGAAAAAAAAAAAACAATAATCCCATTTATTATAAACGAACATTCAGTGTAAGTCAACAGGGCATTTTGAGGGTTTAAAAGGACAACTGTGCAGATTTTTGTAGAAGCACTTATATTAATTCTTCTATACAGAAATGTGTTTTTTTTAGCTGCAAAGTTGTTATAATCCTTTAAGCGGCGAGACGGCGGATGAACTTTTGGCGTTTACTGACATAATTCCTTTGTTTGGATTTTCCTCTGTGTAAACAGAGAAGGTTTATGTTTTTACGGGCATTAAATGACCATTAAAAGACTGGATATAGCTTTACATTGTTGGACTTCCACAGTCAAATGAAATGCACACAACAGTATGTCACAGAGTCCAGATGTTATTTGTGTATTGTGCATGGCTGTGAACTAGTAAGCAACTAATATAGGGTGATTTCACACAAATATATCCATCTACAGTATAAGTAGAACAGAGCAATGGACTTCATGCTGCACGGCAAGTGAGAATTGTACTGCTGACAGCCTGATAATTCCCTGTCTCCATGCATAATAATAGCAAATGACACACGAAAAAGTTCACACAAAAGCATTCCTTCGAGTTCAACAAAAAATAGCCCTGATTTCCTCACTTGATTTAACTACCACAGACATCAGTGCAATTACTGACCATTTACCTCACAATAACGGCAATTAGAGGAAACGCTGACAGCCAAGGTGCCTGCAGAAACTTTCTTTAGAACGACTAATGCAATGATTATTTATTCACAAAGAAACCTGTGCCGAGCTTAAATCAAAATAAACCCCACCCCCCAATGACCCGGTGCATGCAATTTCAAAAACGATCAATCCTCACACACACATGCATCTCACAAAATCAATTTAATCTTCAAAAAAACTCAAACATTTGTCAATGTGATGAGAAACAACTTGCTTGTAGATATATTTTGAGGTTTCTGAATAGAAGCCAGCAGCTTATTTGTTAAAATTTTGTAGTGCTTTCTACATATTCTCCCACATTATGTGTACTGGCACACAGCAAAGACAAGGTACATAAGGACTGAAATGCAAGTACGTGAACATAAACCCTTATAAATATGCACGCTTGATTTTGCATATGAAAAGACAATCTAGTTGCATGCCTGTATTGTCTTTGTGTACAAAATAGGCTTATTGCAACCCAGGCTCATTGCGGATATGTACCCAAGTCTACATTTCTCGGGACAGCAAAATACAGTACCCAGAGTTATGTCTGCTCACAGTTTTTGCAAATCCACCAGAGGCCGCTGTGTATGCTTTTTGATGATCAGCATGTCCTCTTTTCATGTAAATCCACCAGAGGCCGCAATATACACTTCAGCAGACCTGGCCAGATTGCTGTCGACTGAATGACTGACTGACCCACCCACCCCCGTCCCAAAACACAACCGATGGTATTTTCAAAAGCAATCTAGAAAATGAAATGCTGTCATGATTTCACCACATTTTCAGTCTGCAGTCTTTTGTTTTACCTGGGTTCTGGAATCTTTTTTCATCAGACTTGGACCCCGTCATTGCAGTCAACTCCACTCCGCGTCCCCAGTCCACTGACGTATGTGGCGAGCTACTGGGTAAACTGGTAACACCAGAAAAGCCGTCCATACGGAGGTAAGCAGTCAACTGGTAGCGCAAAAATGAACAGAAGCCATCTGCGTGTCATACCACCCCATAGCATTTGTTTAAAAAGACGAAATGCAATCAGACATATCAAATATAATACGCACTCTCCAAAAATGTAGACAAGGGTACGTATCCACAATGATCCTGTGTTTGTGACGCCTGCTGCGCTGCTGCTTGTCTGCTGTGTCTGTCTGTCTGTTTTGCTCCCTCTACAGATGTGCTTCAGCAGTGCGGGGCATAATCAGGTGGATGGGGAACAGCTGAGTTGAAGTGTGCTCTCTTTTATCTGTGTCCTGCTCCTGTTGGGGTGTGCGATTTCTCGATGCTAAGGCTTGGACGGAGACCAACGTAGTGCGACTTGGCAAGGCGTGTAGTTCCTAATTCCTAATATACTAATACATATGCAGTGACACACATCCTAAACTGATTTCATTCGTAGACATATCCATGTAAAATTCTGTGTTTTTTTTTTGTTATGCATGGTAAGACCCATACAATACACAGTCATAAATATTAGGGGTGGGATGGTTCACAAAATTGTTGCTTTGATTTGTATTATGGTTAAGTGGTCACAGTTTCCAATTTGATTTGATTTACAATGTAAACCCCTGTTGTAACACTTAAAGGGTCACGAAACACCAAAACACATTTTTGAGATGTTGACACTCATATATATGTCCCACGCTGCTAAAAACACTATTAGGACAAAAAGTGAAAATTGGTTGTTTTTGATTTATTTCGAGCAAATTCGTTCTTCTGGTTTGAAAATAAATTTTGAAGCTACATCACAGTGATGAGATCCTTATGGAGATTGGCTGTTTGTACTGGCCTGTACAACATGACATCTTTAAGTTTTTTATGATTAATTCATGAGGAAGACTTGGTTTAAACCAATCAGCGTGCTCTATTGTGAATGAGGTGCAACTTCATTAATATGCATGATAGCTTTGAAGACTGTTATTACCTGTTACAGTGTTCAGAGGGTAGGGAGATGCCATGTTCTGTTGCCAACCATAATTAAAACACGTGGAGGAAGAAGAAATGTTTGGAGACATGGGTTGTCAGTCTTGTGTTTATAAATGTGCTGCAACGAAGCTTTTGTTTCCATTTCCCCGCTATGAGAGCTCAGCTGGCGTGTGGACCCACATGTGTGGATTACAGTGGTCTGCTGACATGCGACAAAAATATGTTTGTAGGGAAAAAAATGTACCTAAGAGCTTTTCGCATCTGGAAATGGTGAAATCCGGATTTGCTACTCGTCTTCTTTAAAAAAAGATGCGGTTCCAGTTCGTGTTGATTGTCCTGTCTCTGCGGATTTGGTAAGTGTGCGATCAATGTTCTTTGTTTGTTTTATTCAGATGGCAAAGTTCGTATCGTCAGCAGTACTCTTTCAGTTTTTAAAGTAATACGTTAGTCAAAATGATTTAGTTACTAAGTTGATTTAGTTACTAAGTTTAGTTACATTTAAACACCATAATCAAACTATCACTGTCGTGTAGGATTTTTCGCCGCATTTTGTGACAGGATAGTCTAGACACACACGGCTGTTCTCTGCACCTACTGAGTCTCTGCATCTACAGAGAAATGCAGAGGTTTTTTCTCCCATACAGCATGTGGTATTAAACATTCCATTAAAACAACACTCTTCCACCAGTTCATACTCGCATCCAATATCTCGTTTGTCACGGGGGGCATGCAGAAATGTTCCTGAATAAAAGTAAAAGTGCCAAACGGCAGTTAAAGTCCACAAACTAAGAATAAAACACCTGAAATTACATGAAACTTTGGAGGAAACGTGCATATTGTGGTGACGCGATGATTAATTGAATTATGTGCTATAACATGTTAAATAGGATCATGAAAGGAACATTCAAAAAGCAACTCATGTAAACATCATCATATTTTTGTCTTCTCCAGATTAAGGCAAATAATTAAATTACTGATGTCCATGTAAACGTAGTCCCTTTCTATCTCCCCTGCGTCTGTGTTTGTGTGGCCGTTGAAAAAATCAGCTGTAGTTCACTTAATGAAACTTCCCTTTTCATGCAAACCCTTCCCTCTTTCGCCACTCACCCACTTTCCAATAGTATCTGGATGCAGCCTTAATGATGCAAGCTGAGATTGCATCACTCAGCGATGCAATGTCAGACACAATGCACTCAATGGAGTGAGTGACGTCACAGTGACGGGTAGGATTAGGGGTGGGGTTAGGTGAGCGCATTAAAAAGCATTGGATGCAGCCCAGATTGCACTGCACCAAGTCTGCAGCCAGACCCCTCTCCCACTTTCCTGACTTTTTTCAAAACAAGAGCTGTGAAAACACCCTGTTGAGACAGGAAGGGTTTCATTACCCTTTAAATGAGTAAACTCTCATTACATTTGCTTTGTAATTTGTATTTGACACCTGAAGAAAAACAAAAATTTGGTTTAATATTCACCCAATATTGTCTGGCAGCCGACTTTCTCATTAAATCATATATCAGAAGTCAAGGCTTTAAATCTCATGAAGATGCCATGTTTATTGTTCTAAGAGTATCTGAAACATGAGCTGTAAAGGCACCACCCTTTTCTAGAAAGGAGGTGGAGAAAAGAATCTCATTTGCATTTAAAGAATTATACACAAAAACATTGTGCTTTTGCTTTCACCCCAAAAGGAGCATTTACAGCACGGTATAAAACATTCCCTAAGTATTCTGGAGCTTCAGACTAAGAGTTTTATTGAGTTTTATAGGATAATATGACCTCATTAGCAAGCAACAAAGTGCAACTAACCACAATCGTGCACAGACAGCAAAATAAAATGCTTTCAAATGTAGGTGGAAATGCTTACAGTGTTTTTTATTGTTCAAACTCATATCAAAATCATTCATCATTTCGTATAGGTTAATAATATTGGCAGCATGGAATTTTCTGCGTGACATAAAAACTATACAATGTAAAAAAAAATAGGCAAAGACTACATTATGTATGGTATATGGAGCAGAGCCAGTTGAGAACAACTGCATTAAATTGTCATCTTCTGCAGTCAGTTTTCCCTTCTGGCTGAACTGTCATACTCTGTGAGTTTATAAAGTTTTATATACTTTGACATGTTTATAGCAACTAACAGACTCACAAAAAGGCGTTAATGGCAAATGTGCAGATAACAGTTACTGCTACTCCTCTTAAAGTTTGATGTTTGATGTCAGCCTAAGTATGCATCGGTGTACTTGTTTTTTTCATGAACTGATATTGCCAACAACCATTCTGGCATGCATGACACATTGATTTCCATTGTTTTATTTTTTTCAGATCCATGTGAACTTCTTAGATTATTTTGTCAACACTGTTGTAATTACACACAATTATTCTAGATTGCAAAAATTTGGTTTATATGTTCAGAAGTTGTGTAAAAACCCTAAAACTGTTTAAAACATTTTTGCAACTTGGAATGTAAAACAAGATCAAATATAAAAAATATAAACAATATAAAAACAAAAATTTCAAAAACAAATATAATTTTTTTTTATTTTATTTCAGCTATAGTTTCCATGTGTCGCAATCACCAGCAATCAAATCATTGCAGATCGCTGGTAAAAACGCAGATCGCAAAATAACTACAAATCCGTCATTACATAGAGTACATATTCAGTTATGCACCGCTTAGGCATGGGATGATAACCGTTTTCAAGGTATACCACGGTTTGGAAACGTCAAGGTTTTCATACCGCCAAAATTTTCTCTAATACCGTTCCTAAGGTATGTGTAAGATTTTTTTATTTACATTTTTTAACAACAGCACCTCCAGCAGAAAAGATATCCAAAGATGCCTTTTTAAATTGTAAATAAATCTGGGTTTTTAAAACTAATGAAGACAGCAGATGTCAATGATTCATTTTCATTATTTGGCACGTTTATTGCTCCAAAATATTAAAAATGTTTCTCAAAATAAAATATATTGTGTTCAAAGATGAAAAAAAACTTTAGTTTTTTTACACAGACATTAAAAAAGAATATATTTTAGAGCAGTAATCACAATACTGTTATACCGTGAAACCGTGATATTTTTATCCAAGGTTATCATACCGTCAGAATCTTATACCGGCCCATGCCTAGCACCGGTCACACACACCAGTTCCTCATTTTGTTGATTACACCCTCACACAGCCGGAGGATCATTACGAACTGATTACATGGACTTTTTTTTCCTTGCCTTGACGTGTTAGACCCTTGCTTTGTTGTTTTGTTTATTTACATGGTCTGCTGCCTGCTTTTTGACCATCTGCCTGTTGTATGACCACGACTCTGGATTTGCCTGTATATATCTGTTTACCCGTGTTGATCCTTGCTTGCTTGACCATTCTATGTTGAATAAATCTGCATTTGGATCTGCACTTCGTTGTCAATGTCCCATCACATTACACCATGGATGCGCTTCTAATTTTAATTTAATTAAAGATTACAAAAATAATTCTGCTGCACTTAAGGTTCCTAAGAGCACAGTGGCCTCTATATTTCTTAAATAGAAGAGGTTTGGGATGACCAGAACCCTTCCTAGAGCTGGCCAAATTGAGTTGTCAGAGGAAAAGAGTCTTGGTGAGAGGTAAAGAAGAACCCAAAGATCACTGTGGCTGAGCTTCAGAGATGCAGTCGGGAGATGGGAGAAAGTTGCAAAAAGTCAACAATCACTGCAGCCTTACAATCACTGCACCACTCTGCCATAAATCCCAGACTGGTGGAAAGATAAATGCAGCCAGGGATATCCTGGACAAAAACCTTCTCCAGAGTGCTCAGGACCTCAGATTAGGCCGAAGGTTTACTTTCCAACAAGACAATGATCCTAAGTATGAGTCCCCGCATTGATCCTGTGAGCCTCAACACCCACCGGTGCCCTACTCACACCTGCAGCTTCTCCACGATAGACGTCCAGCTTCTCCAGCCTCCGGCACCTAGAATGCAGCTCCACACAGGAAGTTTGGCCAGGAGAATAATGGTCGTGCCCAACAGAGCCTGGTTTCTCTCAAGGCTTTTTTTCCCCTTCACTTCGTCAATTGGTAAAGTTTTTTCTTTCTCACCACTGGCTTGCTCGGATTGGGACTTGTGGAGCTGCGCTTCGGTGGATTTGCTCTACAGTGTTTGAACTTTCAACAGTGAAATTTAAACCACACTGAACTAAACTTAACTGAACTTCAACTTGGAAATCTGGACTTTACTAGAACTATGTTAAGCTGCTTTGACACAGTATATATTGGCTCTATATGAATTAACATGAATTGACTTGAATTGAAGTGAATATAGTAATGCATTAGTTTAGATCAAAATGGTGATTCTACTAAATACTGAGTAAAGGGTCTGAAAACTTAGGAACATGTGATATTTCAGGTTTTCTTTTTTAAGAAATCTGCAAAAATGTCAACAATTCTGTTGGTAAAACCTAGGTAATTCAAACTGTTTAGTATTAGTTAGAATTACATTACAAATGTAACGGAGGTCAGCTAGTGAAGTGCTGTGCAGGTAAACCTCACTCCTCTGACCTCTAAAAGGTGCACTATCAAAAGACGCTAGAGGCCATGGTCTTTAGCCTCCTTGGTAGAGAACCAACTCCCATGCAGAAAGTCATTGGTTCGATCCCAGCTCAGAGTGGGTTGGGTGGTGCAGGACCGGTGGGGTTACATGAACTGCAGTCAGCTAAAGAAATAGAAAATCCACATGAAATTGAGCATGCTTAATCAGAGGTATATATTTCAGACCAAATCTGTTTCCACTATAACATCTTCACAGACAAGTCTCAGCAAACGCCACGCTTTAAGAAGTTTGTCTTTGAATTTTGTAGGATTTGTTAAAAAAATGCTTTAAATAATTTGTGATGCATTTTAGACAGACTAAAAACACATCTCAGTAGAGTTCAGGAGTCCAACTAAAAAACCCTGCAATATTGATGTCGATCAAAATTCTTAGCATTTCTTATCAGACATATTTCTTTCTTGGTTTGCCTAATTAGTCTTGAGATTTAAAGAAGCACTGTTGTGGTCTAAAAAAAGCAATATATTCATGCTGAGTTCACATAAGGACTCCTGTCCCACATACAGCGAATTTGACGATTCTATCGTTGTATAATCTCACCTGATTGTTTAGTCGAGAGGCAATGAAACTCCTCTGCTCTACAAGCATTCGGGTCGGTCCCATAAAACTAAGAGTCAGCCAGGGATCTCTGCAGAGTTTTTATGCCACATAAAGACGAGCTGTTAAAAATTGAGTACCTGGAGCTGTTTCATGAGGCAGAGCACTAAGTCTTATCATTAAAAAAACATGCGGTTTGCTACCGTGTCCCATCCAGCTAGAACGGCCACAGAGACGACATTCACAATTATACAACTGCTGCACTGCTGAGGTGCTGATTTTCACTGCAGTTTATGTGCTCTGTTGATGCTTATGTGCCGCTTTCATTCGAAGTTATACTATCCAAATTAGTGTGTGTGTGTGTGTGTGTGTGTGTGTGTGTGTGTGTGTGTGTGTG
>CAIGQZ010033059.1:5029139-5054308 GCA_903798205.1 Danio tinwini | reverse complement strand
GTCAACTTTATCAAATGAAATGAGTGTAGTTAACTCAGAATTTACTGAAAGATGCATTTTAAAAGAGTTTTGAACTCAGTGTTGAAGGTAATGAGTTAATTAAATACCTCAATACTTCGAATTAAATGGAGTAAGTTCACAGTATTCATATAGATTAGTTTTTTAACCCAAATGGTTTGTTGCAATCGGTTTCCTCAAATGGTTTGAGTTGCCTTAACCTATTAGGTTTTATACTCACTTGGTTTGAGTTCTCTTCATTTATTCGATTTTACTGTGCTCAAATTGCTTCTTTCACTTAAATTGATTAAGCTCACAGTACGCACAACAGGATAAATGTTTAATTTACACATGCACTATTTTTTGTAATTTAATTCTGTTCATTTAATATTACATTTAATGTATTTCTAGGTGGCTGCTCTGTAGGCCTATAAACAAACTTTAGCTGATTCAAAATACAGCAGCTAGAGTGCTTACTGAGATAAGAAACATGCTCATATTAGTCCAGTTCTGTCAACATTGCATTTACTCTATATTAAATATTGTATACACTATGTAACAAAGGTCTTGTTGTCTATCCAAGTTTTAGGAACAACAAATAATAACATGACTTCTAGTTGAATTTTGGTTGACCTTTAGATTACGCTTATTTTACCAAAATAAAATATGATCATGCCTTGACTTTAATTATTTAATTAAGACAGTAAGGTCTGACTTTGCTTAGATAAAACTCTGCTCACTTAACAGAAATAATGTACAGTGTAGAATATAAAGTCATCGTGCAGTGGAAAAAGAATTAATATTGTTTATGACACCCATGAAGGACTGCATCTATACATCTTGCAGTCTTGCAGGACTCCCAGAGTTCATCAAGATTCTTTAGATTCATCTTCAATTCCTCCTCCTTCATCTTACCCCAGACATGCTCAATAATTTCCATTTCTGGTGACTGGGCTGGCCAATACTGGAGCACCTTGATCTTCTTTGCTTTCAGGAACTTTGATGTGGAGGCTGAAGTTTGAGAAAGAGCGCTATCCTGCTGAAGAATTTGCCCTCTCCTGTGGTTTGTAATGTAATGGGCAACACAAATGTCTTGATACCTCAAGCTGTTGATGTTGCCATCCACTCTGCAGATCTCTCGCATGCCCCCATACTGAATGTAACCCCAAACCATGATTTTTCCTTCACCAAATTTGACTGATTTCTATGAGAATCTTGGGTCCATGCGGGTTTTAATAGGTCTTCTGCAGTATTTGTGATAATTGGGATGCAGTTCAACTGATGATTCATCAGAAAAACCTACCTTCTGCCACTTTTCCAAATGATCAACTAGAAGTCAAGTTATTATTTGGTGCTCTTACTAATGGAATCGACGACAAGACTTTTGTCAGGTAGTGTACATTTTAAAATCTTACTGATTACTAAAAAAGACCTAAATAGCTTAGTTCTACAGTATTTGAGTGGGCTGCTGTTTTACAGCCCCTCAAGTCCATTACATTCTTTTTTTTTATGACAACTCAGCTACGATCCAATAATCTGGATATAAGGGGACACTGAACTACTAGATACATCTCATCATTAAAATACTTTACACTTCTGGCTGGAACGGTTGAAAAAAATGCATTTTAAGTGAAGTTTATTTCTAAACTATTTTCAAGAGGATCACGTGCTTATGATTGCTTGCAGCCGGCTGCGCATTATTCAATTTATGATTCACCAATCAGATTCCTAAGCCACTTTAAATACCCTAGGTTCCATATGACAGCCATCTTCGTTTTGAAGAATCCCCCCTTCCACCCCTACTCCTCCTCCTTTCCTAGATGGGTGGAACGGTGGCCCAGTGGTTAGCACTGTTGCCTCACAGCAAGAACGTCACTGGTTCTAGTCCTTACCAAGCCAGCCAACGTTTCTGTGCGAAGTTTACACATTCTCCTCGTGCTCACGTGGGTTTCCCCCGGGTTCCCTGATTTCCTCATATTGTCCAAAAACATGTAACTTAAGTTAATTGACTAATCCAAATCAGCACCATAGAGGTGCTCCTGATAAGAAGTTATCTCTTATAAGCAATCACTATCTGTTCATTAGCTACTATAGCAGGGGAGTTCTCGAGATCTACCTGAGCTCAAACTCCCCTCTCCCTTGCAAACAGGAGGGAGCCCCGGGCTCGAGAATCTTATGAGCTCAAGGCTCTCTCCCAGGACAGCATGCCAAACAAGCTTTATAATCAATCATCAGCTAAGTGTGAACTCTTGAATTAACTGGAAATCCTCTCACCCTCCATCTACAAAACATTGGATGAACAAACCTATTTCCTACTGCACCCCTGAGAAAATACTGTTCAACATCAGAGGATCACCAAGGACTTTTGAAAAAATCTGGGGACCTTTTCTGTATCTACCTTACATTTTTTGGATGCATGCTTTAGGGTATACAGAATGTGTATGTGTATTTGTGTATACATGTATTGTTTTGTATTTATTCATTTATTTATTTGTTTATTTTATTATTTTTATTATTTTATTATTTTATCTCTCTCTTTTTCTTTGCCTTTGCTTTGAGAGAAAAAAAGTCCATTAATGTTTGTACAATATGCTTTGTTTTACATATATTTGAAAAACAAGACTTAAAACAAGAAGGGCTAATCATTTTGTCTTCCAATGAACATTTACAGACATCATTAACCTCTGATGTCTCTTTTCGGTTCAGTTTGGTTGTCTATGTTTCTTTGTCTGTACACACACTGGTGTGTTGGAGCATTTTAATGAGTATAGGTATGGGTACATGAGTGCAGTATGGGGCCTAATACACTCAACTTAAAAAAATAACAAAAAGCAATTTTATGTATGATAAACAGCAAAACTGTTTGTTTTTGAAAAAAGACCCAAGCATAACATTAATGATTCAGTCTATATATAGTAGTCTTGCTACAGAAGTTGGTGTTACACAAGATTACTTGTCAACCACAGCTTTGCTCCAACTGTAGTGTTGATTTTTTATTGAAATAAAAGACATTTACTTATTAAAATTATTAGCCCTCCTGTTAAATTTTAATTATTTTATATTTTTTCCTCAATTTCTGTTTTAACAGAAAGAAGATCTTTTCCAACACATTTCTAAACATAAAAGTGTTAATAACTAATATCTAATAACTGATTTATTTTAGCTTTGCCATGATAACAGTAAATAATATTTTACTAGATATTTAGAAAAATATGGTATGCAGCTTAAAGTGCAATTTGAAGGCTTAACTAGTTTAATAACTAGGTAAGTTAGATTAATTAGGGGAGTTATTGTATAACAGTTCTATAGACAATCCAAAAAAAACATTGCTTAAGGGACATTATAATATTGACCTTAAAATTTTTAAAAAAATTAAAAACTGCTTTTATTCAAGCCGAAATAAAACAAATAAGACTTTCTCCAGAAGAAAAAAATATTATAGTAAATACTGTGAATTTGCTCTGTTAACCATAATTTGGGAAATATTTGAAAAATAATTAAAAAAAATCACAGCAGGGCAAAAAATTTTGATTTCAACTGTATATAAAAACTGTTAAATTATCTGAAGGACCAAAACTTTAGAGTACTTTTCAGTTTGTAACTACAATAGTCCCAGAACTTAATTATCAAATGTAAAGTATTATTTTTTGTGTCTTTTTGAAGCTGTGTTTAAACAGGCATGACACTCTAGATGTGTCATCTCTGTCTGTTAAGTGGGAAGGACATGCCATCTTTAAAGTGAGCGTCTGACAGGGAGATTCATTACCGTGGGGTGAAGTAAAAGCTCATTTAACTCAGCTGTGACCGCATTCGCTCAGACTGTGGAGAGAACGAAATATGGACTATGTTGTGACTCTTTGGCTAAAAAAACCTAGAAAAAAGCAACACATGCTGCATCCAGGTTCACAGGCTATCTGTTCTAGCCAGTATGTGAGATTAAAATTAGTTCATTCCAAATGATAGTTTGTGAGCAGTGAGCCGAAGATGTCTGGATGGATTGTGAAGTGAGCATTCATGCATGTTTTGTTTGGCTCACACCAGCCACAACCCCCTGCTAATCAAAACAAGAGTTTGTGATGGTGCTATTTGTATTTTTTTAGTAGAAAAGGTTTGACAAATGCACAGTAAATGTATACATATTTAGGCCATTTGAGATCATTCAATCTCTTTCGCCTTAGTCCCTTATTTATCAGAGGTCGCCACAGTGGAATAACCGCCAATTATTTAAACCGTGCATTTGTGGTTTCTATCAATAATGAGCATTGCCAAATTGAAGCCTTTTCTGTCTTTTAAGGAGTTGGAAACCATCATCAATGTTTTTATTATGTCCAGACTGGACCACTGCAACTCTTTGTATTCAGGAGTTTTGCAGGCTTCAATTGTACACTTGCAGCTGGTTCAAAATGCAGCCGCTAGGCTTCTACCTGGGACAAAAAAAAATTATCATCCCTTTACTGGCTCTTGGTCCAATTTAGGATTCAATACAATTTATTGTTATTTGTTTTTTAAGGTTTGAATGGCCTGCCACCTACTTACATTGGTAAGCTTCTTCACTGGCATACTGCATTGTGGCCAATCAGGTCGGAAAACCAGTTTCAGCTAGTTGTTCCCAAATCACGGTTAAAATCAAGAGGTGACAGGGCTTTTTCTGTCACAGCCCCTCGTCTGTGGAATGGTTTGCCTTTACATATTAGTTTATGCTCTTTCCTTGGTGCTTTTAAAGGTGCAGTATGTAAGTTTGTCACCCAGTGGTTGAACTAGGTATTTCACTCCTAGATCAAAACAAACTGAAGCGCGGGTTGCCAGATTAAGGACAGGAGTGAGTGATTTAAATCTTGTTCTAAATAAAAGCAACGGCACAGAACAACAGAAAACTATGACAATGATCACCTCAGGTAAACCTCATGTGCTTTATTTAGTGCTAAATGCTTAAATGCAATTTTACATGACATTTGTTGCAATATACTGAATATACTAAGCAGCTAGTTTACCTCAGATCTTAAAAAAAAAAAAACGTTTGAAATTGAACTTTAGAAATAACACGTGATTCAAGGTTTTCAGAGCCTTTCTGAATGAATGAATGAAATATGCGGTTTTCCACTAAGGCAACGCGGAGTGCTGAAATATAATTGGCTAATCTGGCATTGGGCGGGATTAAAGAACATAAACATAGACAGTGTTCCAGCACAGAAAAAACATTTTCAAAGCAGAATATCTGACTTCAGCATTGTTTTTCAGATAAATAAGACTATTCACTGAGCATGTTTCTTAAATATCTGCAAACATATAATGGTGTTTTTATGCTTTAGAAGAGTCAAAAACTTACATACAGCACCTTTTAGTCTCATTAAAAAAATCACCTTCTGTCTCTTGCTTTTTGATTGCAATTAATAAATTTTAATCTGTTTTACATATTTTGCTTATATATATAAGTATAGATTTTGTATGCTGGTCATTTTGTAAAGCACTTTGGTCAACATCTGTTGTTTTTTATATGTGCTCTTTAAATAAAGCAAACAAACAAACAAACAATTATTCTGGCATATGTTTTACACAATGGATGCCCTTCCAGCTGCAACCCAGTACTAGGAAACATACACTCTCACATTCACAGACGCACTCATACACTATATCCAATTTAGTTTATTCAATTCACCTATAGCGCATGTCTTTGGACTGTGGGGGAACAGGAGCACCCGGAGGAAACCCACACTAACACAGGGAGAACATGCAAACTCCACACAGAAACACCAACTGACCCAGCCAGGACTCGAACTAGCGATCTTCTTGCTGTGAGGTGATTGTGCTAACCACTGAGCCACCGTGCCACCCCTCACTTAAAATCATATGTAATTTAAAGGTTTTAAATGAAAGGTTTAAGTATAATGCTACTCTCTTTATTCTGCAATTGTTTTTTTATATTTTGCTGTTTTTGTCATGTTGCTGTAAGTCAGTGGGATCTATATCGGTGTGCTTATTTTGAAAAGCGTCTTTTAAAATATCTTCTTTCACATAAGAATCTTAGCGAAAAAAAAGTCTTCTGAGAATGTTATAAAACCATTATTCTCTGAAATTTCAAAATGTCATTGTGGTGGAAAATTCATTTGAATTATTACTAAAACGCTGATTTCTATACAACTTCTCTTCATCATATATTAAGAAACATATGCCTTCCTAAAGAAGATACAAGAACAAATAATACAAGAAGAGTCATTCATAAGGTGGTCGTCTGCTTTTTAACATTTGCATTCAAAAAGTGTAAATCCTGGCTCTAAAATCTAATGCTCTAAGGAGAACTGGGTCTGTGACGAAGGCCCAATCCCAATTCTACCCCTTAGCCCTTCTCCTTACCCCTACCCCTCGTTTTGCGCATTCACGTCAAGGAGTAGTGGTGTCCCAATTCTCTTTAGCTTGAAGGCGTAGGGCTAAGGGCAAGGGGTATACACCCCTTCGAACGAAGATTTTTCAGGAGCACACTTGGAACCAAGGGGTAAGAAAATTTCCCATAATACACAACGGCAGTATTGCTGAACCCGGAAGTAAGAAGATCCAAAAATTAGTATTTTTTGTCATTATTACGAGTTTTTACGACAAACAAACATATGTTTGAATATATTAACAACCGCATTTGTGTTTTACAGTCATGCTTTAAAAAAAAACAATTATTTACAAAAATAAAATTGGGATTGGGTCGAAGTCGCCCTTAAAGCAGAGGAAAGAAGATAAAACCTGGTGTCTGGTTAGTAGGGGTGAAACGGATCACTGTTCCGACTTACAGTTCGGAACGCATGTGACCCGCGGATTAATAATTTATTTTGAACTTGTCGGTTAATTTAACATTTATAACCATTGCAGAGAGATCGCCTCCCGCGTCATTCAAATCATGTGCATGAAAGCATTTTGGCTTCCCTGTAAAATACAATGATGACAGGAAAAGTTGTGGTGGGACCAGTGCTTAATTTGTGAATTGCTAGGTCCCGGAACAGATCGGGGTAACGGATCCAGCAGTTTACCGGAGGATGGAGATGTGTCGTGCACGAAAGGGGAGAGGAGGGTGGGGGCGGGGTTGATGGTTGTTGCTGTGGATGGCGGAGGGGTGTCGCGGATGAAAGTGAAGAAACGAAGTTGCCGCTGCGTTTATCAGTGTCACTCATTGGTGAACGGCGCCACAGCATTAGAGTCAATCACAGCCCTTTCTGTTAAGTGCGTGACCAATCATAGGGGTGTAAGAAAGAACTCGCTAGACAGGACTCAGAAAGTGAGATATTTATATTTGTTTATTTGGTATAAATGCTCATGTTGTTCTGTGCATGTACTTGAGTTTTTAAAGGTACAATTTATATATCTGATTGTTTGTATTAAAGGACAAAATTGTATCACAAATAGTATGTAAATATAAATATATTTATGCATTTTATTACAAGAATTGCTGTGCTGTGAAGAAAATATATAACTGTTTATGGAAAGCATAGTCAATGCACTGTGATGCACGGAGACATCGAATTAAACCGAATCGATGGCATGATAATCATAACCAAAACGAACCGTAATACCAGTGTAGGTTCACACCTCTACTGTTTAGCCTGTGTGTACTCTGCAGCAACTGGTGTTCCTGTATGACTGTCGGACCTATTCCTTGCAAAAAATTTAATCTTTTTAGAAGTAAACCTTGCAAGACTTTGGTCCAATCCCAATTCTACCCCTTATCCTTCTCCTTACCCCTACCCCTTGTTTTGTGCATTTAAGTCAAGGGGTTGTGGTGTCCCAATTCTCTTTAGCTTGAAGGCGTAGGGCTAAGGGCAAGGGGTATACACCCCTTCGAACAAAGTTTTTTAGGAGCACAGTTAAAACCAAGGTGTAAGAAAAATCCCCAGAATACACCTGCCACAACAGCAGTATTGCTGAACCCATATGATGACGTGTGCAGGTGTTGAAGTGCTGTCCCAATTCTTAGGGGTAAGTTTTGAAGCGCTTCCCCGTAACCCTCGATTGTAAGGGCAAGGGGAAGATCAAGGTGTACAAAAATAGAATTGGGATTGGGCCTTAATCTCATAATCAGTAAGAGTGTCTTAATTTGAAATTGCCACGACAGTAATTTACGTTTTTTTTATGCAAATGTTAAAGAAACATTCTTCTTTATCAGGTTACGAAGAATGTTCTCTGAAGGTTCTAAAGTAAGCAGCAACTTTTGCACAAAATTAGATGAACGTCTAGCTAAGTTATTCATTCATTTATTTTCTTTTTGGCTTAGCCCCTTTATTGTCAACTTATCCAGCATGTTTTACGCAGCAGATGCCCTTCCAGCTGCAACCCGTCACTGGGAAACATCCATACACATTACAGACAATTTAGCTTTCACAATTTACCTATACTGCATGTCTTTGGACTTGTGGGGGAAACCAGAGTACCCAGAGAAAACCCACGCAAACACAGGGAGAACATGCAAACTCCACACAGAAATGCCAACTGACCCAGCTGAGGCTTGAACCAGTGACCTTCTTGCTGTGAGGCAATTGTGCTACCCACTGCTCCACCGTGTCGCCCAACTAAATTATGTAAATAGCAATTATGAAAGTACATGCAAAGATGTATTAACATTTCTTTATCTTAAACATTTATATTATTTTAATGTGGGTTCAAATAATCACTAATAAATTCAACTAATGGCATTTCATTTACATTCAAACTGATAAGAGGTGGGTAACCTGCGATCTGTGTGCG
The DNA here is from genome assembly GCA_903798205.1 of Danio tinwini. Classification (NCBI taxonomy): domain Eukaryota; kingdom Metazoa; phylum Chordata; class Actinopteri; order Cypriniformes; family Danionidae; genus Danio; species Danio tinwini. The sequence continues at coordinate 5,045,590 of CAIGQZ010033059.1, read as the reverse complement.
TCCTAACGCCCCAGTATATTGATGGGGACCGTCAGGGTGAGCGCCGTCTTCCGCATGAGACGTTAAACCGAGGTCCTGACTCTGTGGTCATTAAAAAGGTCAGGATGTCCTTCAAAAAAGAGTAGGGGTTTAACCCCAGCATCCTGGCCAAATCTGCCCACTGGCCTCTGTCCATCATGGCCTCCTAGCCATCCACATATCATAATTGGTTTCATCACTCTGTTTTCTCTCCACCAATCAGCTGGTGTGTGGTGTGTGGTCTGGCGCAATATGGCTGCCCTCGCCACCATCCAGGTGGACGCTGCACACTAGTGGTGGATGAGGAGACCTCACCTTCCCCGTCCCCCCTAAAAAATTTGAGTGTCCAGAAAAGCACTATAGAAATGTAAGCAATTATTATTATTATTATTATTATTATTATTATTATTATTATTAAGACAAATTAATCATCCAGCTAAATATACACAATACACTCTAAAAAAATCTGGGTTATTTTAACCCAATGATGGGTCAAATATGTACAAACCTGGCATAAAATAATTCAACTAATTGCATTTAATACACATTAGAGTCTGATCAGGTTCTCATAGATTCACTTAAAAAATTCAACTAATTTCATTCAATATACATTTTAACTGATTAGAGTGTACATTTGGGTTGTTTTAATCCTATGTTGGGTCAAATATTTACAAACCAGGGTTAAAATAGTCACTTAAAAATTCAACTAATTGCATTTAAAATACATTTGTACTGATAAGAGTCTACATTTTGTCGAATGAATCATCCAGCTAAATATATACATATACACAATACAAAATATGCTGGGTTGTGTTAACCCAATGTTTGGGTCAAATATGTACAAACCTGGGATAAAATAGACACTTATAATTCAACTATTTAATATACATTTGAACTGATAAGAGTCTGTGTTTTGACAAATGAATCAACCAGCTAAATATACAGGGAGTGCAGAATTATTAGGCAAATGAGTATTTTGACCACATCATCCTTTGTATGCATGTTGTCTTACTCCAAGAAGAAAGCCTACTACCAATTAAGCATATTAGGTGGTGTGCATCTCTGTAATGAGAAGGGGTGTGGTCTAATGATATCAACACCCTATATCAGTTGTGCATAATTATTAGGCAACTTCCTTTCCTTTGGCAAAATGGGTCAAAAGAAGGACTTGACAGGCTCCGAAAAGTCAAAAATAGTCAGATATCTTGCAGAGGGATGCAGCACTCTTAAAATTGCCAAGCTTCTGAAACGTGATCATCGAACAATCAAGAGTTTCATTCAAAATAGTCAACAAGGTCGCAAGAAGCGTGTGGAAAAACCAAGGTGCAAAATTAAATCATGAACTGAGAAAAGTCAAGCGTGCAGCTGCCAAGATGCCAATTGCCACCAGTTTTGCCATATTTCAGAGCTGCAACATTACTGGAGTGCCCAAAAGCACAAGGTGTGCAATACTCAGAGACATGGCCAAGGTAAGAAAGGCTGAAAAACGACCACCACTGAACAAGACACACAAGCTGAAACGTCAAGACTGGGCCAAGAAATATCTCAAGACTGATTTTTCTAAGGTTTTATGGACTGATGAAATGAGAGTGAGTCTTGATGGGCCAGATGGATGGGCCCGTGGCTGGATCGGTAAAGGGCAGAGAGCTCCAGTCCGACTCAGACGCCAGCAAGGTGGAGGTGGAGTACTGGTTTGGGCTGGTATCTTCAAAGATGAGCTTGTGGGGCCTTTTTGTGTTGAGGATGGAGTCAAGCTCAACTCCCAGTCCTACTGCCAGTTTCTGGAAGACACCTTCTTCAAGCAGTGGTACAGGAAGAAGTCTGCATCCTTCAAGAAAAACATGATTTTCATGCAGGACAATGCTCCATCACTCCACAAGTACTCCACAGCGTGGCTGGCAATAAAGGATCTAAAAGAAGAAAAACTAATGACCCGTGGTCCATCATCAAATGTGAGATTTACAAGAAGGGGAAACAGTACACCTCTCTGAACAGGGTCTGGGAGGCTGTGGTTGTTGCTGCACGCAATGTTGATGGTGAACAGATCAAAACACTGACAGAATCCATGGATGGCAGGCTTTTGAGTGTCCTTGTAAAGAAAGGTGGCTATATTGGTCACTGATTTGTTTTTGTTTTGTTTTTGAATGTCAGAAATGTATATTTGTGAATGTTGAGATGTTATATTGGTTTCACTGGTGAAGATAAATAATTGAAATGGGTATATATTTGTTTTTCTTTAAGTTGCCTAATAATTATGCACAGTAATAGTCACCTGCACACACAGATATCCTCCTAAAATAGCTAAAACTAAAAACAAACTAAAAACTACTTCCAAAAATATTCAGCTTTGATATTAATGAGTTTTTGGGTTCATTGGGAACATAGTTGTTGTTCAATAATAAAATTAATCCTCAAAATTACAACTTGTCTAATAATTCTGCACTTCCTGTACACAAAACACTCCAACAAAAGCTGGGCTGTTTTGACTCAATGTGGAAAAGATATGTGCAAACACAACGTTGAGTTGTGAAGTTTTTCAATTACATTTAAAATGACACTTATAAACCAGTTAGTTTGGTTTTTACAGGGGTTATACAGGGATGTCCAAATTCGGTTCTGGAGAGCTGGTGTCCTGCGTAGTTTAGCTCCAACTTCCTTCAACACACCTCCCTGGAAGTTTCTAGTATACAGAACCTATGAAGAGCTTGATTAGCTGGTGCAGGTGTGTTTATGTGGGGTTGAAACTAAAATATGCAGGACACTGGCCCACCAGGACCAAGTTTGGACACCCCTGGGTTAAAAGAACCCAGCATTTTTTATAGAGCAAGAAAAGCATCATACTGCAATCACAGTCAGATCTCACTACAATGCATGCAAAAAAGCATGTACTTTACAATCATCAGCCAAGTACATACTTTCACTGAATAGCATAAGCATGCAAATTGGGACTCATTCATTCCTGACATAAAGACTTGAATAAACATAGAGACGGTCCCCAAATGGACCCAACGACAGGTGTTTGGTGTCACGAACATCAAAGAAATTTCCAGAACCTGCACATTGTTTCGGCAATCTGATATTTTCATGATGCCCTGACACATCAAACACATCTTAATGATCAACCGTGTAAAAATATCAGCGAAACAATAGGCTTTTCGTATGCAAAACACCATCTAAATGGCTGTTTGAAACTGTCCCAAGCATATTTAAACAACAACAACAACGAAAAAAAAAATCCACAATTGGAAAGCGGTGGCTGTCGAACCTTTGTCCACGCTTCAGCGAGCAATCTGTAGACTGGAATAATGACTGGCGGTGGTGCTGCAGCCCTCATCATACAGATTCAAAAAAAGGTCAGTTTAATGAAGATCCACTGTACCTCTGCTTTTGTTCTGTGTTGGGTTCAGACTTTATTCCACGTGTGTTTAATTAGAGGCTTTGGCTACCGACAGCTGTCCCTACAGACGCGGCCCATTGTCTAACAGCGTTCTGCCATTTACAAGCGCACAATGGGAAAACTTCCTGTAAAATTGAAATGCACTTCATGCTTTTTGTATTTTTTTTTAATGGAATCTGAATTTCTGTGTGTTTGGAAAAGAGTCAATAGAGATGTAGACGATGCAAACTGATCTGTACAGTGCAAAAAGCCTGGAAACTTTGAAAAAGCCCTTTTCAAAGTTATAGGAGTGAGTTTTGACAAGAAAATACTATTTCATTCTTTGTACTTTCTTTCAAACAACACAGGCTCATTCTGAAAACGTAGCCCAATATCTGTTTCTGGAGATCACGAATTATGTAGCCAGAAGTATGTATGGCTGCACTTTATCTTTAAAACGAACACTATGGGGTGGTATGACGTTGTTCCTTTTCACGTTTACCAGCTGACCGCTTAACCTTCGTATGAATGGCTTTTCCGCTGTTACCAGTTTCCCTAGTAGCTTGCCATGTATGTCGGTAGACTTGAAATGCAGTTAGGAACTGACCACGACGACGAGGTTTGAGTCTGGCAAAGAACGATTCCAGAAAGCAGGTAAGACAAAAACAGAAGCCAAAAAAATAAAATAAACAAGTATTTAACAGGGTGAGAATGTGGTAAAATCTGAAAACGTGGCAAAAATGAGGCAAAAAATGATTGCTTTTTAAAAGTGACGGTTGGGTTTAGAGAAGTGGGTGGGCGCTGGTCAATAGGTGCTTTTGAAAGCACTATTGGTTGGGTTTAGGGAAGGAGGAGGGTGGGTCAGTCAGTTATCCGTCAGCAGCCTCTGGTGAATTTAGGCGAGAAAATCAGGTGCAAATGGCACTCGCAAAAGAAATTTGAGATCTCACAAAGTGTACACAGCAGACTCTGATGGATTTGCAAAAACAAAAACTGCAAAAAAATAAACGTAGCTCCTGAGACATATTTGGTGCTCTTTAGAAATGTATAAAGCGTATGTATATAATATATACATGCTTATAAAAGTCCAATGAAATTAAAATAAAAAAATGTGGATGTTAGTTTTAGTCTGTTAGTTTTAAGGATATCTATAAGCTAATGTGCTCCAAAACAATGACAAAATTTGTGTGCCATGGTTTATAAGATCAATATCAATAGTAAAGCTTGCAGTTTGTCACTTCCGTCTAAATGGATCAAAGTTTTTTTTCACATAACCGCATACTTTAGTTTCTCATCAAAGCTTGACCAATCAAATGCTCTCTAGTGACATGTCCCACCCCCTTCAAGATGTTTCTCATTTGCTTTTTTTATTTGATGTGGTTGAGCTCAATCACTCTCACTGGCAGAGCTGTGATAAAAACAAAACGCTATTGGCTACTTTTTTTAAAGGGGAGGGGCTTATTGGAATTTGCTAACAAGTGTCACAATTACAAAGAAAATTGGTTATTTGACAACATTTAAAAAAATATACTGTTTTCAGTCTTCTTCAAAATTTATATATTTTATTCAATGTGTTTGTAAATATCTGTAAAATTTACTAGCATCTTATGACTGAAAATTAAGTAAATTCATTCATTCATTCATTCATTTCGGCTTAGTCCCTATTTCAGAGGTCGCCACAGCAGAATGAACCATCAACTATTTTGGCATGTTTTACGCAATGGATGCCCTTCCAGCCGCAACCCATTACTGGGAAACACTCATACACACACTCGTACGCTATGGCCAATTTAGTTTATTCAATTCACCTATAGCGCATGCAAACTCCACACAAAAAATGGCAACTGACCCAGCCAGGACTTGAACCAGCAACCTTCAACCTCGCCAATTGTTTAAATCCTACGTCTTTTTTCAGTGAGCTTATGATAGTGTACTATGATGAAATCAGATGGTAAAATCATAATAGTTTAAGACTGAAATAAATGGGTGTAGAAACAATTTTCACCTAATTACACAATTACAAAGAAATGGTAAGTAGCGCATTGAATTAAACAACATTTAAAGGCCAATAAAATGTAAAAAAATTAGAATATTTACAAGTGTATAGTTAAATAATAGTATTATCATCATCAAGTGTCCAAAAATACAGCTATAATCACACCAAAAAGCCTCAAAGATGTGATTTTTTTTGTTGAAATGCTTTTTTGACTCCTTATTTCATTGGTTTCCTATAACACAGATTAATACACAGTTAAATATGAGAATATACAAAGATACTTTTAATATCTTGTCATAACCAGCTTATGGGCTCACCAAAAACATGTAAATATGCATTTGACAAGGGCAGAAATCAGCTGAGGGGCTTAGCAATGGCACTGTTAATGAGATTACAGCATTTCCATGACAACTGTGAACTGGAAATGCTGGATTTAGGAACAATAATGCTGTATTTTTTTTGTTTGTTTGATCACTCACAAATAAACACGTAAGGCCTTGGCATTCATGCGATCACTTTAATCTGACATTACATGTTTGTTTTTTTCCACTATACTGTTCTAAATTCGTGCTCGACTTTACCTTAGATGCCACCCGCTTGGAGAAATAAAAATAGACACAAATGAGTCCCTTTTTTAAGTACATCAGAAATCTGGAGCTGTGAAATAAATGTGGTGAGCAGCTCAGATCATTCGGAGTTCAGTTTCATATCTCTGACTCGACGGTTCAGTTCATTTCTCTGACTGCAGACTAAGCAAAAGTACGTCTCCATTTCTGCACTCATTGCTGCCTAGAAAAAATTAGATGAGATATTACAGAGATCTCATTTATGGTTTTATTTCTCTTAGGGATGTCCAATAATGGCAAAAAAAGTTATGAAATTAATGAGATATTTGGGGATAACAAAAATGTAAGTTAAATTTAATTAAACTAAATTTTACTTAGGCTCTGTCCACAGGTTTTTCAAAATCACACATTTTTCTACGCTGTTTCGCTGTTTAGATGACTGAAACTGAAACTTTCTGAAAACTCTGGCCAGGGTCAAGATTTTCCAAAATTCTGGTTACAGTGTAGTTGTGTGGACACTACAACTGGAGTTTTCGCCTCCAGCGTGTAAGCGTGCACGCTGTTTTCTCCTTTCTGATTGGCTAACATGCATGGCTTACACCAAATGCCAACACAGGCCCATTGTGGATACGTACCCCCGTTTACATTTCTGGAGAGCATGTATTATGTAGTCAGAGTTATGTATGGATGCATTACATCTTTAAAATTAATGCTAAAGGACAGTATGACACTGTTCATTTTAGCGATACCAGATGACCTCCGTATGGATGGCTTTTCTGGTCCTACCAGTCTGCCCAGTAGCTTGCTACGTACGTCGGCGGACTTAGGACATGAAACGGAGTTGACCGCGGCGATAAGTTTTAAGCAGGGCTTAATTTGTGCCGGAACAAGCTGGATTTTCACCTCTGAAATCTGATCCTACCCTGATCTGTTATGGGACCTAGCAATTTACAAATGAATGTAAGCACTGGGTATAATAGTTCTTAACAAAATGAACCACTGAATCATTTGTGCAAAAACTGATTAAATCAGGAGTGTTGTTGTAAGACGTACATGTTGATTGTTTGATCATTTACAGTTGATAATTTCTTTGCACGAAATTAACCATTATCAAGATCACCAGCAATCTAGCCTGTGCAGATAACTGGAGAACTACACATATGCCACTTTAATGAACTACAATTCCCATTATGAACCCCAGACACACCAGTTCCTGATTGCACCAGATTACACACATACACCTGGAAGCTCATGATGGACTAATCATGGACCATATAAACAGCACACGACTTGTGAGTCTTGTTCCCCTAAGCGTTTTCCTTGCCTTGTCCTTTCGTGGTTTTTGATATTTGCTTTGTTCATTGTTTTATGTTGTTTTGCTGCCTGTCCTGACTATTCGCCTGTTTTGCAATTTTGAATTACTTTCATGTTACTGTTTGTTCCTGTATGACCATTGCCTGCCTGACTATTCTCTTAATAAATCTGCAAGTGGATTTCAACTCTGTTGTCACCTAACTCACTCTTACAATCATATAAATGATATTAAAATAATCCATAACAGAAATATAGTTGTTCATTGTTAGTTCATGTTCATTAGGTCATTAGTTAATGTTAACAAGCATAAATTTGGATTAAATCATGCATAAGTAAATGTACAATCACACCGGTGGGATCAGCCTTGGCTGGTCCATATGTTTAAATACACATTTTCTGCAGACAAACGATCTAACTCATAACATTCTTATTTGAAATTTTGAAAAACAAGACATTATTGATAATTAATAATGTCAAATCCACAAAAATTATAATAATTTTGAAGTGCTATTTTAATTTTTAACAAAGCTGTATGTTCTGCTTAGCTTTATTTTAAACTTTTTTTGGTGAAACAAAAAAAAATGATATTATTATGTCCAAAATATAACTCTCTAAAATATTAACTTCTAGTTCTGACTTCTAGTTAGTTTTGCTCACATTTTTTTGTAAAATTATGTGATATTACTGCACTATATCATATCTCCCAAATATAAAAAAAAACAATACCCCATACAAGGTTGTTTTTGCTTTCATAATGCAATTCATAGTCTCATTCCAATAGACTTCATCATGCAATCAATGACTTTGGACTCTCAAGATGTGTTTTTTGTGACATGAGTGACACACTCGATAACATTGGCTTGCGTAATCTTAAAACAACAATTACGCTATTATAGCAAACAATTACATTAAATATTGCACACCCCTAGTCAATTCTCCTTTGTCAAAGCAAGATTAATCAGCGATCCTCTCAGCCATTGTTTGCAAATGAACCACAGCCTCTTTACAGCTCAATAATGCACCACGTGTGGGCAAAAGAGAGCTGAAATTGTAATATTTAAAACAGCCTCTCTAGGGGTCTTAAATGAAGTACACAGAAGCGCAGATGGCATGCGGAAGCCCTCCGATTCTGTTGTCTTCTTCCATTAGAGAAGAGCTAAAAAAAGCTTTATTAGTCTGTCACTCGGTCGACTCTCATAAAATCAATTTCCAGTTTCACCTTACAAAAGGGAGAAGAAAAAAAAGCCCTCCACATGCACTCAGAACAATATGCCCCCCAACTCATTTCGCTGCAAACATAAGACCCATGTAGGAAAGGATTTGAGTCTTGTGGAACCCGAGGATATAGGGAGCATGAAGAAAAAAGCTTACACAAGAGGGAGCAAATCACAGCATTCGTCACAGAGATTCCCTCGTTCCTGGGCAGAGCGTCCAACGGCTGATAGCCATGTGTGCCTGAAATTGCACTATACGAGGAAGCCACCTAAAATGACCCTCATGGGAGAAAGCTGGAGCTGTTTCAGGATGAATAAAAAATAGTTGTTCACACTTCCCCCAGCTTTTGTTTGCTAAAAGGACAAAATGTGCATGGGATTTGTGCTTTGTTGCTGGTTGAATCCTAATCATAAATGCTTGCCGTTGCCAGTAATGCCCAATCGCAATCTAGTCCCTGCCAAGCTGTTCAGTTTGCGCTGTAGTCGTTTCTCCGTGCTTTTGTTGTAGCAAACACTCAGAAACAACTCTCATTACACAGACATGCTCTCTGATCCTTGTCCAAACTGAGCTTGATCCAAAAGCAATGCACTCGCTGTTTTTTCAGACGAGCAATTTGGACACTCTTGAGTCATAAAGTTCACTCATGCATAGGCAAGATTTATTTACAGGAAACGTTTAGCAACTATTACTGGGCTGAGTTAACATAAGTTCATATGATGCGTGAAGTACAGTATGATCTAAGGTCATATGGTAAATGGAACCGGTAAAACTTAAGAATTAGGTGGCATTTAATAATAATGTATTTATCATGAAAAAACAATAAACAATACATTTATTACAGTATTTATTTATCTTTGTTAATGTTAGCTAATAGAAATAAAGTTTTTCATTTTTAGTTCATGTTCATTAGGTCATTAGTTAATGTTAACAGGCATAAAATTGGATTTACTCATGCATAAGTAAATGCTAAAGTGTTATTAACCCTTTCACGTGTACAATCACACCAGTGTGATCAGACTTGGCTGGTCCATATAATGCGTGAAATCTAAGTACAGTATGATCTAAGGTCATATGGTAAATGGAATCGGTAAAACTTAAGAATTAGGTGGCATGTAATAGTAATGTATTTATTAACATGCACAAACAATAAACATACATTTATTACAGTATTTATTTATCTTTGTTAACGCTAGTTGTTTAAATAAAGTTGTTCATTGTTAGTTCATGTTCATTAGGTCATTAGTTAATGTTAATAAGCATGAATTTGGATTTAATCATGCATAAGTAAATGCTGAAGCATTATTAACCCTTTCACATGTACAATCACACCGGTGTGATTAGACCATTCAGAGTGCACGTCATCAACTGCTAAAATTCAAATCTGACAGTGCGCGCTGAGGTAAAGTAAGAGGTGCGCAGCACTTGTCATAAATCACCATTTATCCATGCTTTCAAACAAATAACATTTTTTTTAGGTTTCAGACATACAAATACACATACCCACAAGCAAAATATAACATTTGAGGCTTGTAAAATACACGCAGGTGTCTATGGAGACAGCAATAATAATTATTTTTCAATATAACTGGATGATGTGCTTTGTTCATAAAAGATACACACTGTTTATGTTAATAGAATATTTTCTCTATTCCTCTCCCAGATAAAAAGTTGCTTAACTTCATGTATTTCTGAAGAAAATAATGAATAAACATGGCGTAAATCCAGCAGCTCAGATCTCTCCTGTGGTTGTTGCTAGAAGGGATACAGCTGTGATCAGAAGTTAATGAGAACTATCCTCAGCTGTATCCCATCTAGACTTCACCGCGCTGCAGGTGAGAGTGAAGTCTAGATGGGATACCGCTAAGGATACTCAGGTCAATTAAACTAAATTGTGTGACCATGACTATAAAATTATAAATAACAGGCTTTATTTAAAGAGGTCATGAACTAAGAAATCAACTTTTACTTGAATGTTTGATATATAAGAGGTCTTCATTTTAAAATAATATTCTCTAAGTTTCAGGACTGAAAATGTCTATGTTACTGAAATAAAGGTATTTATTGCCATCAGTCCCAGAAAATGCTAGATCCTGAAATGTACCTATCTATGACATCATATGTAGGTTAAACACCGCCCCCACAGAAGAATATCAAAGCCTGATTCTGTAGCTACGCCCACTAATTTTCACAGGACACAATCAGATTATGCCACAGATGCATTTAGTTCCTCACATGAACTGAAAGAGTCAAATACTAGCTTACTATGCATAGCTGTTATCCAATCATAACAATAGGTGTTTAGTTCCAAGTCCTTTTTTTTCAATTTACCAACATAAAAACGGTGGACCAATTGGAGCGGTTTTCAGACCGACTGCAACTTGACATAGGAGTGCGGTCCCCCCGCCCACCGAATTGATTGACAGCTGCGGATTAACATGTCTCCGTAGTAACGTGTGTAATCATATCAAACAGACACAGGACCAGGACGTGAGCAAACTAAGCAACCATAAATAAAAGGTCTGTTCAGTTTGCTAGGGTCATCAATCATCATCAAATGTGATCAAGAGTGAGTTTTACAAGTTTAAAATGTTTTAAAACAGTGCATGTGTGTAATGAATTACAGCCATTTACTTCATCAACACAGCCGCGTGTCAGAACAATCATAAAAGACGCTTCAATCCCGGTTTGTGGACGTTAAAATTAGGTTTATTTTGTACATTAACATAACAGACATCCATACAGCAGTGGATATTAACCTGTATTCTGTCACATTTGCGTGCAAAAACAGTGCAAAGCTAAACGCGCGCTGTCTGTGTGTGCCTGTCAGCGCTGTGTGTGTGTGTGTATTTGTGTGTGTGCGTGAACTTTGTACGACATTATGTGTGACTCATCCTGCAACTCCACAACATGCATCAAATACTCATTGGTAAAGTTCTTACTTGTTGTTTTTCCTCACAAATGTTACGTGAGATCTTATTCCTTCGTGTTTGTCTGTTGTCTGACGCAGCCGAGGGAGCCGCTGCCAGGCACATGGAAACGGTGGGCGTGAAGGATTAGCCTTAAAGGCGCAGTACACAAAAACAGCTAGCTTCTGCTAAATGCTACAAAAAAGGAACTTATGACAGGTATAATAAAAAAATCTGATGGGTGTTTTTAGATTAAACTTTACAGACACATTCTGGAGACACAAAAGACTTATATTAAATCTGGAAAAAGTGGTAACCTATGTGCCCTTTAAGATTTTACCACATTCTCACCCTGTTATTTACTTGTTTATTTTATTTTTTGGCTTCTGTTTTTGTCTTACACGGTTTCTGGAACCTTTGTTCATCAGACACAAACCTTGTCATCATGGTCAACTCCTCTCTGTGTCTCAAGTCTGCCAACATACAAGGCGAGCCAACGGACAAACTGGTAACAGTGGGAAATCTGTCCATATGGAGGTAAGCGGTCAGCTGGTAAGCACGAAAAGGAACGGTGTCATACCACCCTGTAGTGTTTGTTTTAAAGACCAAAGCAGCCATACGTACTTCTGGCTACATAATTTGCGATCTCCAGAAATGTATATAGGGTTACGTTTTCAGAATGAGCCTGTTTTAAGAAAATCTGTGCATTCTCTAAGACGGCCTCAAAATCAGGGTACAAAAAAGCTTATTACTTATTGGTTTTTCATGTTTTTGAAAATAAAATCTGTGTAAACTTCATTGGTGGACCTAAAATGACAATAAAACGATAAAAATTCATTTATTCATTCATTTTCATTCGGCTTAGTCCCTTAACGATCAGAATAAAATATATTAAGCCAATTCAAGACCCCTTTAAAGGTTTAAAGTTTGTTTTGAAGGTACTTTAGTGGGTTTACATCTATGGTAAACCTTAAAGTCTGCATAAAATCACAATTTGCAATGTTTTTTTGCTAGCACACACTGTTAGTCTTAAGGTGAGCAATGAATCCATTAATTAATCCAACAGTTTTGGTAATTTTAGTGAAAATCTAACTACTTGCTTTAACTCTTGAATGTCCATTAATTTTCTGTAAGTTAGGATGAGAGGAGCAGCACAAAAATAAAACCACACCCCCTTTTAAATATTCAGTTTCAGTTAGAAATCATCAAACTGAGATAAAAGTCTGCAGCAACTTCATTCAGTTCAGTTCAGATCATTCATTCATTCAATCAGTGTCCTTCGGCTTAGTCCCTTATTTATCAGGGGTCGCCACAAAGGAATGAATCGCCAACTATTAAAGCATATGTTTTACGCAGCGGATGCCCTTCCAGCTGCAACCCATTACTGGAAAACACCCATACATTCTTGCATTCACACACTACGCCAAATTTAGTTTATTCAATTCACCTGTACCTTTGTCTTTGGACTGTGGAGGAAACCGGAGCACCCGGAGGAAACCCATGCCAACACTAGGAGAACATGCAAACTACACACAGAAAAGCCAACTGAACTAGCTGGGATTTGAACCAGCGACCTACATGCTCTGAGGTGACAGTGCTGTCCACTGCACTACCATGCTGCTCCACTTCCAGTTCACACAGACATTAATTTTCCCATTAAATATAATGAAGCATGATTTTTAGTGTGTGAAACGGTTCTTTTAATGAGGTTATAAATTGATAAGTTAAAACCCCCTTCATCTTTTTTTATAAAGTTCCCTGTATAAAAACATCCCAATTTAACCTTATCATTCAAATAAACAACCTGTAAAGGTTTTATGTCATTTAGAACCAATTTTTTCTTTAAGAAATCAACAAAACCATTTATCATGCATGTTTGAAACCTTTTACATTCACAAACAGCTATATTAGACTCTAGATGAAAGATAACATCTGGAGAAAAAATGGGGCACTTTAAACATAAGTAACAATGACAGTATAAAGTTAGTTCAACGATGCAAAATAATAAAGCACTGTGTTTTGATGCTGCTCTGCATGTTTGGATGAGGATCACTAAATATGACCACTGCTCAAAGTGAATATGATGAGCTGTGATAGTTTCCCCTAACATGGCAAGCATTGGTATTTGGAGATGCAGATGAAACATTTGTTGCCACAATACTTTGTAATGCCTGCCCAGTGTTCATGTGGTCCAGTGGTTGAAACATCCTATTAAAATTCCATGAGTGCAGAACACAATATTAATGACTGCTGCAGCAAACTGCACAAACTACCACTGCAGCATCGTTTAAGCATTGGAAGTGTGGTAAAAAAAAAACTGCATAGAATGAGAATTCACAGCTGAGGGGAATAAAAATCTGCCTAAATGCTTGCTGGATTTAAGACAAAGCAGAACTAATATTTAGGAGCCTACGGGATAGCAGAGAGCTAGAGGCCGGCAACATGATTAGTTGGTTTCTCTAATCCTCCTTGTCAATTAACGCCAGGCCCTGGCCTGTAGACATCGAGATCCTGTCAAGCGTCTATTTCATGGCAAATTGATTGGTGTGGAGGGACAGAAACAGGAAAGGTTGTACAAAGGAATAAAAACTATAGGGTCAACAGGAAAGTCAGGCATTCAGATTTACAAACATACACTGTAAAAAATATCCATAAATTAACAATTTTCCATATTGTGATACTCATGCTTTATTATTTTTATTAATTTTATTTAGTTATATATTTATGCTTTTTAATTGAATTGTGGCACCTTATACTTTTCTTTTTCAGTTATTTTACAGACCTAATTTCCAGTGTTATTTATTATACAATATATTGTTTCAAGCTACTAAAGTTTTAGTAATAGTCACTTTGATAAAATGCACAGTTGAATTATTATCATTAAAAGTCAACAGAGCAGAGATCAACATCCCATAATACAAATAATAACAGTAAATAATTAGAAAACATTTGAAGATCACAAAATAGGGAACCTATAGACCAATGACCATGTTTGTAAACATTCATCAACAGAACAACTGCATTCTGACAGCGAACTACACCTGGACTTACGGCAGGGTATGTGAACTTACTCATAAAGTTAAAGTTGGTTTTATATTCGCACATTCAGACTTTCTCCTTAATAATATAATTTCATAAATGTATTATTTGCAAACTCTAAATAGCGAAATCATATTAGCAGCCAATGATTATCAAAGTACAACATTGTTCACAGTCAAATAAACAGTGTTAATGTTGTTTTCAAGTCACATTTGCAGGTTATTTCAGACCGAATATTCAAAGTGCCGTGGTAAACAATATAGGGAGCTGTCACAAGTTGTCACTGAATGAATGAATATAAAACCAACTTTAATAACTTACACTTTCACGTTTCATTCTAAGCATTCAGTGTCCTCAGTTTAATTAACCATATGTAACTGTTTTGGCCGAAATCATTGCTGCAATTAAAAACGAGTAATGTATATGATTCAGCAAAGCATGAACTTACCTGATATAACATGAGAACTGCAGAGTCGAGTATTTCTAATTAGGTTGTCACTTCATTCAGCTCCCTTTTAGCCAAAGACGTGTGCAGTTGGCATTGAAAGCAGTGTGATGTATGTTAAAAGTTAAGTTTTCTATTTTTTGCCTTTCGAATTTGGCATCATACCTCAAAACACGACATGTTTGCTATTGCAGCCAGTCTTTTTCTGCAACCGGAGACCCGTGTGACGTCATGTCTGACGTAGGTAGGTAATTCGTCTATTAATTACAGTTTTTTCAGTCACTTTGGTGCATTTCTTAGATCAGAATTGAAATTCTCAAAAAAAAAACCTGTTCAATCTTCACATCATTGTGTCATTTGTGCACATCAGAAAAGCAGTTTCTTATTCCTTTGAACAAGTTGCCAATGCTTGCGTACATCCATGCAAATGGTTATGTGCAATTCTCTGATGTTTCTTACATTATCAATTGCTTATGTCATGTTGATCAAAATGTATTTACAGTTTTTCTCAGTGGCTTTGGTGCATTTCTCACAACACTTTACATTTGCACAACAGTTAATGCATTTCTCCAAACAATTAGTACAAACTGCAAAACCTGATTGATAACCTGCAAAAGTGTGTCTCTTGCTCAAAATGGATAGCTCATGCCTCAAAAGCAAGTATTCATGTCAACGAAAGTGTAAGTGTCATCAAGATGAAAAGTCCTGACACCATTGTTTATGAACAAAATAGTCAAATGGCTTTGTCATGTTTTCATTATAACAGTTTACTCTGTAAATATTTTCTAATGCAAAAAAGTCAGATTTTGGTGACACTTCCTAAAAAAGCTCAAGACAGCACTATATACTATTTGCACAGCCATTTGAAAACTACAGTAAATTTAGACATCACTGCATTTATTGAGGTATCTGAGTACAAGACACTAAATATGTATGTTTCACATTTTACTGCATGTGCTTTTAACAATTCTAATTTATTCACAGCATTGTGCAAAAGAATAAATACACCCTTATTTACAACAAACATAAACTCCCTTTGGGTAGAGCTGTGCACAATTGTAAACAATCTGCAGTACATATTAGAACTGAACCTACAACATACACAGGTCTGTAAATCAATCATGAAATTGTTCAATTTAGAAGACGTTTTCAGGAATTTTTTTTTTTTATAAAATGAGCTTGACAGATTTTGACAACTAGTTCAACATTTTTGTATGTAATGACTCAAGTAATGAAATGAGGACTATTAGTTTTATATGCAATGACTATTCAGCATCCACAAGTTTAGTTCATTTTGACTGACATGACATAAGCAAATGATAATGTTATAAAACATGTTATAAAGCAGAGAGTTGTATGAAAGCAATTGATGCATGTCCAAAAGCATTTGCAATTTGTTGAAAGGAATGAGAAACTGCTACCATGGTGTGCACAAATGACTAATTGTTTTGAGAAATGCTGTTGTGCAAACGTAAATAGTGTTGAGAGAAATGCATGGATGGATGGATGGATGGATGGATGGATGGATGGATAGATAGATAGATAGATAGATAGATAGATAGATAGATAGATAGAT
>CAIGQZ010033059.1:5010617-5025020 GCA_903798205.1 Danio tinwini | reverse complement strand
GTTAGTTAGTTAGTTACACCAGAAAAAAGGCTTTTGCTGTTTGTTCACCGATTTGGGTTGGGTCAACATGAAGGATTTGTGTGAAACCCAGCCATTTTTATAGTGTAATTAGTTAGCTGTTAGTTAGTTAGTTAGTTAGTTAGTTAGTTACATAACTGTTTTATGTTCAATCCAGTTCAATCTGTCAAAACTATTAACTTAATCGATTTGTGTTGGGTCAACATGAAGGAATTGTGTGAAATGAAGATAATTCACATGAAGATAATTGTGTGAAACTCAGCATGTTTTATACTGTAGTTAGTTGGTTGGTTGGTTGGTTAGTTAGTTAGTTAGTTATTTATTTAGTTAGTTAGTTAGTTGTTTACACTCAAAAATGTGTTTTGCTGCTTGTTCAAACTACTTATTTAAAATGAGTTGACGCAACATAATTTTTAAAGTTTTTTGGGACAACTTAATTGTTTTATGTTCAATCCACTTCATTCATTCAGTCATTTTCCTTCGGAAAATTTTTTTTTTCCTTTTCGGAAAATTTCCTTGTTGCCACAGCGGAATGAAATGCCAACTATTCCGCCATATGTTTTAGGCAGCGGATGCCCTTCTAGCCGCAACCTAGTACTGGGAAGCACCCATACACTATGGTCAATTTAGTTTATCCAATTTACCTATAGCGCATGTCTTTAGACTGTGGGGGAAACTGGAGCACCTAGAGGAAACCCACACAAACACGAGGAGAGCATACAAACTCCACACTCGAACCAGCAATCTTCTTGCTGTGAGGCGACCACTGAGCCACCGTGCTGCCAGATTTTTTTTTGTTATTTACAAAATATTTAATAATGTATATTAAGAATGTATGAAATGCCAGCCTTTTAATTATTATAAAAAAATCAATAAATTATAAAACATAATTAATATTCATATTCTATTCAAATATTGAGATTCTGTTCAATTATGATATTTCTTTATTAATGTTTTTTTTCTTATGCATAGGACTTTTTGAGAAGTAGCAAATAAATAAAAAATAATAATGTAAAAAGCATTAATATGACACCAATCTGAGATTTTAACATCACCTGCATTGATCACTGAGTCAGACTTCCAAGGTCAACACATATTTTTACAGAAACATGAATTTAAAAATGTACGACAGAGCATTTGCTTAAGATGAAACACAATGAAGCAAGAGATGTGATCATGTCGCGTGCTGCTGTTTGAGATCTTCCCTGTGACTACCTACATACCGCTTAAATAAATTAGACAATATAGAGTACACAGACGTGTGCGGTACACAAGAACTCCATTCTGAACACAAGCCATGGTTTATGTAGGAGAGCGCAAGGATAAATCATCGGGGCTGCATCTGACAGCTTTCAGAAGCTCTTAGTAGCAAGGCATTACATTTTGATGAAAATTTTACATCACACTCCAGAGCACATCGCTGCAGCTGCGGCATCTGCTTCTTTTTGCTGCAGTTACTTCGCGTTTGCTCAAAAAACGCACATCTACACAGTGACAGGTGTTCAGCTGGAACTCCAGATATCGAACACAGCTGCTACAGTTCCTTATGAGCCTGGATTGCATTTACAGTAGGAACTGGATATTGCATTTGATTCGAATAGCCTAATCAAATCCTGAACCGTTTTTTTTTTTTTTTGGCCTGTCCAGAAGGTTTTTCCCTCACAGATTTCCTTTAAATTCATTCAGCTAACATGAAATCAGATTGAATATCTCCAGCAAAGGAATAACCCTCCCTTACTGTTATCGCAAATGTCTTTCCTGAAGAAATGTGTGCGTGTAAAGCACCCCGCTGCTACATCCGAAATTAAAAGACATATTTAATATTGCAAACTAATTGTTCGGTAAGTGGGTTCATCTCCTCATGAGGAGTCATTTGATTCCGGGCTGGCACTAAAAAGGCACGACGTCAGATGGTAATAGAAGGAGACAAGCTCTTCCCTGCACTCTCTCTGGTAAATATCATTTTCACGGTGATAAAACATCATTCGGAGCTGTTAAACATAATGGGCTGTTTCAATAATCCATGGTGGCATCATCTAATCACAGTAATCACTGTTTGTGAAGAGCTGCGCATGATGGCGTCCGGATGCATGCGGAAATGTGTGGCGTTAAAATCAATGCAAGACCGCTTTGTGCGTTCAGACAGGGCAAATGGTTTTCACAGGACACTTCCCAACGGTGATCCCATCTACACTCAAACAGCAAACCTGTAAACAAGCATTAAAGTGATAGTTCGACCAAAAATGAACATTGTGTCATGAATTACTCACCCTTCATTTGTTCTGAACCTGATTAAAGGTAAGTTGGTTCAAAAACACATTCTTGTTGAAAATGTCTTCACATCTCAAAAGCAACCATTAAGTTAAAGGGTTAGTTCACCCAGATATGACACTTATGCAATTAATTATTCTCCCCCTTACGTCATCCCAATCCCCTGAGACGTTTATTCATCTTCAGAACACAAATGAAAATATTTTAGATGAAATCGATAGGGTGACGCGATGGCGCAGTAGGTAGTGCTGTCGCCTCACAGCAAGAAGGTCGCTGGTTTGAGCCTCGGCTGGGTCAGTTGACATTTTTGTGGAGTTTGCATGTTCTAATCAGCATTTTGTGTGGGTTTCCTCCAGGTGCTCCGGTTTCAACCACAAGTCCAAAGACATGCGGTACAGGTAAATTGGGTAAGCTGTGAGAGTGTATGGGTGTTTCCCAGTGATGGGTTGCAGCTGGAAGGGCATCCGCTGACTAAAACATATGCTGGATAAGTTGGCGGTTCATTACGCTGTGGTGACCCCAGTTTAATAAAGGGACTAAGCTAAAAAAAAAAATGAATGAATGAATGAATAAATGAATGAAATCGATAGACGATGGCAACGATCCTGACATGTTCAATTTCTAGAAAAGAAAACAAAAACATTGTCAAAACAGTTCATTGGTTTAAATTTATCATACAAAACTTTAAGAACACCTTTGTGTGCCTAAAAAACACCCTTTATATACAATTTTGTTCACCTATATTGTCTCTCTATATTGTCTGTGTCCAGTCAGGATGCACGTTTACTATGGGCACCTGAGCAGTGTGATGTATTGCTTTTAAAAGTTTAAATGCAAGCATCTTATTGCTCATAGTAAAAGTGCACATTGAACTGATGCAGAAGATATAGGCAGAGTTTTTAAGGTACACAAAAGTGTTTTTGGAGCTTCATATGATTACATCTGAACCACTGAAGTCACATTGATATATGGAGGATGAGGGAGCTCTCAGATCTTCATTTGTATTCTGATAATGAAGGAAGATCACTGGAGATTTGACCGACATGAATTATTTTAATCTAATTTAATTTTAATCTAAATGTAATTATATGTATTTATATTGTCTGTGAAAGGCATATGACCAAACAAACTTCATTAAATCAAAATGTTTAGTTCAAACATTACAATAGGAACTTTTTCCACACAGAGTTGACTTATTTTTAACTGCAGGCGCACAGGGCACTCAGGCAACAGTTGGTTCGAAAGCAAAGCACCCCAGGCAAAAAAAAAGCAAGCCAACACTTGCTTCCAATAAAAACATTTAAAAACGGCACCTTTGACCGCAAAAACATGTCACAGCAAGAACGTCACTGGTTCAAGTCCTTTTTTTAGCAAGCAAAAAATGCTCTTCATGTTCTCCCCATTCTCGTGTGTGTTTCCCCTGGGTTCTCCAGTTTCCCTTCACAGTCCAAAAACATGCGCCATAAGTGATTTGATCAATCTAAATTAGCACTATAGTCGAGCTCTTATCCAGCAGTATATCTCTATATAGCAATTTATAATCTGTCATTAGCTCTAAATAAGGGGGGAGTTCATCGAGATCTACCTGAGCTCAAACCCCCCTCTTGCCCTGAAAACGAGAGGGAGCCCCGGGCTCAAGGATCTTATGAGCTCAGGGCTCTCTCCCGGGACAGCATGCCAAACTCGCTTTATAATCAATTATCAGCTAAGTGTGAACTCTTGAAAGTGTGTTTAATTGAGAGTTGAATATTCTCCAACTGCCAGCGCATTTAAAAATGTTAGACAAACAGCTCCTGGTCATGCTGCTGGCGTTCTACAAAAGTGGTGCTCTCATTGAAAACTCAGGACAAAACATTTTGTTGGACACACATCTGTAATGTTTTCTCACTGGCAAATGAGACACGCAGTAATCTCCTTTGTCTTGTGACTTCTGGTCCCAGGTCACATTTGCATGTCCGCGTTCATGTTTTTTGGAGGAGGCATGGCTTTGGACAGTGATTATGCAGGGCGGGCAGTATCTTTAGCTTTAGCAACAGCCAGACACTACGATAGAGGGAAGCAACAACTAACAGCTAGACATTTCCACGATAGAGGGAATATTTTCCATATTAAAAGGAGTTTTGGTTCTAACCAACGCCATGAATTGACCTGGAATTGATTAAAAACGGCTTCTATTTCTCACAGCTGAACATGTGAAACCTATGTCAGTAATTACTTCAGGTAAACCTTGTGTGTTTTATTTAGTGCTAAATGCCAACAATGTGAGTTTGAAAAGATTCTAAACCTTGCCGTTTAGTGAGTGAGTGCATGTTCTGTGCTTCTGAAATTTCTGTTGTGTTTCGTCTGGTGCAAACAGTCAAATTGCTCATCACTGCGTAGGGCTGGACAATAATTCGATATCAATATATATCGCGATAGATTTTTTTTCAATAACGGTGATATGATTTTTTAACCCATTTCCGGTATTTCGATATAAATTTGCATATATATTTTATTATATATAAGATCTTATCTTATCTTTACAAATTCAGATGTAGTCATTTGTAGGTACAGACATCCGTTGTGTGCGTTCTTGGCAGTTTTTTCCTGTCTTTTTAATATTGTCCATATCGATATCGGATTTATATCGTATCGACCGAAATTAGGAAGTATATTGTGATATAAGTTTTTGCCATATCGTCCAGCCCTATCACTGCGTATCCCGTCACAAAGTGTGTTGTTAGGACACGCGGTTACAATGTAACCTGCTCACCTAATGTTTACATTTGTAATATTTATATCATTTTCCCAGAGATGGAAGGGCATCCACCGCGTAAAAACGTGCTGGATAAGTTGGCGGTTCATTCCGCTGTGGCGACCCCAGATAAATAAAGGGACTAAGCCGAAAAATAATGAATGAATGGATATTTATATCATTTGCTAATTAATAACCTCATGTGGAACTGAATCTGTCTTATTTCGATGTCTAATACAGTCCATTTCGGTCACGGACGCATGCTTTCAGAGCCTTTCTGAATGAATGAATGAAATATGCTGTTTTCCAACAAGGGTGTTGAAATATAATTGGCTAAACTGGCATTGTGCAGGTTAAATTTACCTAAACAAAGACAGCATTCCGGCACGGAAAAAACATTTTAAAGCAAAATATCTGACTTCAGCATTGTTTTTCAGTTAAACAAGTATGTTCACTTGGGATGTTTCTTAAATATCTGCACACATATTATGGTATTTTTATGCTTTAGAAGAGTCAAAAACTTACATACAGCACCTTTAAAATATTTTCTTTTGTGTTCAACCGAGAAAACTAAAACTCAAACAGGTTTTGGAAAAAACTGTAAGGTGAGTAAATGGCGAGTACATTTTTTCCTTTTTTTGAGTGAACTATCTCTTTAAAAGCCACCAATGCAAAAGCCCAGATCAGCATGTGAATGATAAAAAGCAGCATGTTTATGAGGCATTTCAAAGGGAAAAGAAAATGCTTCTAAATCATTTGCACATCAGAGGCAGCTAATATGATGAGGTTGTAGTGAATAATAACAGTGGGTAGACTATTATACTGGATTTCAGTCATTTACTGTGAGTTTAACTTTGCCTTTCCTTTACTACGTGTATTTAAATTAAGTATTATACGACTCAAAAGGATTTAAATAGAAACCCAATTATTAAGATTATCAAAAACATTTTTGAAAGAAAAATCTTTCCTTTCTTATCACAATTTCTTTAATCCCTGCACCAAAAAACATTTGTGATTGTATTTTCATATCATGTTTGACTAAAATCCCAATTCCATCTCGTCGTCTGTGAACAGAGGCTCTGTTAATGCTTTTTAAAATTCATCAGCTGAAACTATTAATGCCCATTCGGGTGTCTGGGCTTGTGACAAATGGTGAGGTCATTCCCAGCGTGACACACTTACTCAAAATAATGTGATCACTCTTCAGAAATGAAGGACTGGAATAATGGATAATACAACAAATCACCAGTGGCTTTTTTTCCTTCATATTAGACCTAAATCTTACAGCTGATACCCATTAGGAGACTTTGGAGAGAAGTTTGAGAGAACTCATTGTGAAATGACAGTCTTGATGGAGTCAAAGTGACCTCGCACACACAAAAAGAGAGTGTCGCATGCAGGAATTGTACCTGGATTAAGATGGACTACTCTGTGATAATGAGGTCAGCAGTTCAGATATATAAGCTTAGGTTCTTCCAAAAGACTGTACTCTGCAACAGTCGTGGAGACTTTTGAAACCTCATTCATCTTCTTGTTACCCTCAATGGATGTAATGGATGAAAGAAAATTCAGCAAATTTTACATTGTATAGAAATCAAGACAATGCCACAACAAAATATGGACCAGCCTCAATGTGTGCACTCTTTGGTGACATGATGCATAGAAAGACAAGGAATAGTCCACATCAGACAAAAGGGTGAATCTAGGATGCACCATGGGTCTCTTCAGAATCATACAATGAAAAATATAATACACTATGGTCTTGCAGAATTCACTGATATGTAAAGAAAGCATATGAAGTGTTAGATGCATAGCTTTTTAGGTACTTTCTGTTGAATTCCATTGAAACTATGCTTTAACGATGTGTCCCTCTCACTAATAAAACTGGTGAGAAAACAGCTGTTAAAAAGCATCTGATTGAGATATGGATGTTTGCACTTTGCACAAGCTTTGCAATTTGACAATCTAGTCCAGGGGTTCTCAACCTTTTTCACTTTGGGGCCCACTTCTTTCTCAGATCAATTTTTGAAGGCCCCCACCAGTATATATATATATATATATACATATATATATATATATATATATATATACATACATACATATTTTTATATACTTTACATATCAGTGAATTCTGCAAAACCATAGTGTATTATATTTTTCATTTTATGATTCTGAAGCATCCTAGATTCACCCTTTTGTCTGATGTGGACTATTCCTTGTCTTTCTATGCATCATGTCACCAAAGAGTGCACACATTGAGACTGGTCCATATTTTGTTGTGGCATTGTCTTGATTTTGTGGCATTGTCTATATTTCTATAAAATTTGCTGAATTTTTTTTTGTCCATTACATCCCGATATATATATATATTTGCTGTGCCTTTTCATTCATTCATTCATATTCTTTTCAGCTTAGTCCCTTTATTAATGTGGGGTCGCCACAGTGGAATGAACCGCCAACTTATTCAGCATGTTTTACGCAGCAGATGCCCTTTCAGCTGCAACCCATCACTGGGAAACATACATACACATTCACACACATACACTACGGTAAATTTTTAGCATACCTAATACACCTATACCACATGTCTTTGGACTTGTGAGGGAAACCGGAGCACCCAGAGGAAACCCACACGAACACGGAGAGAACATGCAAACTCCGCACAGAAATGTCAACTGACCCAGCCGAGGCTCGAACCAGCAACCTTCTTGCTGTGAGGCGAACATGCTACCCACTGTGCCACCATGTTGCCCTGTTGTGCCTTCTATTATTTTCTATTATCAGCATTTAATAAAAAAATATAATTTTATTTCAATTTAATTATATATAAAACTAAAACAATATAATATATATAAAAAATTAATAGCAATAATTTTATATATATATATATATATAAAAACAATACAGATTCAAAGAGAACCACAGGTCAACAGGGAGACTGCAAAAGACCAGCTTCTGCTTTAAACTGGACTGACTGAATATCTACTATTAAATATCTACTATTCAAAAATATACAGACAAGTGTATAATACAATAAAACACCCTAAATCTGTTGAGGTTGCAGCTGGATATTTTGGGGAGATCGCTGACAGGAACAGTGAACAGCTCCGCCAGAGCGCGTATGATGCTCATATACAAGTTTATTTTACATTCTATGGCAGAAACGCCATTAGGTCTCGCTAGATCCTTCTGTATGGGCTCACGTTCGTACAAAAATACACTAAGTGAGACTTTCACTTTCACTTCACGCATAATGTTAGTTTGTGAATGAACAGACTTACATGTACTAGCTGCAGATGCGATCATGAGGCTGAGTTTGAAGTAATCAATCAGAGAACAGAAGAAAGTGCATTATTTCAATCATTTTAACTCGGCATATTAATAATGAAATCTAAAAATTATACTATAATATTGAGAGTTTATTTTAAGCTATCTCGTGGCCCACCTGCAGGATCGCTGAGGCCCACTAGTAGGCCGCAGCCCACCGGTTAAGAATACCTGATCTGGTTGATTTATGTTGCATTTTTTTATGCAGTACTTTATATAAATGACAAAGAATGCTTTACAGATACTAGGGGTGTCAAAATTAATCGTTTCTTCAGTGCACCGCGATGCAGACGCGGACAATTCGGTATTGGTTCAGTAATTATCATAACCGGTTATGCACTGACGTCATTTATCTCACATGCGCTATGTAGCATACTATGGTGAGGAAGGCGAGCCGCGAGCACGAGTATTTACAACGCTCTAACTACGTAAAAACTCTGAAACTGTGCACAATTTCACTGAGTGTGTGTTTGCTGAACACTGTTTCACTGACATTTACAGCAAAAGCCCCTATTTCACGGCGATTAAAAGAATGAAAGTAATCTCCATTTCCCTCTCTCTCTCTCTCTCACTGTGGCCCATGAGTAGGCCCACACAGAATCTGCACGTGCAGAATTCTGCAGATTTTTAGCTGAATTTTAGCCCATCATTAATTCTGTTTATTTACTTACAGTTAACTATTTACTGTTAATCTAATTGGATTTGCATTTTAAACATTAAATAAAAGTTAAAAAGATATAATTTTTATTTCACATTTTAGAGTTTTAGTTATGATACTCCTAAAATAATTCCGCAGAAATCCGCAGATTTTTACCAAAATTTTCCGCAGAAGTAGCAAAAAACTTATGGCCCTGCCCATGAGTGCATCTGTGAAGAGCGCCAGCATGACAGAGCCAATCGCAGCCCTTTCTGTTGAACGCGTGACCAATCAAAGGGGTGTAAGAGGGAACTTGGTAGACAAGGCTCAGAAAGCGAGCGGGATATTTATATTTGTTTATTAGCTATAAATGCTCGTGTTGTTTAAAGGTACTGTTTATATATCTGACTGTTTGTATAAAAGGACAAAAATTGTTTTACAAATAGTATATAAATATATTTATACATTTTAATACAAGAATAGCTGTGCTGTGATTAAAATATAAAACTGTGCATGGAATCGTCAATGCACCGTGATGCACCGAGATATCGAATTGAACCTAATCGATGGCATGATAATCATAACCGAACCGAACCGTGAGACCAGTGTAGGTTCACACCTCTAACAGATACAGACTGCTTTGTGATCTTAAGCATACAAATATTACATAATTGCATCTGACCAATGGCAGATGTTTACCAGTTACAACAAACCTTTAATGGAGTATTTGCTTTCTCTTACATCAGGGTCTTCAGCATGATTCAGCTTTCCAGATTTAGATGCATATGACACAAAAATATGTTGTCTTCAAAAATTTTCAGTTATATTAATATTAACAGCAATTATTTCAGCAGTAATTTAAATGATTTACTCATAGCATTTTTGTAGAACTCTTAAAAACAACCCAGGCTCATTATTGATACGTACCCCTGCAATTTTTTTGGACAGTGTGAAATACATCTCAAATTTCTCTCTCTCTGAGGCCACTGTCAACTGACTGACTGACCGATTACCACAACCCGCCCCCTTCTCTAAACCCAAACGATAATGTTTTAAAAAGCATCAATTGACCAGCCCACCACCTTCTCTAAACCCAAACCAATAGTGTTTTCAAAAGCAATCTAAAAATAGAAAAGGCCTCGCGTTGCCTGATTTTTACCACGTTTTCAGATCGTACCATGTTCTCACCCTGTCATTCTCTTGTTTATTTTTGCCTTTTGTTTTACCTGATTTACAGAACTGTTCTTCACCGGACTTGAACCCTGTCGTCTCAGTCAACTCCTCACTGTGTCTCAACTCCGCAGATGTACACAGCGAGCCACTGGGCAAACTAGTAATCTTGGACAAAGCTGAAGTATTCGTTTTAAAGATGAAAGGCAGCCATACGTAGCTCTGGCTACATAAGACATGTCCAGACATGTATACAGGGGTATGTTTTCACAATGAGCCTGTGTTGCTTAAATATGAGAAATGCTTAAATGAATTAAATGTTTTATGCTATAGACCAGTTATGTGTTTTGTATGTATTTATTTCAAATTGTACTTTTTTTCTGCATAAAGGACCCTAATTAAAATTCTCTCTGTAAAAATGTTTATATATTATGTTAGCTAAAATGTTTGTCCTAAAACTTGTTTTATTGTTTATTAATTTTGCTTATATTTTTGCTGTTATGTTATATATGCTAATTTAAATGTAAAAATCCTTATGAATGCTTAAAAAAAATTACATCTAAATCCTTAAAATGAATTTTCAGTCCATATATATATATATATATATATATATATACACTCATCTTTTGATGGCTACATCCAGCAGGATAACGTGCTGAATCATCTCAGACTGGTTTCTTGAACATGGCAATGAGTTTACTGTACTCAAATGGCCTCCACAGTCACCAGATAACAATCCAATAGAGCACCTTTGGGATGTGGTAAAACGGGAGATTCGCATTATGGATGAGCAGCCAACAAATCTGCAGCAATTGATGCTATCATGTCAATATGGACCAAAATCTCTGAGGAATATTTCCAGTACCTTGTTAAATCTATGCCACAAAGGATTAAGGCAGTTCTGAAGCCAAAAGGGGGTCCAGCCTAGTGCTAGTAAGGTGTACCTAATAAAGTGGCAAGTGAGTATATATACTGTATATACCGAAAATTCAATTTATAGTTTTGGATTTAATAATTTTTTAAGAATTTATAAGTATTTTTAATTAAATATATAATAAAAATAAATTAAATCATATATTTACATTTTTGGTAGCTTTTGACATATTTGTCTTTTTTATAAATTTATACAAAGAGAGAAAAGTCTGAATATGTGCATTTTTTGCCCCAATCAGAGCTATCATTGCTTAATTGTTTAATCATTGCATGGCTTTTATGGCCATGGTGAATGCCTTAAAAAGTTTCAAGCTGTCATGATGTGCAAAAAAAAAAAAACATTTCTGTCATAAAAGATTTGCCATGAGCTCTTGCTGATTTTTCTAGGGCCGTCTCACATAGCACACGTTATCAGACGAAAGATCACACACTGTGAATCCCTGACATTATACGAGAGGGCACAGCGAGCCGCTACACCGCTTTTGCAAACATCCCTGACGACATATGACATTGTTCACACAAACGTTAGACTTTTAAATGCTGACCTCTCATGCACAGCAGCATGACACAGCCGACAGGGGGTTCACTGTTGCAATGATAATTCAAAGAGACTCCAGAGACCTCATAGCATGGATTAAAAAACTAAGAATTCATCCTACAGGCAACGGAAAGCGGATAAAAAGAGCTTCGAGACACATGCAGAAGTCATCTATATTACAATGCATGTCAGAGTCTAACAAGATCTACTTAACTCCTCTTTTGTGTAGTCATGATGGACACATCAAGGCCTATAATAATACCCTTCATTATGAAATATGCATTATCCATTAGTTCCATAAGTGTAGTCCCATATGCATGATATGTGTTATCATGTGCTCGCTCTCTTCTAAACATTGCTTAATAGAGATAGGTAAGTTAACAAAGGCTATATAAGATTGAAAATGAATCAATAAATCATACTTTATAAAATGTGTGCATTTTTTTTTCCTAATTTAAAAGCAATTCTCAATCCCATTTCTTTCTTTTGTGTTTGTCTTAAGATTGCTTTTTGTGTATTATATGCAAACATTGTGGAATATGCACACTTTCAGCAGTACTTGACTGACAGTTTCATTTACAGTCACTATTAAGACAGGTGTCACATTTTAACATAAAATACATTTAAAGCATGATGGCAATGCCAGAAATTTGAATACAGCTGAATAAAGCTAAACACTTTATAACGATGTGCATCAATCATGATAACAAACAACATCACGTTGTATAATGCTCAACATTCACACATTTTCCTTCGGCTTAGTCTCATTTTTCATCAGGGGTCCCCACAGCGGAATGAACTGCCACTGCCAACTTTTCCAGCATATGTTTTACACAGTGGATGCCCTTTTAGCAGTAACCCAGTACTGAGAAACACCCATACACACTCATTCACACACATACACCATGGCCAATTTAGTTTATTCAATTCACCTGTACAACATGTCTTTGGACTGTGGAGGTGCTTAACATTTACATAAAAATATATAATATAATATAATATAATATAATATAATATAATATAATATATGACAATAAAAAGTATTGTAAATAGCCTAAAGCCTACCATATAGTACTGAATGATTACGTAAACATTTACCAAACTCAAGGTATTTACATAAAAGTATTAAAGAGAATACCACATATAACCACAAAATAATGTCCCAAAAGATGTTTTATACACCCCCCCCCCCCCACACACACAAAATCAATTACCATGGTAAACTGATCTTATCAGAAAACATATCCATGGTACGCAATGGTCCTAAATCATAAGCTATCATCATAACAGTGTGCAAAACCATGGTTATTATATGGTACCTATATAACCATTATCGATAACCAGCATTTAACCATAGTTAATATAGTATTAGTATAATAATATAGCATTTAATATAGTACTTCATGCATTTACAACAAATAAAATAAAAACCTATGGATAATGTAATCCAGAGTGATCACAATTTAAAAAACAGTTTAACCATGGTATTGTAATTCAAATCGTAACTAATATGCCATATAAACACGGTTAATACACTTCTACTATAATAAAACCATGGCTAATTTTCGTAAGGAATAGTTTTTGAAGTAAACAACTGCATTAATAACATAAAAAATGGGAAACGCAACAAAAACACGATAACAAAAATGGCACTTTTATACAGACATCATATAACTTATCAAAAAGTGGACACAAGCGATATAGATAATCGTAAACACACGATATGCGACGAAAACAGAAACTTATAACCCAATTATTGAGCGTCCATTTATTTACCTTTTCATCCTGACGTCGAACTTTCTCCAGGAGTCAGTCGAGACATCCTTTTATCAATCCCTCGAAAACATCACGACTCTCTCAAACCACCTGCAGACTTTTCCAGTTGTTAAATTCAGCTGTGACCTAAAAACAAATCACCTATGACCTGTTTAAGCAAAGCGTGGTTCTTGCTTTCTTTCATTCATTCAGCGTGGAGATCCGCACAGTCGTTCTGCCCGCGTCCCCGCGCGCGCTCACCGCGTTTTCCCCATGAAATGAGATTCATATCGAACATAACAATATTTCTCAACACTGTGCCGCTTCTAATCTCAATCAAATCTGTTAAAAGCTCGATTCCCCTCCCTCTCTTTCTCTCACTCGCTCAGTATGTGTGTGTGTGTGTGTGTGTGTGTGTGTGTGTGTGTGTGTGTGTGTGTGTGTGTGTGTGTGTGTGTGTGTGTGTGTGTGTGTGTGTGTGTGTGTGTGTGTGTGTCTCTCTCTCTCTCTCTCTCTCTCTCTCTCTTTTCACTCCTCGTATTCTGTCGTGCAGTTGTGTGTTGGTCACTTCTCCCCTCATATTTATTATTCTCCCCCTTGTTTAGGGCGAGTTGCTGTTTATTTTCATATTTTTTATTAGACTTTTCTGCAGTACATTTTCCTGGGAACAATCCTTTTATTGGAGGAATATTTCTGAACAACGCCTTTGTGGTGAAAAGAGCTTTAAAGCTTTACTAAACTTCCCAGCGGGCACCTTGATGTCAAAACGACATCAAATAGACATCAGGCATGACGTCAAAAAACGTCAAGGATGTTAAATCCTTGACGTCCATTTGACATCCACACTTTGATGCCCACCAAAATGACAACACAAAATTATAAAGAAAGGTTATAAAAGCGTTTCATCCGCTGCAAAAAAACATATGCTGGATAAGGGAAATTAGTGTTGGGGATGTTTGTTTGTATATTTGTTTGTGTGTGTGTGTGTGTGTGTGTGTGTGTGTGTGTGTGTGTGTGTGT
>CAIGQZ010033059.1:4974860-4995510 GCA_903798205.1 Danio tinwini | reverse complement strand
GATGGAATGATGGATGGAATGATGAAATGATGGATGGAATGATGGATGGAATGATGGATGGAATGATGGAATGGAATGATGGATAGAACACATTAAACAGTTTTTTTATCACATCATTGTTTTAAAATAAAAAAAATCAGTTATTCCAAGTACTTTTTATAAACATTGTAAATTGTTTACAATTAAATATATCTTCCTCAAAATCATCAAATTATGTGTGATACTCTATAAAATTATGTTTAATATTATTCTAGTTTGATGTTAGATAATATATTATTCAGAATTATTATATTTACTAACATTATTCAGAATTCTTTTTTTAAAAATGACATATTTACTGTGTATTTGTCCATCAAGTCTCAGTCTACCCTGACCCTGTGTCTTTCAAATACTCAAGCAAAAAAAAAAAAACTCTTTTTCTTGTGGGCACAGAATCAAAGTTCAGACAGGAAGTGTGTGTGTTTTCAAGAAGAAATGTGCTCTTCCTCTGCTCAGCCAGGATGCTATTTGTGAGTCCCTTGAGCCTGTGATCTCCTGAGCCCCTTGAGCTTCTGTGGCCCTGGTGTTCGGGGTTAAATGTGAATAGACAGATGCTGCTGCAGAGCTCTCTGTAAACCCAAGTCCTCCTCTTCAATAATGCAGGAGCCCACATGCAACGGGCACATGGCCACGCAAACAGCAGAGCGTTCCTGCAGGACCGACACACACCAACACACACTCCTGGGGATAATAATGGAGGATGAGCCTGTCTTCATGTCCTCTGAATGCCTCTGAATGCCGTTTTTTTTTTTTTATGAAGCCATTATTTAACATCTTTATTTATATCAGCCATGCACTTATAAATATTTGATGATTGGTTTGAAGTTTGCTGTGGCTGAAAGATAAATTAGTAGATGAAACCTGGGGCAACTGTGACTTTTTATACTTTTTTTTATTTTTTCATAAACATTTTTTCTACACTGTAAAAAATTGAACGACAAAAAGTCGACAACACAATATTTGTTTGTTGCTTTAACTTATTTTAATACGTTAATGAGTTTTCAACTCAATTTCCTAAGTTATGCAAAGTTAAACTTAATATTTCTAGTCAGCTTGATTGATGGAAGTTGAGATGACTAGAAAAGTTCATTCATTCTTTCGGCTTAGTCCCTTTATTTATCAGGGGTCACCACAGCAGAATGAACCACCAGCTATTCCAGCATATGTTTTAAGCAGCAAATGCCCTTCCAGCTGCAACCCAGTACTGGGAAACACATACATTTACAACTCTTGCAGTTTAGTTCATCCAATTTACCTATAGTGCATGTCTTTGGAAGACTGTAGGGGAAACCGGTGCACTCAGAGAAAACCCACGCCACCATAGGGAGAACATGCTAACTCCATACAGAAATGCCAACTGATGCCAACAGAAATGCCAACTTATTTTTCTATTTGATTGGAAACATAATCGTGGAACCAACATCCCTACCTGCTATACACTTTTTATACACACACACACTTATTTAACAACACACTTTACATGCCAATTTGCACATAACAGCTGCACATATAACGCTGTATATATTAATATATCTGTACATACACTTGTCAATTTGTATATTTGCATTCACTACTTACTTCTATTTTTAAAATATATGTATTATCTGTTTTTTAGTCCTGTCTCTGTAATTCTGTTGCACCATAGAAGCTCTGTCCCGAAAACAAATTCCTCGTATGTGTGAACATACCTGGCAATAAAGCTCTTTCTGATTTCTGATTCTGATCTGATTCTGAAACAAATAGGCCTGTATGTTTCAGCTGTATTACTAACTAAAATTAGCAACTGTTAATGTTAAAATGTAGAACGCACTTTAAGCATAAATTTCAGGATGATGTCATGTAGCCTACATGGTGATCAATAGCTGAAAATTATGAAAATAATTATGAAACTCTCCTCTTATGTTAGAGGATTATGTAGAGATGCAATGTGTTTACTATTATTCAGCAGAGGCCTATTTGTCCTACCTTGTCAGATTGTCCTACCTCCCATTCAAAAATTAGGTAGCACATTTTGATGCCGCAATATGCCACCCATCAGATTTTGCTACCAGTGCAAATTAAATGTAATGTGGAGTAGTGTGACATAAAGCTGTAATATTGCCCTAACCTACATAATCCCTAACCTCAGAACTATTTAAATACAGTGTTGGTAGCATAATCTGATGGGTAGGATAAAATGTCTGGACACCTGTTAAGACTTCTCAGTGTCTAAAAAAGTAATATGATTGCTTTAGGAGGCTACTTCATTAGAAAAACTTAATTTATTATTTAAGTTAATGTATTTTTAGCAAAAACTGATCGTTAGACTGTTGTGAAGTCTGTTCGCATTGATTATTTTTTTAACAATCTCATTTAATAGAAGAATTTGTGCAGAAAACTACCTATAATGCTGTCCTGAAAATTCCACTAATCGTAGAGTTGAAGTAAACAAAGGGCGCCAAAGCTATATTAAGCCCCACTCATATTAATAAAGCACTGTGAATGAGAAATGTATATGAATAAATTACAATAAATAAAAAAATATATATTATTCTGATATAAAATTTTATTATATTTGTGAGCAATTCCAGCGTTATGGATGTGACATCTGCAGTAAAAATGTAAAACGTAAATTCACATGGAAAGTATATGTTAACATTATATTAAAACATCTGTTTATATTTTCCAGAACAACTGACCACAGAGTTATGGGATCAGAAGAATATCAATCTGTAAACATGTTTTGTATTTTAAATGAGGAAAATAATCATGCGTTATGGATGTGGCCAAAAAAGTCTGTGAGTTTATGGTCTACAACATACTTTGTAGAAATTCTGTGAATTTAACTGCACAACCCAAAATAAATAATGCTAATCAAAAGGATAAGAGTCAGCTCACTATAAAAGGATAATCAAAAGGATGAGAGTCGGCTTATTTTATTTAATATTTTTGCATTTATGAGGAAAAAATGTCGTTATGGATGTGACATCTCTCCATTATGGATGTGACAGATGTGAAATTGCCACTTGTGTGACTTGGTAAATCAAATATCATAGTTTGAAAACATTGACTGATACATTTTTGAGTATTTCTAAAGTACTGTAAATACTGGCTTACACAAAAAACTTAGAAACCGTTTCCATATTTAGGTGAAAACTGAATTTTTTTCATGGCATGGTTGACATTTGCATGGATTTGCTCTTATATAGTATGTTTGTGCGATTTATATAGTATATGTGTGCCATTTCTTATTCGATTGTAATTCACAATGATTTTTTAAATGATTATTATGCATTAAATAACAGATACATGAAAATAGAACAAACAATAATGCTAGGCTGATAGAAGGTAAATAATAATAACGGTACAAAAAATTATGAAAAAATCATTCGCAACGATTGTTATTCATTTCACTTCCTTTTGCAGGTTTGTAATGCTGTGAATCTCTTCATAGATGGTGTGTTCATGCCATTGACATAACTCTTAAACAATTTCTCTTTGATTGTATGTTTTTTATTTCTGTGGGAAATGATCCACTTTGTAATGTATTCTCCTGTTCAGAAATTATATCTAGTATTTTAATTAATAATTACTTTAATTAATTATTGTTTTAAGTCAAAAGCTGCTGGCTAGTTGGTAACATTAATGAAGGGTCGGAAGTCGAAACCTCTAGCTATACTAATCCACAATTATAAAGTAATTAATGTGGTACCTTCACAGTGTTGGGTTGTGGCTGGAAGGGCATCCGCTGTGTAAAACATATGCTGTATAAGCCGGTGGTTCATTCCGCTGTGGCGGCCCTTGATTACTAAAGGGACTAAGCCGAAAGGAAAATGAATGAATGAATGAATGATTGTGGTACCTTTTAATTTAATTCAGTTCATAATGCTCAAATTGTTCCTTGTGTTTTGTCGTCCTCTGCTGTTTAAAACAAAGACTACAGTTAAAGTGTTTTAAATAATCGTCCATTTCAGAAATAAATTGATATATATTCAATTTTAGCGTGTTTGATTATGTAAGTCAACTTGACAGATTAGTAAAACGAATATATTATTCGATATTAACGAATTGTAATACAACGGATTTGACGAGCACATTCTCAGTTCTGTCTCTTTAAGAAAGCTTAGACGCTTGATTTCGACGTCACAGCTGCTTCCAGTACCACTGCCACATGTGTCGAAAGAGTCGATTTATCGCAACAATTCCCGTATAAAACATCTAAGAAAGGATTGACTAAAGCTTTGTGGATGGAAACACACCGGTAACATTTTCAATGTAAGAATCACTTTACGTATAAGTGTTTTTGAGAAGTTATTGATTTGAGGAGTACGCGCACATATACGACCCCCTTATTTACATTATTTTATAGGTGAAACTCTCGGTTATGTGAGATTTTAATGGGTTTATAACGTCCTTCATTCCTGCTTTCAGTCTCTAATCGTTGCTACATCCAATAATGTCTTTCCCGGAGACGAATGAAGTTAAAATAGACCTAGAAACACAACCTGTGGTCAGTGAAGCAGAGTTAAATGACTGTAAACCAGAGAAAGATGAAGAGGAGAAAGCAGACAGTGTCGAAGAAGATGAGCAGGAGATGAACTCTGAGGATGACAGTAATGACGGGGAAGCTTTTCACTTGGAGACTGAAGATGAAGAAGAAGAATCTGAGAAGCCAAAGGGCAAGAAATGTTTTCCAGGTATCGTGTATTTGGGACACATTCCTCCCAGGATGAGACCAAAACACATGCGGAATATTCTGAGTGCGTATGGAGAGATCGGGAGGATCTTCTTACAGCCTGAAGGTAAAACTATAAAAACACGACTGAAATTAATTTATAATGGATTGGTGCAGAGATGCCCAAAGTTGTCCTCCTGCAGTGTTTCTCAACCACGTTCCTGGAGGACCACCAACACTGCATGTTTTGGATGTCTGCTTTGTCTGTTACACCCATTAAAGGTCTTTCAGTCTCTGCTAATGAGCTGGTGATCTAAATCAGGTGTGTTTGGTTAAGGAGACATGGAAAATTCTGATTCTGAAAATGTGCAGAGCTGGTGGTCCTCCAGAAAAGTGGTTGAGAAACACTGGCCCACTGTAACCTTTGATTTGGCCAACCATCCCATCTGAGAAGAGAGTGAGAAGGAACGGATAGGGTTGGGGTAAATGTCTTCATTTAAAATTTCAATTAACTTTCAATTAAATGTTGTAAATAAATCAGGTTTTTTAAATGTGCTGTAAATAATGTCGCCCAATAGATAGAGGACTATGCAGAAGACATCAGTGAGCAAATCAAGGCAAAAGCTAGGGCTCTTTTCAACAGAACTCCATTCTGTTATAAATGAGATTGTTTGTTTTTATTGTAATAAGTTCTGTATAAAATATTTAAAAATTATGCTGTATTAGTTAATATAAAGCAATGTTTTCAAATTATTCATTCATTCATTCATTTTCTTTTCAGCTTAGTCCCTTTATTAATCCAGGGTCGCCACAGCGGAATGAACCGCTAACTTATCCAGCATATGTTTTACGCAGCAGATGCCCTTCCAGCTGCAACACATCACCGGGAAACATCCATACACACTCATTCACACACATACACTACGGACAATTTAGCTTACCCTTACCCAATTCACCTATACCGCATGTTTTTGGACCTGTGGGTGAAACCCACGTGAATGCGGGGAGAACATGCAAACTCAATACAGAAATGCCAACTTAGCCAGGGCTGAGGCGATTGTGCTACCCACTGCGCCATCGTGCTGCCCATTTTCGAATTATTTTTAAATATTATTAAATAAATTAGGAAATTACCCATGGCAACTATATTTACCTACGGCCCACCAGCCTCAATCATGTTTAGTTATTTTGGCTAAAAAAAACGTTTCCAGTGCTGGGTTGCAACTGGACGGGCATCCGCTGTGTAAAACATAGGCCAGAATTGTT
This sequence comes from Danio tinwini, assembly GCA_903798205.1. NCBI lineage: Eukaryota > Metazoa > Chordata > Actinopteri > Cypriniformes > Danionidae > Danio > Danio tinwini. Next base: position 4,989,551 of record CAIGQZ010033059.1, on the reverse strand, counting down.
GGCGATTCATTCCTTTGTGGCGACCCCTAATAAATAATGGACTAAGCTGAAGAAAAATGAATGAATAGTTCCAAAGCTTTATGAGTTGCTTTATTTTGTTGAACACAAAATAAGATATTTTGAGGAAATCCTAAAACCTGTAACCATTGACTTACATAAAAGTCATTGGTTACCGGTTTCCAGCTTTTTTTATATATATTATTTTGTGTTCAACAGAAGAAAGAAACTCATAAAGTTTTGAAATGTTTAAAGGTTGAGTGAACGACAACAATGACAGAAATTTCAGTTTTGGGTGAGCTATCTTTATAAGTGTATGGTTTTTATTTTTGACCAACTTTCCATCCAACTGTTTTTTTGTTTTTGTTGTTTTGTTTTTTTTTACTCTTTTCTAGATCGATGTGTGAAAAGAAAGAAAAAGAAGGCCGGTTGCAAATCATCCAGTTTTACAGAGGGCTGGGTGGAGTTCAGAGACAAACGGGTTGCTAAGAGAGTCGCAGCCAGCCTTCACAACACACCCATGGCCAACCGGAAGAGAAGCCGCTTCAGCAGTGACCTGTGGTCCATCAAAGTACGCAACAGATACCATACTGTTTTTCTTTTTAAGGAAATTAACACTTTAATTCACAAAAATGCATTTAATTAAGCAGAAGAAGCATTTAAAGTGGTAAATGTTTTCGTCCTTTGGGAACTGATTGGATTGATGGAAGATGGGTGTTGCTAACAAAATGAAGGAAGATTGAGGAATGGATGAAGCCAGAGCATTTCATGTTGATATGGATGTTGTAAACATACAAACCTTGCGTGCAACAGCCCTCACGCACCAATAGGCTCCAGTCTATTCTTTGTTTAATTTTGGAGAACGTCACTCTGAAACGTTCCTTCATATTTAGTCGTGGCCTTTATTTTAACTTGCGTGAGTGCCGTAGAGGTGTCAAAGTTGAACCTGGGGCAAGAAAATCTATGTGCTGCAACTGATACTATTGCTGTGTCTTTAATAGAATGTAATCACCCCAGAGGTTGCAATCCAGTTGAAAAAATAAAAAAAAAATAGAAAAAAAAATGTTAACAGCAATGAAAATAAGATGCACACTGATAGTGCTGCTCTAAAGGAATTCCATGTGACCAGAAATGAACAAGAGTCATTTGGATGGGGCAGGCATTTGATAAAAGATTCTGAGGGAAAATACATTTTTGCTAAACAATGAAGTGCACAGATTCATATAAATACTATATAATATAATGTAGATACTACATAATTATAAAATTAAAGAAGAGCAAATGTTCATGATGACTTTAAAGGCATTTATAATGTTACATAATGTTTCTGTTTCAAATAAATTCTGCTCTTTTGCACTTTGTAGTGATCTAATAATTTTGGTATAAAATTTTCATGATAATTTTTGTGAGCAGTAAATCATATTGGAGTGATTTTTTAAATTTATTATAAATATATTTATATACAGGGTTGTGAGGAGGTATTAGCCCTTTCTTCTTGATAATTTTTGTATCCTTTATGGTATTTACGCAGGTAATCTTTGTGTTGTATTCAAATTTAGATCATTTAAGTGCAATCAGAAATCATTTAAGTGTGACAAATATGCCAAAAAATAAATAAATAGAATTATTTTAATACATTTTATTAGTACACTTTATTTTAAGGCATCATTGTTCCAGTGTAATTATTTGTTTAACTACTGAGTAATATTAATTATTTACATGTATTTACCAAAAATCCCAAAAATCAAATTCATTTTATTAAAGTATTAGAATTACCTATAATTTATCCATAAAGTACACAAGATAAAAAATCAGTTAATAGTTAGATAAAAAACAAACAAACATGCAAATATAATTTTTTCTATTGATTTATTTATTTTTTCCTATTGAATTGCAAGCTCTGGGGTGATTACGTTATATATTATAGACACAGCAATAGCATCAGATGCAGTACATTACGTTTATGGCCCCAGGTTAAACTTTCTGACACCTCTACGGCACTCACAATACATTAAAACAAAGGCCACGAGTTAATATGGAGGAATGTTTGAGAGTGACGTTCTCCAAAATTAAACAAAGAATAGACTTGAGCCTATTGGTGTATGCAGGCCGTTGCATGCAACAAGGTTTGTATATTTATAACCACCTCAGAGGATATTGGGATTCGAGAGTCACTGGCATTGTTACTTTGGGGGTCACGGGGTTTAAAATTTTGGGAACTCTTGGGTTATGGTTAGATTTAGTGTTCGTTGCATATTATTATACCTAGTTAATTGTAATTACTATAGTAAGGACATGGAACTTGTTTAACAAGGACATCTTAAAACAAAGTGTTACCAAAATCTTTATTTTAAATCGAAATTATATTTCATGATTTTAATGTTTTTACTGCATTTTCCACCAATTAAATGCACCCTTGCTAAGTAAAAAACACTTCTTTCAAACACACTAAAACATTTTAAAACTGAATATATAATGATATAGATATAGTGCTTAAAGTCGTTCACAGTGATAAAGAATAGCATAGTTCACACCACAACTACAACGATAACGATACATAGGGATCACTTTCAGAAGGTTTTTTCCTAGCTAATAAATTATTAAATCCCGACAGCCAGTCACAATACATTAAAAATTAACACTATTTACAATTTCAATGTTTTACTACATTTCCGACCAGTTGAACGCACCCTTGCTCTCTTTTTCAAAAGCTTTAAAAACATTTTATGACCAAAAGTTGAGTTAACTTAATTTTAAAGCAACCAGCTGCAAAGAAACTTTGAGTTTATTAAACTTCAGTGGTTGAAGTTGTGCCAAATAATTTTTTTTAAGTTGACCGAAAAGGCTGGTTTAAGTCAAGTATACTTTATGGAATAAGTTGGCACAACTTCAACCACTGAAGTTTAATAAACTCCAAATTTCTTTGCAGCCGGTTGCTTTAAAATTTTAAGTTAACTCGACTTTTTTTTTTTTGAAGATATGGAGAAATAAAAATTTAAATTTTCTTCAACTGAATATTTTACTTTCATTGAACAAACAGTTCCAAACATACAGCTGAATCATTTTTATGAGTAAATTCAACTCTGAGCTCAAAAATATGTCCAAATAACTTACAATTTTAAACTGAGTTAACAATTTGTAAGTTGGATTTTTTTACAGTGTAGCTTCTCTCTAACTCTCTCTTTCTCTTCCATCAAGTATCTGCACCGGTTCCAGTGGTGTCATCTCAGCGAGCGTTTGGCCTACGAACAGACTGTTTATCACCAGCGCATGAGGACCGAAATCTCCCAGGCCAAGAAGGAGACCAACTTCTACCTGGCCAGTGTGGAAAAGAGCCAGAGCCTGGAGAAACTCCGGAAGAAGAGGGCGAAGAAGGGAGAGGTCGTGGAGGAGAAGACATGGGACTACAAACAGCATCCTACAGAAGAGGAGATCCACCTGAAACGCTTTAAGAGCAAAGGCATTTCCAAGAAGAGCCTCCAGAAGGCGCAAGAGAAGAGCAAAAGCATCCAGGACAAAGCGCAATCCAACGTCTCCCTCCTGGCCAAAATCTTCAGTAGTGGCAAAGCCCGGGATTGATGCGCTGAGACCGTTCTGGTTGCTTTCAGCTTTTGTTGACACCACAGAGCATAATCTGGGAGTTTTCTTGTCTACTTCAGATGCATTGTTTAGATTATTTGGCAACGTACATATTCTGAATTGATGTTTTGCAGCATTTCTGACAAAATATATGTAAATCACATGTAGATTGTTCTGATTTCATAGCCTAACAGTAAAAACGCTGGACCATCATTCTGGAAAAGTCTTTATTTCCCCATGAAAAGAGGTTTGATGTCTTCTGAAAGAATAATAGATTGTTCGTACATGAAATTATACACTGGTTATGTGTTATGCCTGTTTCACACTAAGTTATTGCGTGGAAAAAAAAGCCTTAGGCCCAATCCCAATTCTATTTCGACTGCCGTAGTTATTCCAGTTGCATTATTTTTTGGTATTTATCTTCAGGAAATCAACAAAGGCACTGCTATACAGGAGTTATTATTATGGATTATAGATAGTGAAATTTAGCGGGATTTTTTTTTTTATCGTTTTGTATCGTGTGTTTTTTATCGTGAATGTAAAACATATGCTTGCTTGTTGCTAAAAAAATGTATTAATGCCAAAAAATACTTAAATTTGTGCTACATCTGACTCGCGTATGCAACCATGTTGCCCTTGTAGCTGCTTTATTTTGGGAAATTTTCACACCCCTTGATTTCTAATGTTGTCCTGGAAAATCTGTTTCAATTGCTATTAAGCCCTTCCCCTTAGCCCTATGCCTTCAAGATAAAGAGAATTGGGACACCCTCACCCCTTCACGTGAACGCGCAAAAAAATGAAGGGAAACGGCTAAAGCCGCTGTCACACTGGGCTTTTCTCTCCATAGACTTCCATTCATACGCACGCGAATGTGTCAGACCGGAAACGCAGGGTCATGCGTCAGAGTTTGCATCACTTGACTGCGTGAGACCAATCCAGGATCAAAACATGACCTCTCTGAACAGAAATTAAAAAAATGGAGCAATCGCTCGCTTTTTTTAATGTCTAATCATCTTGTTTAATCCCGCCCCTTTTTGCAGCGCCGTACGCCATTTCGCAAGCTCAAACTCTAGTGTGACTTCGGCTTAAGGGGTAAAATTGGGATTGGGCCTAAATATTTGTCTTTAATAGGGTTTGCAATCAAACATAAAGCAAATCTTTTCAAAGTTTGCAAAAACTTACAAAAATGCCAATTGTGAATTGGGTGTGTCTTTATCAAGTTGTTAAGGTCCGTTCACACCAAGCACGATAATTATATATATAATGATAAAGATAACTTTCTAAAGGTCGTTCACAGTGTTAAAGAATAGCATAGTTCAGACCACAACAAAACCAACAAGATACAGAGAAACGATATCATGGGGATCACTTTCAGAACCTATTTTCCTAGCTAATGAACAATAAAATTCTAACAGCCAGTAAGAATTCATTGAAAATTTTTTTTAAAGATTATTTAAAGATGATACCATAGAAAATAATGATAAAAATACATGGACGTTTTAAAAGGCATGCTGGCAAATTAAAGTATAAAAATAAAAGCAGCGCAGGAATCCAGTGCTAGATTCAGTGTCTTTGTGTTGCCTTTGAGAATGTTGAGGAACTGACTACGATTGTGAAATTCACTGTTTGTTTAGACCAGAGGTGTCCAAACTCGGTCTTGAAGGGCCAGTGTCCAGGAGAGTTTAGCTCCAATTCTAATCAAACACACATGAACCAGCTAATCAAGCTCTTACTAGATGTACTAAAAAACGTCCTGGCAGGTGTGTTGAACAAGTTGGAGCTAAACTCAGTAGGACACCGGCCCTCTAGGACCGAGTTTGGACACCCCTGGTTTAGACCAACTCAACACACTGAGGACACCTGCTGGTTACATGGGATAATGACTAATTAAAATCATAGTCTAAAAATAAATAGATCATTATTATCATTTGTTTTTGTTGACACAAATATATTTATGGTTATATTCAGTGTTGGGGAAAGTTACTTTGGAAAGTAATGCATTACAATATTGAGTTACTCCCCCAAAAAAGTAACTAGTTGCATTACTTAGTCACTTTTTATGGTAATGCGTTTTTTTGAGTTACTTTTTTAGATTTATCTTTTTCAGACCTTGCAGGGTTTTTCTTTTTGCTTGTGTTTTCAATAGAGGAGCTCTGCAATTAAAAGCGCACTGTACAACCTTCATTTACTGTCAAAAAACACATAAAAAAGTAATAATTTAGGATAATGTTATCTTCTGAGAACTTCCTGACCCCAGAGCTATACATGCCATATATATAGAGTGTTGAACGTTAAAAGCACATGTTTCTCATTGAGTGGATTCTAATTGATTGAACTAAAAAGTAACTTAAATATTATTATATAAATAATATAGTTATAGTTAACTTACCTTAATTTATTTAAAGGTGCAGTATGCAAATTTGACATCCAGTTGTTGAACTAGGTATTGCACTCCTGGATCAAAATAGACGCAAACGCGGGATGCCAGATTGAGTACAGGAGCGAGTGATTTAAACTGTGTTCTAAATAAAAGTAACAACACGCGATAGAGGGAATATTCTCCATATTAAAAGGAGTTTTGGTTTTAACCAACACCATGAATTAATATATTAGAAACGGCTTTTATTTCTCACAGCGCAACATGTGAAACCTATGACAGTGATCACCTCAGGTAAACCTCCTGTGCTTTATCCAGAGCTAAATGCTAACAATGTGAGTTTGAATGGATTCAAAACCTTACCGTTTCGTGAGTGAGTGCTTATTCTGTGCTTCTGAAAGGCTTATTTAAATTTCTGTCGCGTTTCGTCTGGTGCAAACAGTCAAATTGCTCATTACTGCGTATCTCGTCACAAAGCGTGTTGTTAGGACATGCAGTTACAATGTAACCTGCTCACCTAATGTTTACGTTCGTAATATTTATATCATTTGCTAATTAATAGCCTCATGTGGAACTGAATCTGTCTCATTTTGACGTCTAATACTGTCTATTTCGGTCACGGACGCATGCTTCCAGAGTCTTTCTGAATGAATGAATGAAATTCAACAAGGCAACCCGGGGTGCTGAATTATAATTGGCTAAACTGGCATTGTGCAGGTTAAATTTACCTAAACAAAGACAGCGTTCCGGCACGGAAAAAACATTTTCAAAGCAGAATATCTGACTTCAGCATGTTTTTCAGTTAAACAAGTATGTTCACTTAGGAAGTTTCTTAAATATCTGCACACATATTATGGTATTTTTATGCTTTAGAAGAGTAAAAAACTTACAGCACCTTTAAGTAATGCGTTACTTTACTCGTTACTTAGAATAGTAATATTATTATGTAACTCATGTTACTTTTAAGCCTTAACACCAGTTAGTGTTGTCACGATACTGGAATTCGATACCAATTAGTTCTGAAATTTAAAATAGGTCCATTTCCCGTTAACATTTGTGCGCTGTTGAGCGCATTCTTAAACATCGCTGATTTGCTATTGTGTTCACATGCACAACAGAAATGACTGATTGGCTGTGAAGGTCATCAGTTCACCAAACTCACCACTATTTAGAGTGTAACTACAGATACAGGGTCACTGGAGCTTTTTAAAGCTGTGAAGATCAGCTGGTCTGTCTATAAGTGGACATTTGAGCAATCCACTGATGAATCGACTAAACTTCGCAGCTTTTTTAGGACAGTGAAGATTTACAGACAGGAAAGTTTAAAGAAAGGGGAAGAATCAGCAAAAGACCTCAAGCCGGAAATCTATATGTCGACGCTCTAGGCTATTGGCGCCAACAGTCTTCTCGGTTTTAAAAGTGTCCCTGTGTCTGTAGTTACACTCAGTAAACAGCAGTGAGTTCGGTGAACTGATGACCTTCATGGCCAATGACAGTCATTTCTGTTAAGCACGCTAACGGAATAGCAAATCAGCACATGTTTCTCATTGAGTGGATTCTAATTGATTGAACTAAAAATTAACTTGAATATTATTATATAAATAATATAGTTATAGTTAGCTTACATTAATTTCTTTAAAGGTGCAGTATGTAAGTTTGACACCCAGTTGTTGAACTAGGTATTGCACTCCTGGATCAAAATAGACGCAAACGCGGGATGCCAGATTGAGTACAGGAGCAAATGATTTAAACTGTGTTCTAAATAAAAGTAACGACACACGACAGAGGGAATATTTTCCATACTAAAAGGAGTTTTGGTTCTAACCAACAACTTGAATTAATATATTAGAAACAGCTTCTATTTCTCACAGCTCAACATGTGAAACCTTTGACAGATCACCTCAGGTAAACCTCGTGTGCTTTATTCAGTGCTAAATGCTAAACAGCAGTGAGTTCGGTGAACTGATGACCTTCACGGTCAATGACAGTAATTTCTGTTAAGCACGTGAACGCAATAGCAAATCAGCGATGTTTAAGAATGCGCTCAACAGAGCTTAAATGTTAGCGGGAAATGTCAGTACCGATTGGTATCGAATTCCAGTATCGTGACAACACTACGCCCAGCACTGGTTATATTTATCGTTATCGTGTTTGGTGTAAACGGGCCTTTAGAGTGGTTCACTGTAGTATTGGTAACCTAGAAACCGACAATAAACAATGCAGACATAATGGAACCAGCTGATTGGTCACATGGGAGTAATTTTCGCTACATCAGAGTTTATTTGGCAAATGCATTTCCATTTCCTATTACTCACATTAACACTCTTTCTCAAAAGATCAAAACCAAACCCAAGTGAGCATAAAAACATAATAAAGGGATTTTTATTCCAAATTGGGCATTTCCATCACTCGTTTTTATGCGCAACTTTAAATTGCTCATTAACAGTCACTCAGCTATTGTGTTTAACTTCCCCAAATGTGGGACATTTTCAGTACATTTTGTCTAAATTTGAACTTATCTTGACAAACTATATATAATACGCATATATTATTTTCAACTCAAACATGGGCTCAGTTAGGGGCTAAACTTAATTTGATTAAGTAATTTTGTAAGATTTTTTTTAAACATTGAAAGAAGTGCTTTTATAGCTTTATCAAACAATCTTTCTTTAAAAAATTGTTCAAGATATCAGCACATTATTTTGTAAAATATATAAAATATCTTCAACCACAGCACAGCACAGCAGATAAGATGTAAAGGGAGATTTCACTGCAGTGCATCGTCACTTTATGTACACTGAAAGCTTCTGTTGCCAAAACAAATTCCTTGTGTGTGTGAAGCACACTTGGCAATAAAACTGATTCTGATTCTGATTCTGATCGTTGTGTAGGCCTGTCACTATAAGGAATTTTTGTTGTGCAATATATTGTTGATAAGTGATATTATTGTCATTTTGAGATCATTTTATGCCGCTGATTATATAATGATTATATAGCAGCATAATTATGCAAATAAACACTTTGAAATACTTCCCATTCTTAAGGTTAATTAGATGCTATAATTTAATGTTAGGTAAATGTGTTATTATATATAAAATTGGGCGACGCAGTGGCGCAGTAGGTAGTGCTGTCACCTCACAGCAAGAAGGTCGCTGGTTCGAGCCTCGGCTGGGTCAGTTGGCGTTACTGTGTGGAGTTTGCATGTTCTCCCTGCATTCGAATGGGTTTTCTCAGAGTGCTCCAGTTTCCCGCACAGTCCAAAGACATGCAGTACATGTGAATTGGGTAGGCTAAATTGTCCGTAGTGTGTGGATGTTTCCCAGAGATGGGTTGCAGCTGGAAGGACATCCGCTGCATAAAACATGTGCTGAATAAGTTGGTGGTTCATTCTGCTGTGGCGACCCCGGATTAATAAATGGACTAAGCCGAAAAGAAAATGAATGAATGAATATATAATATTAAATGTCCTATTAAGAAAATGTTCAATTATAAACTTTTGACAGCGGTGAGGTAGAATGTAAATGTCATTGCAAAATGGCTTTACCGTTATTTGTGAATTTGTAAATATGTATCCCAACGGCAAAAATGATTGAGCTCATCTCCAAGTATTGCACAATAAGTGGATATGTTGATTATTGTGACAGGCCTATCGTTGTGTGTTAGTTTTGTTAAGGACAAAGAGATCAGTTTGTTTGATACTTGGCATCTCGAGAAACACACAACAATTTTGGAGGAATCTGAACTCTTTTGCTGGCGTCAACCCAGTTTTACTGACCCGTTCATTGCATCAGCTTCATGAAGTGAGATTGTAAAGTGAGATGTTCATCCTAAGAAGACAGATTTCTCCAGGCCGTCTTCTACTTTGGTGTACTCCAGGTTGGACTTGAAGTATTGGCTTTCATAGCGTGGGTCGTTTCTTACGTATTTCAGATACTCTGGAGTTCCAGGACAAATGACGTTATCAGCTAAAAGGACAGTGCCTTTTCTGAGTAAACCACATTCCTGCAATTTTTGATAGTTTCTTGTGTTAGAAACAATCCTTGAGTAAAAGTAAACAATATTTGTGTTTTGGGTTTTTTACCTCAAGAAGTTTGGTGTCTGGAACGTAACGATCTTTCCAGTGGTCCAAAAACACAAAGTCGAAAGATTTGATTCCATGTTGTTGCTTCATTTTGGGGATCAAGTCACCTGATGGTCCCTCAACTAGAATAACCTTAAAAAAAAAAAAAGCAAAATTTACTTTCAAAATACATTTTTAGTCCTGTGAAATTTGATTATTGACAAGCATACAAAATAACCAACAGGGCTCTAAAATGCATTTTTTGCACTAGTGCACCTAAACAAAAGTTAGTTGCCCCCAAATTTTCATCTGTGTCACAATCTGGTCAACAAAGTTCTTTATTTAAAGCACAACTCCACAAGAAAGGTAACTTATTACGGCACTTTACTATCTCGTATTGGTTAAACCATGACATGGGCCTAATGCATGCCTGTTGAACCACAGTTGCAGAGACTTTTTCATTCATTCATTTTCCTTCGGCTTAGTTTCTATTTCAGAGGTCGCCACAGCAGAATAAAACGGCAACTTATCCAGCATATATTTTACACAGCGGATGCCCTTCCAGCTGCAACCCAGTACTGGGAAACATCCATACACTCTCACATTCACACACATACACTACAGCCAATTTAGTTTATTCATCTGACCTATACTGCATGTCTTTGAACTGTGGAGGAAACTGGAGCACCTGGAGGAAACCCACAAAGAAATGCCAACTGACCCAGCTGGGACTTGAACCAGCAACCTTTTTGCTGTGAGGCAACAGTGCTAACCACTGAGCCACCGTGTTGCCTCAATATTGATTTGTAAACGATGAACTTACTATCTGGTCAACAAAGTTTTTTTATTTAAAGCACAATTCTACAAGAAAGGTAACTTACCACTGCCCTTCACTATCTCTGATTGGTTAAACCACTACATGGGCCTTTTTTCCCTTGAATGGCTGGTCACACTGGTGTGACAGTTTTTTTAGCCTGAGCATTGAGAAATTAGGTTGCACATGTGACCAAATTGTTATTTTTTTATTTGTTCAGTTTATACACTGCAATTATTATTTTTATTAGAACTTGCCAGTAAATTTCACAATTAATTACAAAGAAATTGTCCAAACACAACGCTTTTTTACTTAAAGTTTTTGTCTTGTTTCTAGTCCAAACATCTAAAAATTCTTAAATCAAGAAGCATTTTGTAAACAAGTAAAAAATATTGTTTTGTTTTATGAAATATGTTGAAATTAAATGGTTTCCCTTAAAACAATCAAAACAATCTGCCAATGCGGTGATTAAAATAAAATATTTTAAAATAAGTGTATTCCACTTACCCTGACAATTTAAAGTTATTTAAATTCCACCACTGATCTACAGTATATATTATAAGAAGATATGTAATGATATACAGTTGAAGTCAGAATTATTAGCCCCCCTGTTTATTTTTTTAATTCCTGTTTAACAGATTTTTTCAACACATTTCTAAACATAATAGTTTTAATAACTCATTTCTAATAACTGATTTATTTTATCTTTGCCATGATGACAGTAAATAATATTTGACTAGATATTTTTCAAGACACTTCTATACAGCTTAAAGTGACATTTAAAGGCTTAACTAGGTTAATTAGGTTTACTAGGCAGGTTAGGGTAATTGGGCAAGTTATTGTATAACGATGCTTTGTTCTGTGGACTATTGAATAAAATATAGCTTAAAGGGGCTAATAATTTTGACCTCAAAATGGGTTTTAAAAAACTAAAAACTGCTTTTATTCTAGCTAAAATAAAGCAAATAAGACTTTCTCCAAAAGAAAAAATATTATCAGACATACTGTGAAAAATTCCTTGCTCTGTTAAACTCTGTTAAAATTTGGGAGATATTAAAAAAAAATCAAAAATCAAACGGGGGCTAATAATTCTGACTTCAACTGTATATAATTCTCTAATATAGAGCATTATAATATGGAATTAATAAATAAATATGTAATTTTGCTGTATTTATTTATATAGCAGAAACTCTAAAATGGAGGTCAAAGAAAATATCGAGTTTTCCATTCTTAATAATGACTTTGTGGTGGCGTTCATGTGTGTTCAATACTTAAATATGATTTAGCAAACATGACTTGAACTTTTCTGATAAAAAAACAAATTAATATCAATATCCATGTCAATGAATCTACCACATATGGTTTGCCCAATAAAGGGTTAAACCATGTTAGAACCAAAATGTATCCTAAAAAAACAGATAACATTCATAGAAAGGAATTGCATGTAATGGAGTACAGTTAATCAAAAATAATTCAGACAACTGTTGCTCTGATAATATTTCACAACTATCAGTACTTTGGCGTCAATAACAGCCTGTGGTTTTTGCTGTCGGCCAGATTCACTTCAGTATTTATTTTCCCAGACTCACTTCAGCAGCTCCTTCAGTTCTTTCCTTTTGCCTTTTAGTCTACTGTATGAAGAAATTTCATTTATTCATAAATTTTCCTTCAGCTTAGTCTCTTAATTCATCAGGGGTTGCCACAGAGGAATGAACCACCAATTATTACAGCATATGTTTTATGATGTTCTTCCAGTCGCAACCCAGTACTGGGAAACACCCATACATACTCTCATTCACACACACATACACTACGGACAGTTTTGTTTACCCAATTCACCTATAGCGCATGTCTTTCGACTGTGGGGGAAACATTTTTGGTTTGACTATACAGTAGTCAACATTTGAAGTGGATCAAAACCTTTCATCAAAGTTGCCCTAAAACTATTAATGTTTGCATGAACCAGAAATGGCAACCATAATTTTTTTGGGTATTGTCACACAGTTCTTAGAGAAACGGAATATTAAATGAGAAAACAGTGGGCGTGGCTTGTTTTCTACTGCCAGCTGATTGGATGTAGTAAAGTAGGCATTTCATTCAGAAAGATGTGGAAACGGGTTTGGGGAGTTTTATTACAAGCTAACAGACTTCTCCTCCTCACCATTTCTGTTTGTTGTCAACACTGAGAGTTAAAGGGGCGTGGTTAATTGTGTTAGCCACGCCCAATACCTTAGACAGATGTAATCTGACAATTTAACTGAAAACAAACATGAAGTGCATTTTCAGACTTTAATTAAAGATTAGAAGGGCAAACCATTTTTGTTTCTTAATGACATGCACAGATGAGTTGTTCACAACAAAACTAGCAATGTGAGCTAACCAAATCAATACGGTTAGTTTTGATCCCATGTGGACTTTAAACAACACCCATTCTTGTCCTTTGACAGTTTTTTTACATTTATTTTGATCCAAAAGTTTACTACTAATATTTTCTTCACCTTGTCTTGAAGGCCAGCGTAGGCGATGATCTGACGCGCAATAGCAGCGTAGTCTGGGTTGAATTCGAGTGTGATGAGTTTCGCTCCAGGGGAGAGCAGGCGAGCGATGCGAACAGTAGAGTATCCGCAATATGTGCCGAGCTCCAGAGCCGTGCTGGGATTTACCTCTGTCACGACTGAATCCAGTATGAGTCCTTCAGATGCACACAGTGATATGCAATAAGGTGGATAATGACAGGAGAAAAAAATCATTAATGCCCCATTAGCAGCTCCGTGCTATCGTTTATGCTTCAGTCCTGTTGTCACACATGAAATTGAGCTGCTAATAGGCACAATAACACACACTGTTAAACTTAGGCCAGTAAAATACCACATACATTTAGTTCACTACTGTAATAAGCACTGCATTGTGGGTAATTTTGAAACTTTTACTGTAACAGTGCATGTTAGGAATTTGTGGTATTCTACTGTAATTTAAGTGCTGCTACTGTAGTTGAGGACAAAAATGAAACAGTTAATAAAAAATATGAATTTACATCTTGCATAACAATATGAATTTAAAATAGACTGATGAATGAAAATTACTTTTGTTAACCATTTCAAATGGATATAATAACAATGAATGATAAGACACTGACCTCGTCCTTTGTTTGGAATTTGTTTAATTCAATTGTAAATGCTATACATAAAGATTTTGTACTGCCAGTGTAAAATGTGAATAAATTACAGTAACAGTACTGCCGAAATTGTCATACTGTAAAATTAAGATTGCGGGAAAGGGAATTTTACCATAACAAGAATTTGCGGTAAGGCTATTCTACTGTAAAAGACATTTATAGGTAATTTACTGTAAAGGGGCAGTTACTGGCAACAATGCTGCCTGTAAGTTACTGCAAAAATACAATAAAATGTCTAACAGTGTACTGATGTGCATTGTTGGTGTCATATAGTCACTAAATTAGATAAAATATCAATGCAAGCAGAATTAGATTATGCTCAAAATTTTCTCATAACTAAATTCAGTTAATTATTCAGTGCAAGAAAGATATACTACACTACCTGACAAAAGTCTTGTCGCCTATCCAAGTTTTAGGAACAACAAATAATAACTTGACTTCTAGTTGATCATTTGGTATCAGAAGTGGCAAATATGAAAGGCAAAGGCCTCTAGATTATGCATGTTTTACCAGAATAAAATATGATCATACCTTTATTTTTTATTATTTAATTAGGACAGTAAGGTCTGACTTTGCTTAGACAAAAGTCTGGTCACTTCACATAAATAATGTACATATTATTGCAATACTGTAAATACATATACAGCCAGATAAATGGTGTTGTAAATAACTACAGCTTAACTATATAT
>CAIGQZ010033059.1:4962001-4974460 GCA_903798205.1 Danio tinwini | reverse complement strand
GACACTTTTCCATTATGGATTTGACACATGTGAAGTTGCCACTTGTGTAGTTTTGGCAAATTAAATATAATAGTTTTAAACACTGACAGATACTTTCAAGGGTATTTTTAAAGTACTGTAAAATACTCGCTTACACAAAAAATGTAGAAACGGTTTCTCTATTTTGCTAAATACTTTTTTATGGCAATTTTTTTCATGGCTAGGTTGACATTTGCATGGAATTGCTCATATATATAACTGTTAAAAGCTACTAGTTACCAGTTAATTAGTTATTAGTAACTAAAAAAGTTATAGTAAATAATAATCCTAACTTTTCCAAATCTGATTATAATACAATAATGTGCACCTTTTGTGAAGCTCTTTTGAATAAATAATTATTGTAAAATGCGCTATACAAATAAACAAAATGTAAATTTGTAAAATATGTAAACTGTAATAAAGGATTTACAGTAAATTACTGTATTTTATACAAGACAATTGTCAGCAGTTAATTACCGTAACCATTCATTCATTGATTTTCCTTCGGCTTAGTCCCTTTATTCATCAGGGGTCGCCACAGCGGAATTAACTTATCCAGCATATGTTTTACATAGCAAATGCCCTTCCAGCTGCAACCCAGTACTGGGAAACACCCATACACATTCACACACATACATTATGGCCAATTTAGTTAAGTCAGTTCACCAATAGCACATGTTATTGGACTTGTGGAAGAAACTGGTGCACCCAGAGGAAACCCACGTCAACATGGGGAAAACATGCAAACTCCACACAGAAATGCCAACTGGCTGGGACTCAAACCAGTGACCTTCTTGTTATGAGGCAACAGTGCTAATCACTGAGCCACAGTGTCGCCTGTTCTGTAACCAATAAAAAAAAATCTTATAAGAGGCTAATAATATTGATCTTAGGAATGATTGCTAAAGAATTAAAGACTCTTTTTATTCCAGCCAAACTAAAAGAAATATGACTTTCTCCAGGAAAGGAAAGAAAAGGAAATACCATGAAAATACTGGAAGAATTAAAAAGGATAGAAATGTCTCTGGAGGGCTAATAATTTTGTCTTCGACTGTATGTGCAACTAGTGTGCAGCCATGCAGAAAATGTCTATTGAGCCAGTAGACAGGAGACTGCCATCACTTTTCATTCAGAACAGGCGACCGTGAGCAGCCTTAAGGCCATTTACTCAAAAAAAAAGAAGAGAGAGAGAGAGAGAGAGAGAGAGAGAGAGAGAGAGAGAGAGAGAGAGAGAGAATAATGATGAGGAAAATTAAGCAAATGACAAGAAAATGAAAGGAGAGCTACTATACCTTTCTCGTCGCCCACATTCATGGCCCATTCGCTATGTCTGCAATAGTGGTCGATGGCAGATATGACACTCTCTGGGTTTCCTTTAGTGGCGTTTTTCTGGACCGCTTTCAATATGCGCTGCATTCACACAAATCACACACGAGCAACAAATTTCAGCACACATAAGGAAGGATAAAGACCATTCATACTATTGCTTTAAATGCTATTTTAGTAAGGTTTTAAGCCTTGAATTTGTGCTTTCTTTACAAATTTTTTGGTTAAACTGTTACACTGTAAAAATTTTCTCTAGAACCTACAATGTATTTACAATATTGTGTTTCTTTACTGTAAAATATACAGTCATTTCACAGTGCAAATATACAGTAACATACTGGATAACAATCTTACTCTAAAATACAGTTCTTATTACAGTTAAATCCTGTGTGATTTACAAAAATCCTTAAGAGTGTATGGTAAAATTGCTTATTTTTCTAGATTTTGAACATTCATTGAGACATTTAGGGTACTGTACACTCAAAAATTTTTATTATTATTTTTGCTTGTTCAAACTGCTTATTTAAAATAAGCTGAAGCAACACAATTCTTGAGATTTTATTGGGACAACTTAATTTTTTATGTAAAATCAACATAAATTTGTTAAAAGTGGTAACTTAATCTATTTGTTTTGGGACAACATGAATGAATTGTGTGGAACCCTACATTTTTACAGTGTAATAAGTCAGCAAATTATATCACACTGTTGATTTTGAATGTTTTCATGAAAAAAAATAGCTTTTAATAATAAACCATGAACAAAAGCTCTAAAATAGGGTTAATTGACCTAAGGTTTTCGACTATTACAAATGATGTTTATTTATATGGCTTACATGTACTGTAATACAATACTGTAATATTGTATTAAATACATTAACGAATCAGCAGTGGTGGAAAGAGTACTGAAAAATCATACTCAAGTAAAAGTACCATTACTTGCCTAAAAATGTAGTTCAAGTAGAGTAAAAGTATCTACTGTAAATATTACAGTAAAAAGTAGCCCTTTTAAAAATACTAAAGAGTAGCGAGTATTATGCTGTTAAAGCTGATGTGTTTACATGTAATTTGTGCATGTGTGTGTAAACGTAACATTCTGTAGTGCATTTAGCTATTGCCCAGCAGGCACACAACATCATGAGACATTAATTTAAGGTTAGATTTAGGTTGTGATGTCAGGTAACCAAAATTAATTGTCAAGCCAGCAGCTGAGGAAAATGTTATTTTGATGTCCAATAATGACGTCAAATGACGTTGATATTTGGTTGATGTTAGATTGTTAGAAAGTGACCAAAATCCAACGTTGACCCAACATCTTAAACCAACGTCATATATGACGTCAAATATTGACATTTATTCATCAGGTACGGCAACCAAAATCCAACGTCTGATAGATGTCATAGGGGTAACGTTCACACAATGTCAACCTGTAACATCATTAGACGTTGATATTTGGTTGGTTTTAGGTTGGACATTGACATTGGCCTGACGTGAGTTCTGATGTCAACCCGATTTTCATTTCCAAACAAAATGCACTGTCCCCATGATGTTAGGGTTCAATGTCAATCAAGCATCATGTTGATGTCCTGCGCCTGCTGTGTGTTTAAGGACATTTCGATCATCATACAGTAAACATCCGTCATCTTCTCATCAGTGTCATGCATCTAAACAGTCTCTGGGTCAATGCACGTAACGATTTTGAACATCTTCATGGACACTTTTAATACTTCCAAACAGTTTGCTGCAATTATAAAGTGCACACGTCTTGAGGTAGTTCATTATGATGTGATTTAACTTCTATGGTATGTGGGATTTGACTGAACAGGAATCTCAGGACTGATTTTTCTAATCCCCATGGACCAGAAAAATAAAGTAGTGACGGCAGTTTGAAAGAAAGTAATGGAGTAAAATACAGATACTGCAGTAAAAATGTACTCAAGGAAAACTTAAAGTACACATTTTTAAAACTACTCAGTAAAGTACAATTCCTGAGAAAAACCAGTCAATTACAGTAATTTGAGTATTTGTAATTAGTTACTTTCCACCACAGCGAATCAGCCTGATGAAAATGTTTCTTTTTTTACTGATAATGAAAGAAAGCAAGCAATACATTATGAAATACAACATGTATTTACGAAAATAGTATCTACTGGCATGTGAGAGGATTTCCACGTAAAATGAAAAATCATAGCCCCACCATGTTCAAAACCCCTTGTAACAGAAAAGTGGTCACACATCACAAAAATAAGATTTCATTAAAGTAGCTATGTTTTTCTAACATCAACTAATGATGCAATACTTAGGCGTGTCACAATAATCAATATATTGGCTTATCGTGCAATACTTGGAGATGACCTCGATCATTTTTGCCGTTGTGATAAATGTAAATACAAATTCACAAATAACGTTAAAGCCTTTTCACAATACCATTTACATTCTACCTCCCTAGTGTCAAAGTTTATTGGGCCATTAACTAATAGGCAATTTAATATTATATATAATAGAACATTTAACAACATCAACTAAATAAGCTTAAGAATGATACATGTTTTAAAGTGTTTATGGCTATTTGCATTATTATGCTGTTATATAATCATATAAACAGTGGCATAACGTGATCTCAAAATGACAGTAATATCGCTTATCGCAACAATTTCTGTGACAATATATTACACAACAAAAATTCCTTATCGTGACAGGCCTAGCATTACAGCATTTCTTAATAATCAATGGAACTTATTTAAACTAATATAGCCTGCTAATGCATTATTAAAGTTGAAGGGATAGCTCACCCAAAACTGAAATGCAGTCATCATTTACTCACCCTTCACTTGTTCCAAACACTGATCTATATAGGTAATAATAATGATAGGTCATTCTATAGATCAGTGCTTCCAAATCTTTATGAGTTTCTATCTTATGTTGAACATAAAAGAATATATTTTAAAGAAAGTCAAAACCCTATAACCATTGACTTCTGTGCACCCTCAGAAAAAAAGGTACACAGTGGTACAAATAATATTTCTTAAGGAACAGTTTTGTACCTTTGTAAAAGTCGTACCTTATATGGTACAGAAAAGATCTCTTACTGTTCTGTACCTTTTATGGTACAGATAAAATGAAGGTACACAACTGTTTTCATAAAAAAAGGTAAATAAGTGTTGGACAATTCCTTTTTTATTACAAAATCTATGAAAATAAATATTACCGGAAAAGCAAAGTGATTTTATGAGTATTTTCCATATTAAAACATAAATCATCATTTAAAAGCATATGTTTAGAGAAACTCATTAATTATTTAGTTCTATAATACAAAACAACTGGTAAAACAAAACTATAGGTATTGTAACTAAACATTTAAGGCATTTTTAATAAACATTTGGTAAGCATTTTTTGATAAATACAGTTTTATTATTGATCTCCGCACCTTTTGGCGTTTGCTTTCCACTACGCATGTGAGCTGGCAAAAGTCCTTCATAAGCAAAATGTTCATGCAGCATTTTAGTATTGTAAAACTAATCTAACATTGTGCATATCTCATTACAATATTTTGGATAATTCTATTTCTATTTTAAAATTAAATAAATTAAATTAACTTTTAAGTGATTAAAAAGGTATTGTGTGAAAATCGGGGAGTTTTTGTACATGGGAGAATGTATTGCTGTAACATTTTTGTGAAAAGTGTTGTGAAATGTTTAGCAAAAAATAGATATTTTGATTTATGTTAAAGTATTTTTTATTCTTTATTGTAAATGGAAAAAATGCATTTACACAAAAATAAACTTTAAAAAAACATTGTTTAAAAATGTATTTGATGTTTTATACTTACTGAAAATAAATTGACACATTTTGGATTAAGCTAAATGTCTTTAAATAGTTCTTGAAGGAACACATTTGACACTCTTAAGGTACAAAGGTATCTTGTCACTGTGGTGGTACCTTCATAGATCAGATTTGATGAAGATACAATATTTAAAAACTAAAGGTACATTTTGGTTTCCCATGGTACAAATCATGTCCTTAAAGGTATAAACTGCAATGGTACAAATCAGATTTTTTGTCTTAAGGTACAACTCTGATCCATAAAAACGTACTGAGCCAGTGACAAGGGTTTGTACCTTCTTTAGTACAACATTGTACCATTTATGCTGAGAGTGTAGTATGTGTTTTTCTGCTATAGAAGTCAATGGATAAAGGTTTTCAGCTTTCTTCAAAATATCTGCTTTTGTGTTTAACAAAAAAAATGAAAACTCACAAAGATTAAACACTTCAGAGTGAGTAAATAGTGGGTATTTTTCCATTTTTGAGGTGAACTATCCCTTTTATTTACATTTAACATTAACAAAAATGAATAAACACTGTAGTAAATGTATTATTTGTTCGTTAACTACATTAACTACAAACTTATTGTAAAGTGTTACCGATGTTACTCTCTTTACTTTTAGCATTGTGAAAAATAAATAAAAAAGCAGGTTAGGCTAAAATATCTGTTAATTACCACTTTTCTCATTTTGAGTTTTCCATCTATTTATGGTTGTAATTTGCATTCTGGGATGTTGATTAAAAGTTTATTACGTTTTGTACCTACAATACACCACTTGGTTAACGTTGGAAGAAATGGTAAGGTCCTGTAATGCAAATCAAATGCATAAATAAAAAACATACATCACAAAATATGAAAAAACTGCGAATTTACGGATACTTTTTACAGTGTAGTAAAGTGCGCAGGTCACCTGTGGTCGTGATAATCCTGTGATGAAGTTCAGGAGCCGCTGATGGACCACATCATGCCAGAGAAGCGCCAGCATACCACTGCTCTGATGACAGAGGAGGAGCAGGACAGATGCCAACACCACCACCGCAGCCAACACAACCCACAACATCCTGATGGACACAGAAGATGAACCAGTGACAACAGCTCTGAGACGTCGTCAGTGTCAGTCAGTGGACAACAGAGGTTAAAGTGTCACAAAGAAAAAGCATTTTATCAAAAATGAGCAGAGAAATTTGTCTTATGAAAGATAATGAAACATGGAAATTGTTTAATTATAATAGGCTGCGGTTGGAAGGGCATCCGCCCCATAACCGGGTTTGGCGGTCTATTCTGACGTGGCGACCCCTGCATAAATCAGGGACTAACCCGAAGGATAGCGAGTGAGTGAATTATTGTGTATTTGTATAAATCGATTTTCGTGAGTGGGTGAATTATTACATGTTTATATAAATCGATTTTCGTGACTTTCCATCTATTAATCTGTCTGTTTGCATGCCTGGAATGTTTCGAGGGAAACACAACACGGAGTGCGGATCAGAGTGCAGTGTGTGGTTTATTAAGCAGTGTTTGATGAACAAAAAGAAAGCACAGAAACAGGAAAATCAGACAAAACACATCCAACATTAACGACTGACAACGTAGCCTATGACTTAAACGGGGATGATGACACAGAGGTAACATCTAGGCCTACATCTAGGTATTTTTGTTATAATGTTCATGGTGACAGTGGCTCAGTGGTTAGCACCGTCGCCTCACAGCAAGAAGGTCGCTAAGTTGGCATTTCTGTGTGGAGTTTGCATGTTCTCCAAGTTGTGGAGTTTGCACGTTGTCGTGGGTTTCCTCTGGTTGCTCCGGTTTCCCCCACAGTCCAAACACATGCGCTATAGGTGAATTGAATTAACTAAATTGGCCGGAGTGTATGTGTGTGAATGTGAGAGTGTATGGGTGTCTACCAGTACTGGGTTGCAGCTAGAAGGGCATCCGCTGTGTAAAACATATGCTGGATAAGTTGGCGGTTCATTTCGCTGTGGCGACCCCTGATGAATAAAGGGACTAAGCCGAAGGAAAATTAATGAACGAATGTTATAATGTTCATTCATTAATATTTAATAAATTCTGTAAGATTTCTATTTATTTATAAAATTTTTATTCATTTTCATTTATTTTTATTCATTCTTTAATTATTTAGTCAGTCATTCATTTATTGGTTATGTTTGTGTTCTCCTTATTCATTCATTAATTTTCTTTTCGGATTAATCCTTTTATTAATCAGGGATTGCCGCAGCGGAATGAACCGACAACTTATCCATATGTGCAGCGGATGCCCTTCCAGCTGCAACCTATCCCTGGGAAACATTCATACACTCTCCCTCACACACATTTCCCAATTCACTTATTCCGCAAGTGTTTGGACTGTGGGGGGAATCGGAGCACCCGGAGGAAACCCACGCAAGCACGGGGAGAACATGCAAACTGCACACAGAAATGCCAACTGACCCAGCGGAGGCTCGAACCAGCGACCTTCTTGCTGTGACCTTCTTGCACTTTCTCCTTATTGTAGTTTAAATAATTATTCCCATTAGACTTGAGATGTTCTCACTAACATAATACAATATTGAGAATAAACAATTTCTATTAAAATAAACATAAAATCAGCACAACAAACATTGTGATAAATAAATAATTTTAATAAGTTTAATCTAAATTATATATATTTTTACTGTCATATTAAAATGTAAAATATATATATATATATACACATTACTCAGCATAAATCAGTACACCCCATTCTGAAAACGAATATTTTTATCCATTTCTAGGTGAATATGTGTCATATATTTTGGTGCATTTAAACACAACAGATTTGTTAAACATATATTTATTGAAATATTATTTTAGTCATAGAACATCTTTAGAAATATAAAGATAATACATTTAAATTCATGTGAACTTTTGCAAAAAAAAAAAAAAAAAATACAAACTACAATATTTCAACTAAATTTTCTATGTTTTATATTTTTTCTATATTTATTAAAGGGGTGGTCCACCACAATATCATATTTTAAACTTTAGTTGATGTGTAATGTAGCTGTGTGAACATAAACAACATCTCTGAATGAAAGATGCTTAAAGTTCAATGCAAAGGGAGACATTACTTTTAGCTTAGCATAGCCTACAGCAAACAAAGTTTGGGGACTACAAAAAAATACATCCCTTCAGGTTACGCACATACACCCCGCACAGTGAAGGGGCATGGCCAGAGGCGCTGTAATGTTATAACAGAGACGCTTCCTGGTGATGTGGAGCTGATCTGTGAATCACAGCACATTATGTTAGCTGACCAATCAGAGCCTCTTGAGGGCGGGTCTTCAGAGGAACTAGGAAATTTGAAAGTTGTTTTCAAGTTAGCTGAGTAGCTGAATATAATCAAAGTAAGATATATGAAAAAAATAACTTGATTTTCTACAAATGAAGCGTGAGCACACATTGCTTTGCATTTTATAAACACAACCAAGCCAAGCCAAATACACTCTGGACCACCCCTTTAACATTTACATATATATTTTTAAAGAAAAACTCAACAGGTTTTATGAGACTTTTCTCAAAACTCATTATCATTTCTACCCCAAAGCAACGCAACCTTTGGACTAAATGATTGATTATCTCGTGTGTTTTATGACATTCGGTCACACCTGAGCAAATACAGCAGCTCTAGCAGCAATATAATGATGCAAGATCGCATGATGTGCATGTGCAGAAACATTGCAACATTGTGCACAAATGATTCGCAATATTCAGTTTGGTTACATATAAATAATGCATGAAGTATATGGAAAAAAGAACAAAAGGCAGTTCAGGGCTTTAAAAAAGGTTGACTTTCATTGCTGTTGAAAGCCAAACTCTCCATCGGCTCTCCTGTTTCAGTCCAGTGGTGCTAGAAAACAGCCAGAGCTCCTTTTTCAGTGCTGAGCAAGATTTGGCCAAATGCCTGGAGAAGGAAATGAATTAGCGCAGCTTCATTGCCACAGCTGATTTACCACTTACATGAACAGAGTATGCCTTGTAATGGCTTGCAGAATGGGGATTCATGTTTTTTTCTTTTAACTGCCAGCTTTCTTTGGCTGGATGTTTATGTTCAGCTCTGATAGGCGTTCAGGCTTTAGTATTGTGTCAGCATCTATCTATTAGTTTATAATCATTTATTCATAAATATGCACTGTAAAACAATATTGGTAAATTAGCAGTTTTCCATACTTTGTGATTCATGTTTTTATTTTTCCCCATTTATTTATGATTTTGAATTGCATTATGGGAGCTTGATCTTTCTTCCAGCAACTTTTAACCTTGAAAAGTAAAAAAAAAAAGTGACTTTTATTACCGTTTTTAATAGTTTAAAGTGATATATTGTCTTGGTTGGTTTTGTATATTATGGTATAAACCCCTTGTAATAAACTTCCAGTACATATTCTGTTATTTTACAGACTTATTTATATTTATATTATTTCTTACTGTACATAATTAATTTTTTCGTACTTCTAAAATGTCAACAAAAGTCACTTTGTTAAACTGCAGAGTTGAATTTTTAACATCAAAATTCGACAGAGCAGAGATCAACATCCCATAATGCAATTCACAATCGTAAATAAATGATGATGATGATGATGATGATGATGATGTGCTATTTATTTGTCACATATACTTCCATGTATTCACATACACTGACATATAGCGAAATTGGACCCCCCCCGACCATACACAAACATTTCAGGGGAAGACAAGTCAACGGGAGGTATTATTTAGAAAAAGGAAGTAAGATACATAAGGTAAGATAGGCAAAAATATTAGGGCAGAGTGAGACCAGGGATTAAAAAAAGCCCCGGCAGTCAAGCACATAAACACATAGACAAGACAAAACATCGCAACAGGGAATGGGAACAGGGGATGTGGATATAGTCCGGCAAGGGCGGCCAGCCATCCGGCCTGCAGCTGAAAAAAGCGCTGGTCACAGACCCGCCTAACCCCTCCAAATGCAAAACACTTTACAGGAATTACAAAATACGGAAAGTGTTCATTAACAGATTATTTTTTAAGTTTAAAATGCCCTATTTCAAGCATCACAAACAACGTTTTAACTTTCTTTAGAAACCAAAACACTGCTCTAAAGAGCTTATTGCACACTGGCAATCATTTGCAGTTAATAAGACATTTTAATGACTGCATGTATTTGCAAAAACTATAATTGTGAAATATTATTTCAATTTAAAATGACAAATTTCGTTTTGAATATATTACATTCATTCGTTTATTCTCCTTCAGCTTAGTCCCTTATATCAGGGGTTGCCACAGCGGAATGAATTGCTACCTATTACAGCATATATGTTTTACGCAGCGGATGCCCTTCCAGCTGCAACCCAGTACTGGGAAACACCCATACTGTACACTCTAGCATTCACACACACACACACACTACGGCCAGTTAAGTTTAATCAATTCACCTATAGCGCATGTCTTTGGACTGTGGGGGAAACCGGAGCACCCGGAGAAAACCCACGCAAACACGGGGAGAACATGCAATCTCCACACAGAAATGCCAACTGACTCAGTTGGGTCTCGAACCAGTGACCTACTTGCTGTGAGGCAACAGTGCTAACCACTGAGCAATCATGTCGCCCGTGTGTTTTGTAAAATAATTAATTTAGTAAACAAGTTTATAATAAGGGGTTAAATTAGGACTCAATTTTTATTTAGGGTTGAACTATCCCTATTTTTGGCTGTATTATTGAGTAGCACTGTCACCTCACAGCAAGAAGGTCGCTGGTTCGAGTCCCAGCTGGGTCATTTGACATTTCTGTGTGGAGTTTGCATGTTCTCCCCATGTGGGCGTGGGTTTCCTCCGGGTGCTCTGGTTTCCCCAACAGTCCAAAGACATGCGCTATAGGTGAATTGAATAAACTAAACTGTCCATAGTTTATATGTGTGAATGAGAGTGTATGGGTGTTTCACAGTACTGGGTCGCAGCTGAAAGGGAGCCCGCTGTGTAAAACATATGCTGGATAAGTTGGCGGTTCATTCTGCTGTGCCGACCCCTGATGAATAAAGGGACTAAGCCAAAGGAAGTGATTGAATCAATGAATGATTGGACATATCATCTCTGTGCTCTAAAGAAATAAAAGTCTTTCACACATTCAGACTTTTCCAGAAAGAAATGACCAGTAATTTCTCAGAAAAAGAGATCAAGTAATAACAGGCCCCTTTTAAAAAAATACCAGTGAAGTCATTCTGGTAATTTTACAGATGTTTACTGCTGTAAAAGGGGGTAAAGTTAAATTTAGAATATCCAAGGGGAATAAATACTGACAGAATTTCATATTTATTGTGACAGATGAAAAAAAAATCATTTGAACTTTGACCGAAAACCTTTTCTCTAATTTTTTTTTTGCCAAGTAGGGGATATAGCTGCCAAATGACGTTAATCCTCATCCATTCCTACTACTGAAGCTTAGAAAAAGACTCCGCTTAAACACAATGAGACGCTCATAATAAACTCCAGGCACGATCCACTGGAGACACACACACTGACAGGCAGAGTCTGTGCGCTGTCAGAACAAGCTTTAATTAAAGATGCTATCACCAGTTGAACGTAACCCCTCTTAAAAACGCACTGAAAATAAAAAAGATTCATTGGATTTACTCAGTTTTTTTAAGGTACAGTAAGTGATTGCAAGCAATTAATATGGGCTCAATTAAGCAAACTAGTTAAATTTAGTAACAATCAACTTAATTTGTTTGTTTAAATTCAGCCCAAATAAATAGCTTGTAAACACTTACCTTAAAAACATTAAGTAAATCCAATGAGTCATTTTTTTTAGTGCAGCAGATAGACTTAAAAACACAAGTGTGTCACTTCAGCAGACAGTTTTACAGCTTCTCTTTTTCTCCTCCACATGTGTTATTGACCGCATGGCCTGCCAGAAGACTCTTCATTTACTAGGCCACATGAATACTTAAGTCTCTTCTTAATTATAGATTGCAGTCAGACTTGAGTAAACTGAAGAGCACCTTTAAAGGGACAGTTCACCCAAAATTAAACATTTATTTACTCTATTGCTATTTACTCCATTTACTCATTTACTCAAGTTTTTACAGATCGTTATTAGTTTTGAGGTTTTTTTGAGCCCAAAAGAAGATATTTTGAAGAATGTTAGAAACCGGTAACCATTGACTTTCATAGTAGAATTCAAATTCAATGCACGTCATTGGTCTTCAGCATTTATTGAAATATCTTCTTTTGTGTTCATCAGAGGAAAGAAAAGAAGATAAAAAAGAAGATATTTTGAAGAATG
>CAIGQZ010033059.1:4928193-4957001 GCA_903798205.1 Danio tinwini | reverse complement strand
ACAGACTTACGCACATAAAGAAACAAAACAACACACAGATACACACAAAGACACACTCAGTCAAACAGACAGATACACACACACACACACACACATAGAAAAACAAACACACAGCACACAAACACAGACAGACAAAGACACACATGCATGCACGCACACACACAGACAAACACACGCACGAACAAACATGCACACAGAGACACAAAGACACACACATGCACAACAAATACACACACAGACACAAGGACACACACTTGCACAAACAAATACACACACAGAGACACACACACACAAACAAACAAACAAACACAAACATAGAGAAACAAAAAGACACACATATATACACACAGATACACAGACAGACACACAAATAGACAGAGACACACACACACACACACACACACACATATAGATAGACAAACACACAGAGACACACACACACATGCATGCACACGCTCAGAGACACACACAGACACAAAGACACGCACATGCACAAAGAAATACACACACACAGAGGCGCACACAGAGAAACAAAATGACACACAGATACATACACACACACACACTCAGACAAACAAACTGATACACACACACACACAGAAAGACACACACAGATACACACACACACACACACACACACACACACACACACACAAAAACACACACACACACACACACACACACACACACACACACACACACAGCCGGTGCATCCACACACATATACATACATATACACACAAACAGAAAGAGACACATACACCAAAACACAGAAACACACACACACATGCACACATGGACAAACACACAAAGAAACATGTACACAAACAAACACATACAAAAAGACACACAGACACACAAACAGACAGAGACAAACACACACACACACACACACACATAAACACATTCACGCACACACACACACACACACACACTCACAGGTGAAACACAGCTCTAATGGTCTTTTGTTCTGTGCTGTGTGTCTGTGTTGCTCTAATGCTGCATAATAGTGTTGCTGTCAGCATGTGAAGCTCTTGAAATGTGACTGTACTAATGAATGCAGCATTACCGCACGCGTCAATGGCTTTGCCTTTTAGGTTTGCATCAACCACTTAACACCTCTTACCTGCATTATTGTTCACCAGCATAAAGGAGATTTTAATAACATCCCTATTTCTAATTACATTTAAATATTGCAACACTGTAAAACACAAAAGGCTAAGGTAACTCAAACCATTTGAGGAATTCTATTGCAACAAACCATTTAAGTTAAAAACTAATCCTAATGAGTACTGTGAACTTAATCCATTTGAGTAAACGAAGCAATTTGAGCACAGTAAAACCCAAAAAATGAAGAGAACTCAAACCAACTGAGTAATGTAAAACCCAATACATTCAGGCAACTCAAACCGTTTGAGGAAACCGATTGCAATAAAGCATTTGAGTTAAAAAACTAATCTATATGAGTACTTTGAACTTACTCCATTTAGGTTGAAGTAATAAGGTATTTAATTTACTCATAGCCTTCAAATGAGAAGAATTACTTTTCAGTAAATTTTGCGTTAACTACACATTTTATTTGATAAAGTTGACTGTTGGGTTATACAGTGTAGTAATACTAAAACTAATTGCTATCACTGTATTTCATAAGTTGATTTATTGGGTACCCTCTAAAAACGGTACTTTACAAAAAGAATTTCAAGAGCTCACACTTAGCTGATGATCAATGAAGCAGAATTGGCATGCTGTCCCGGGTGAGAGCCTTGAGCTCATAATATCCTTGAGCCTGGGGCTCCCTCCCGTTAGAAGGGTGAGAGGGGAGTTTGAGCTCAGGAAGGTCTCGAGAACTCACCTGCTTGTCGCCGTGTGAGAAGTGTAAACTAGGGTTGTCTTAGGTGATAATTTGGTTTAGTAGATTGGCAATGGTGTATGTTTTTGGATGGTGGAAGGAAACCGGGGAACCCGGGGGAAACCCAGGGGAAACCCACGCAAACACGGGGAGACATAGAAACTCTGCACAGAAACGCCAACCGGCCCTATAGGAGGTTGAACCGGCAGCGTTCTTGCAGTGAGGCAACAGTGCTAGTTTCTGGGCCGCCTATAGGAAAAAGCACCTATAGGAAAAAGGGTGGAAGTAGGGGTGGAAGGGGGAACTTCAAGACGAAGATAACTGGAGTGAAAAGCTCTGGTTATTTATGATGTGTCTGTAATCATCTAATAGGGCTGATTACAAAGCTAATGAGGTGCCAGCCGTGTTCATGAATTCAATATAAATTTAATCAAAGCATTTCTTATTCTCGATCCAATTATTTGCAAAAAGGCAAATTTGACAGCCCAAATAGAAAGACAACAAACGGCATGGGCAATAGGCTACACTGACAAGCAATGGTGCACTGATTCACACTGAGCTCTGTAATTTGTTGTCCATTGTGTAGTGATTGATTAAAAGAGCTCATATACTTGTTTGCAAGTGGTGTTGTTTGAAAGTAAAAGTAGTTTTTTTTTGTTGTATATTTTCAAATGTTTTGACATGGTTAGAGCAGTTTGCAAGCAAAATGTGTCATTTTGACCATGAGCGCCACTGTTTAGGCCTGTGTGTTAACTGTTTTAAAAATGTGGAGTTTCAGTTGACGGCGGCATCAAAGCAATCAAGAAAAACTGTAATAAAGTCATCTGGAATGGCAAAGAAATCGTTCAAAGAAAGGACTCCCAGAGTTCATCAAGATTTTTTGGATTCATCTTCAATGCCTCTTCCTCCATCTTACCCCAGACATGCTCAATAATGTTCATGTCTGGTGACTTGGCTGGCCAATCCTGGGGCACCTTGACCTTCTTTGCTTTCAGGAACTTTAATGTGGAGGCTGAAGTATGAGAAGGAGCGCTATCCTGCTGAAGAATTTGCCCTCTCCTGTGGTTTGTAATGTAATGGGCACCACAAATGTCTTGATACCTCAAGCTGTTGATGTTGCCAACCACTCTGCCGATCACTCAAACACCCCCATACTGAATGTGACCCCAAACCATGATTTTTCCTTCACCAAACTTGACTGATTTCTATGAGAATCTTGGGTCCATGTGGGTTCCAATAGGTCTTCTTCAGTATTTGTGATGATTGGTATTCAGTTCAACAGATGATTCATCTGAAAAATCTACCTTCTGCCACTTTTTTTTCAAATGATTAACTAGAAATCAAGTTATTATTTGTTGCTCTTACAACTGTGATTGTCGCCAAGATCTTTGTCAGGTAGTGTATAGTGCTTTTCACAATAATTATTGTTCCAACGCAGCTTTACAAATTGTGACTTTATTACCACATCAAGGTCAAAATCAGAAAAGTTAAGTAGTTGTGTATAGGGTGGACAGTATATAAAAACTGTAAAAAAAAAATGTTGAGTTCCACACAATCGATTTGTGTTGCAACAACATGAAGGTGGAATTTAAGTGGATTGAACATAAAACAATGACAGTTTTTCTCAGTGGCTTTGGTGCATTTCTCACAGCACTATTTACATTTGCACAACAGTTAATGCATTTCTCAAAACAATTAGTCATTTGTGCACATCATAGTAGCAGTTTCTCATTCCTTCCAGCAAGTTGCAAATGCTTTTGGACATGCATCAATTGCTTTCATACAACTCTCTGCTGTTTGTAACATTATCATTTGCTTATGTCATGTCAGTCAAAATTAACTAAACTTGTGGATGCTGAATAGCCATTCCATATTGTCACGATCACCAGCGATCTACAACCAGAGATCGCTGGTAAACACACCCCCATCCACATGAACTGCAAATCTGCCATGTTCATGGACTACATGTTCAGTCATCCCACACACACACACCTGATGCAATTCACCTGTGATTGCAAACACACAGCTGAAGCTGCTCACAAACAGATTACATGGACTATAAGTACTGCTCAACCACAAACACTGTTGCTGAGTCTTGTTATCTGTTTTCAGTAGTGGTGGGCAAAGCGAGGCTTCGTGAAACAGTCGAAGCAAATGTGTCGAAGCTTCAAAACGTTTCGAAACCCCACTCTACGGCGACACCTAGTGGTCGTTTTTTTATGTATTGCGCTGTAACAACGTCAGCAAAGAACAGTTGAGCAAATTGTGGTATTAAACTCCACTTTGTTAATTGAACCTACAAGTGGTTTAGTGGAGCAGTTAGGGTTCCTGACTACCATGTCGGCATACTGGGTTCGAATCCAGGCTGATACTGCTCTTTTGAAATGCTTTAATATCCGTTTGAATTGCTCTGTTCTTGTATCGTTTTGTTTCAACATTGGTCTGACATCCGAATAAACACTTTGTGAATAAATATGTCTTGTTTTGGTCATAAAACAGGGTTGTTGCTAGGTCAGACACAGTTGTGGCCAGAAGTTAACAATAATTATTTATATTATTCATTACATTTTCCATTTATTGTATTTTATTTATGTCTACTTAAAACCTAAACCCAAACATCAGAATACTGTAAAAAATTAATTATTGTTCTACAGTGTTACAAAATCTATGCTGTATTGATGGCGTATCTGCAGCTGTATCCTATTTAGACTACACCATAAAACAGTAACATGATTAAAATACATAAAATTGTGATTTCGGAGTATTTGTACAAGTCGGGATTCGAACCCAAAAGTAATTTGAAGCTCAGTTACAACATGCACATGCACGGTCCACTAGGCCATAACAGACAGAAGAATTGTCAGACCCTGTCAGTCAAATGCGCATTCGCCAGGTCTCGAAACGCTTCTGAACTGATCGATGCTTTGAATCGCTTTAGTCACATGACCAAGTGTTTCAAAACACTTTAGTCACATGACCTGAGTGTTTCGGACCATGCTTCAGTGCAGTGTTTCGAAAAACTTGCGCTTCGGGATCTCGACACTGTGTCGAAACGTCAGTTTCACGTCAGCCATCCCTAGTTTTCAGTGA
Organism: Danio tinwini; assembly: GCA_903798205.1. Classification (NCBI taxonomy): domain Eukaryota; kingdom Metazoa; phylum Chordata; class Actinopteri; order Cypriniformes; family Danionidae; genus Danio; species Danio tinwini. The sequence goes on along the minus strand of CAIGQZ010033059.1, from coordinate 4,952,062 downwards.
CACCACAACGCGTTATCCTTTGTCTAGTTTGCCTGGTTTTGACCTTTGACACGTCTGTCTGTTCATCCTGTCTGCTGCCTGCCTTTGACCATTTGCCTGCTATTGACTACGACTCTGGATTGCCCTCATACATCTGTTTTGACCACTGCTTGCCTGACTTTGCTAATAAACCTGCATGTGGATCCGCACCCCTGTTGTCAGTGTCACATCCCCTTGGTAACACATATACAACTAATAGTCCTCATTTCATTACTTGAGTCATAACATACAAAAATGTTGAACTAGTTGTCAAAATCTGTGAAGCTAATTTTATTTAAAAACTTTAAAAATCTTTTTTTCCTGAAAATGTCGTCTAAATTGAACAATTTGAATGATTTACAGACCTGTGTATGTTATAGGTTCAGTTCTAATATGTACTGCAATATTGTTTACAATTGTGCTTACCTCTACCCAAAGGGAGTTTGTTTGTTGTAAATAAGGGTGTATTTATTCTTTTGCACAATGCTGTGAGTAAATTGGAATTGTAAAGAGCAAATGCAGTAAAAATGTAAAACATACATATTCAGTGTCTTGTACTCAGATACCTCACTGAATGCAGTAATGTCTAACTTTACTGGAGTTTTTAAATGGCTGTGTAAATAGTATATAGTGCTGTCTTGACATGTCACCAAAATCTGACTGTTTTGCATTGGAAAACATTTACAGAGTAAACTGTCATAATGAAAACATGACAAAGCCATTTGACTATTTTGTTCATTAACAATGGTGGCAGGACTTTCATCTTGATGACACTGACACTTTCATTGACATGAATACTTGCTTGTGAGGAATGAGCCATTTTAAGCAAGTGACAGGCTTTTGCAGGTTATCCACTAGGTTTTGCAGTTTGTACTAATTGTTTTGAGAAATGCATTAACTGTTGTGCAAATGTAAATAGTGTTGTGAGAAATGCACCAAAGCCACTGAGAAAAACTGTAAGTTGTCTCTAAAAACATCAATAATTGTAGCTCATTATAAAAAAGTAGTTTGAACAAACAGCAAATGTAATTTTTTGAGTGAACATAGCACAATAAACCTGCAGTTATACACTATTTAGCAACCTTTCCAAAAAGGAGATGTCTATGTGTATTATACATTTTCAGTGAAGTGTATTCATGTGTTGCTAAAGATTGTGTTGTCCTCGTTTAAGTCCTGAAGTCTGCAGTGTCTTGCATTAAGTGATAGTCATAGCAAGTAATAATAATACTCATTATGACATCTCGTTTTCCTGAGAGGGTGACACAGTGGTGCAGTAGGTAGTGCTATCGCCTCACAGCAAGAAGGTCTCTGGTTCAAGCCTCAGCTGGGTCAGTTGGCGTTTCTGTGTGGAGTTTGCATGTTCTCCGTGCGTTCGCGTGGGTTTCCCCCACAGTCCAAAGACATGTGGTATAGGTGAATTGGGTAGGCTAAATTGTCTGTAGTGTACGAGTTTGAATAAGTGTGTGTGAATGTTTTCCTGAGATGGATTGTGGCTGGAAGGGCATCCGCTGCGTAAAAAAACGTGCTGGATAATTTGGTGGTTCATTCCGCTGTGGCGACCCCGGATTAATAAAGGGTCTAAGATGAAAAGAAAATGAATGAATGTTCCTGAGAAAAGTCACCTGACCTGGCTGAATAGTGGCTACTGGTGGCCAACTGAGGCATTTTTCTCACAAGTGCTCTCTTAATCAAGACAAGGTCGAACATACATGCCCTTGCTGTTGGCTAGAGTTACACATAATTAAAGGCATCTGAGCATGGCTTGTGAAAAGCAACAACCTTTGTGCTGCTTTATTTCCAATGCAAAGATAAATAAAGTTTAAATAAAAAAAACATCAACACTTTACCATGCGCAATACTACATTCCTTTAATAATAATAGTTGCAGGCCTAGTGACATCATTGAGTTAGTGAATCAGCTACCCACATGTTTAATTCCAAGATCAGCTCTTGGCGTGCACAAACTACTAACCTCTGGAGAATTCCTGCCATTCAGCTTCTTTCCTGAAATGTTGGGAACTAGCACAAAAACAAAAGAAATGTTCATTTGCACCCAAGGCACATTGATGCAACCCCCATACAGTGGGTTTCCAGGACTAAAGTGAGCGTTGGGGGCTCTGATGCATGCCGGAGTGGTGAGTCACTGAGGGGATTCACTCACACACACAGAGACACACAGTTCAGGTTAGGTTAGGTTTCCCCACATGCTCTCTAGCTCATTCTGTTTAATTATCATATAAATATGTGCTGCCATTGCAGTTATGCTGTCATTATCAGGCTGAATATTCAAAACACAATTATATAATATTGTTAAATGTGCTCAATCTAGACATTTTTGACAATAAAATACACAGAAAATAGTGAATTAGCATAGTACAGGCTCGTAGCCAGCCTGCTTAAAAAGGTGGTTCAAAAAGTAGAATTTTTGCAGTCACCTCAATTTTTATTTAATTATGAGATTTATGTTTTAGTGACATTCTGACAAGCACTATTTTTAGTTGGATAAGCTTGTCAGGTGGTCATCATAACCACATTTTTCGATGTACCAAAATAATTCCAAAATATTTAGAATAAAGGAATATGAAAAATACTTATTTTTAAAATACAAAATTAAATTACAATATATTACATCATTAGAAATCTGTTAAAGTTTTAGATTAAAAACTAGCCTATTATAATTTACTTGGCCAACACATTCAACTTTCCTTGGCCATTTGACTAATAAAAAATAAAGCATAATAATAATAATATTAACTTATGAGCTTCACGATTTTCTAGCCTCTGTTGTAAAAAAGTACATTTGAAAATGCATAGATAACAACATTAGCCAAATTAGCATTTACATTAATTTTAATATGGGCTGCTTTTGGTGCTTCATACCTTTTTATTGGTCATTTTTGGCTTCACTGTCCAAGGTTCAAGATTTAGAATAAAAGTTACTTGTAAAATATTTTCTCTGTTTAAAAGCAATACAGTAGGTCAGTAGTGAAAGATGACTTCATGTCAGATGTTTTCTTGCACAGCTGTATGTTAGACTCATAAAAAATAATTGTTTGCATTAAGCAAAACTAATTAGCTGAAGTCACACCAAAGTGACAGTCGGCAGAGGATTCCGCTTGGTATTAAAGGCCTTTTCGATGGGTTATTTTTACTATTTATGTTGGCACAGCAGTCAAAATAGGACAAATGAGCTCATGTGGGACAAATTCTGGACCTTTTTCAGTGAAGCGTGGACCTTCCGAACCCACCTGGCTACGGGCCTGTAGTGATTTTGAAAAAAGTCATAAAGAATATCATTATAAAAAAATGTATGGAGATAAATATATTGTAAAAATACGTATACCAATTAATGTTTTACATTTTTTATTGGAATATTTATTGTATCATTTATTTAAGATATTTTTTATTTATTATTATTATTATTATTTGAAAATGTATTTTGGTTTATTCATGTGTATATTAATATGACAGACTTAAAAATATTTTTAAATAACATAATTATACATATGTTATGAAATGTGTGAATTCCAGAATGCAGTGTTTGTTTGTTCAATTTACAATAGATAACTTATAATTTGAATTTTATGTATATACGTTCATCATATACATAAACACATTAGCATTATTACGTACATATTGCTATAAATGAATTAATTCCAGAACTTAAATGATCTGATATAATGCTAATTTATTAATTTAAAATAAATCATATAAATGTACTTATTTTAATACATTTATTTAAACTAATAAGTTATATTATAGTGTGTGCCTATATGGTTTATATAATGTTTTTATATTTCATTTAGATAGATAGATAGATAGATAGATAGATAGATAGATAGATAGATAGATGGATACTGCAATTTCATAAACAAACAATATGTCAAAAATGTAACAGCTCAGCATGACATGAAGCAGCTCACTGCATTCTGCATTACATACTGCACTCCCACTCTTTCTCCCCTGCGCATTCCTCCCGAATGGTACGGTCCAAATAGCTTCAACGAAATTTGGATCAGCTTACTATTAGCTAGTTTAATTTGCTAGGGGTGACCTATCTTACTTCATATTCAAACTTTAAGACTGCGGGGACGTATATTACACAGAATCTGCTCATTTAAGTTCATATTTTAATTTAATAGAGTTATAACTCGCATTTTGCACAAAAAATGAGCTCAATGGCATAATTACACGTCCCCCCCCCAGCCTATGCAATGAGTCCTGGTGGAGCGAGTGAGTGACTCCTGAATCTATTCGCAGCTGCTCTGTCGCTTCCATGATCCACTCCAGTCCGGATTTGGCATAGGAAAGGAACAGCTGCTGTAACGTTTTAGCAATTTCTGGAGAGAGAAGGAGCTGTATAGTGAGACATGCGGGGTCCAGAGGAGTCGCTCCAGCAGCTTTGGAGACCGGACGGGCAGCAGCAGCCGTAGAGGATCATGGCCGAGGACTATTGGGAGCGCGCGGCGGCTTTGGGATATTATTACTGCTGTTAAGATTACACGAGCAACACACACTCACTTTACACAAGCACACACGGATCTCAACTCCACGGGTAAGAGAACCACCCAGTATATCGTCCTGTCTCACTCTCATATTTCACCTTAAAGTGGAGAAAGCATCATAATGTGACAGAAAAAGTAGATTTAGGCCGTTTTTTGTGTGAGTTTATTCGAGCCGGACAGTATGTGTGTGTTTGATATCCTGCTCCGGTCGGTCGGTTGGGCTGTCTGAATGAAAACCGACAGATTGTTTGACGAATATGCAAACGGACAACAGGGAACCTAAAATCTAATACTGAAATTAAAGAGAAACCATTGTTGCATTCCTGTACAACGGCCGTTTAATGCTGCTTTTTAAAGCCAGCTAACTAGCTATCCTGGCTAGCTTGTTTATGCGTGGTTTACTGTGGATTAGTCAGCAGTCTGGCTGCAATCAATGTTTAATTTCGTTATTTTGACTTATTTATAGCTTGTCGTCTTATCTTGAGGGAGTCATGAGTTTTATTCAGCCGTGATGTGTTGCCTAACAATGTCATCTGAATTACATCAGAGGCGCACGCAGTGTTTATTAAAGGCGTATAGTTATTTGTGTGGTAGTTTTGTTGAACCTGTTCATTTTCTCAAACGTAATATTACAGTAAATGCCTGTCATTATCGATGCCGTATTTTACGCTGACAGCGTAACGTCATTCATTCAAAACATTATGTGACGTTATATAATTCTACGTCATAATTGTGAGCATGTAGTAGGGAATTCAGGATATTCGAGCTATCATTTTCTGGCATTAACATCCCATAATGCTGCTTCCAGCTCGCACTGAAAAAAATCATTAAATTTGAATTTTTTTTAAGGTAAATGGTTGCAAACAATTTAAATGGGCTCAATTTAAACTAGGGCGGTGCTGACAAACGATATATTATATCGAATAGTGATACAATTTATATCAATAACAATGATAAGCTCTGGACTTTTTTACTCTTTATTGATCTAAGAGCTTTCCCGTTGATGAGTTGCAGCTGGAAGGGCATCCGCTGCATAAAACATATGCTGGATAAGTTGGCAGTTCATTCCGCTGTGGCGACCCCTAACTAATATTAGCGCTAAACCAAAAAGAAAATGAATGAATGAATCATCTAAGAGCCAATCATACAGCAAAAATGTGCAACAATGGGAATCTAAAAGTGTGTTGATACTAGAGATGCACCGAATTTTCCACCATCGAAGATTTATCGGCCGAAAATGTTATGCCATTTAATGGACCCTCTAATTTTTGTGACTTCAGTCATTGTTGGGGTACTCTTTTTAATCTAGAAGCAATTACAACGTATATTGAAATGTATATCATTATCATTCAGTATGGAAAATAATTATCAAGATTGCATTTTTGCCATATCGCCCAACTCTAATTTTAACAAAGTAAATTTAGTAACGTTCAACTTAATTTCTGTTTAAATTCAGCAATTTCTGTATAAATTGTTTGCAAACAACCACTTACCTTAAATCAATCCAATGAATTATTCTTTTTTTGATTACCCAGCAGGTGAAACCACTTTTGCAGGTTAAACTGATGGAATGGGGAAATAGGTAGAGTAATTCAGTCCTACTTGATAAAAACATTGTGTAAGATACACCAATGAGAAATCACTATTAGAGACTGAATCTGGTCAGATGAAGCAACACGTTTGACAGTTGCTGGTCTGATTCAGAATGGCATTTTGGAGGCGTGGGTGCATGTTGAGTGGGTTGGTTTTGTAGAATATTATCATCATAAGGTTGTGACAGATGCTTTAAGAGTCTTTAACTGGGCTTTTCTCTCCTGAAAAGCCTGTATCAGTGCTTAATTTTGGTGATATATTTAACTTGCTTTCGTCAGCCCAAATTTAAGTAATGGTTTCTATTGATTGCTTAAGAGATTTAAGGATAGCACTTCACCTTTGACTTCATGTGTTGGGAGTAATTGGCTTCGAGGGCTACAATAATTCCAGAGGAACGTGCAGTGTTTGCAGAATTAGTCTGTAGTTATTTTTAAAGGCATAGTTCAGGCAAAAATAAAAATGTACTTAATATTTACTCACGTTTAAGTTGATATAAACCTTTATGAGTTTCTTTATGTATTTTGAAGAATGCTGAAAACCTGTAACCATTTAATACTAGGAAAAACATACTAGTCAATGGTTGGTTACAGGCTTTCTGCTTTCTTCAAAATATCCTATAGTTGTCCAATAAACAAAAGTGGTAATTCTATACACTACCTGACAAAAGTCTTGTCATTGTAAGAGCAACAAATAATAACTTCACTTCTAGTTGATCATTTGGAAAGTGGCAGAAGGTAGATTTTTCAGATGAATCACGTTGAACTGCATCCCAATCATCACTAATACTGCAGAAGACCTATTAGAACCCGCATGGACCCAATGTTCTCTGAGAAATCAGTTATGTTTGGTGAAGGAAAAATCATGGTTTGGGGTTACATTCAGTATGGGGGTGTGCGAGAGTTCTGCAGAGTGGATGGCAACATCAACAGCCTGAGGTATCAAGACATTTGTGCTGCCCATTACATTACAAACCACAGGAGAGGGCAAATTCTTCAGCAAGATAGCGCTCCTTCGCATACTTTAGCCCCCACATCAAAGTTCCTGAAAGCAAAGAAGGTCAAGGTGCTCTAGGATTGGCCAGCCTAGTCACTAGGCATGAACATTATTGAGCATGTCCAGGGTAAGATGAAGGAGGTGGCATTGAAGATGAATCCAAAGAATCTGGATGAACTCTGGGAGTCTTGCAAGAACGCTTTCTTTGCCATTCCAGATGACTTTATTAATAAGTTATTTGAGTCATTGCAGAGATGTATGGATGCAGTCCTCCAAGCTCATGAGAGTCATACACAATATTAATAATTTTTTTCACTGCAGCATGACTTTATATTTTATACTGTACAATATTTCTGTTAAGTGACAAGACTTTTGTCTAAGCAAAGTCAGACCTTACTGTCCTAATTAAATAATTAAAAATCAAGGCATGATCATATTTTATTCTGGTAAAATAAATGTAATCTTGAACCCTTTGCCTTTTATATAAGCCACTTCTGATACCAAATGATCAACTAGAAGTCAAGTTATTATTTGTTGTTCATAAAACGTGGACAGGCGACAAGACTTTTGTCAGTAAATGAGAAGGGGATATTTAGTGATCGAAACGTTTGTTACTTTTTAACATAATACCGCTATGTAGTCTACTCTGTAATTCTAGTGTCTGCACATCTAGAATCTGTCATTGAAGTAAAAACATCCTATTTGTCAAGCATTGGCTTACATGATCCTCTTTTGTTGTTGTACCTGTAGGTTGTTTAGCTTTGACAGTTTTTCACAGGATCTGAGGTGTGACCTCAACTAAACTTTGCTTTGATTCTGTTGGATTTGAATTTGCCACATTGTTGACAATGTTATTGCTCTGGGTATTATATAAAAAAAGTCAAATAAGGAATGCTTTTAACGGTAGTCATTAAACAATTCTAATAAAAGTAAGCAGAAAAAAATGTTATTATAAATCCTAATTAATACAAACATTTTATAATGATAAAAAAATAAAAATTTAATAAACTTAAAACATTTAGTTCACAAACAAATGTGTTTAATAAAAAATACATTAAATACTCTATAGAAAAACATTTGCTTTAAAAGCTAAGTTTATAGTTTAATTTAAACCTTTAAACCAGCAGTAAATAAATGATTTGATTACAGCAATTATATGTTAGTTTGCACAAGCTGCCAAATGTTAACAGATGAGGTAATCAGTATTACGGTGTCATGATGGTTTGATTATAATTCTGGCTGTGTGAGACTATAGTTTGAATTAATCCCTTTATTGCGTTGATGTTACAGTACAGAATGACTCTTTTCAGCATTATTATGACCATGTATGAGCATTTGTTTGATATGTCATAGAATGGAAGAGAGGCTGTTGTGAGTGTGTGCAACAATACTTCAGAGTTTGGGTTGGGGCTGCACAAAATTGGAAAAAAACTGACATTGCAATTATTTGTATTTCTACTATAAATATTGCAATTAGACCTGTCAGGATATCTATTTTTTATGCGATATATTGCACCAAAATATATTGCGATAAACAATATTATTGTCATTTTAAGACCATATGCCACTCATTATATAGTGCCAGAATGACAATATAATAGCATCACCATGCAAGTACACTCTTCCAAAGAACACATTATTTTATTCTTAAGAATATTTCATTTAATTACAGTCATTTTAACAATTTAATAATTAGACATTGGAATCAGAATGTGAAAACGCATATCCTAAATAAATAATAATAAATGTTAATAAAAAAGAGCAAGGTAAAAAGTAACAGAAGTTGTGATATCTGCTACCAGATCTATTTTCAGTTGTCAGGCACCCACATTAAAATATACTATAGTAATTTATAGTAAATACTATAGTGTTTTTTTAACCATACTGACACTGACACCTCCAATAGAGATAGAGAAGTTGCCATATGTTGTCGATATATTGATTATTGTGACAGGCCTAACTGCAATATGAATATAATTGCACAATATGAACTGTTTGGAAAGAATTCATAATTTTGTAGGGGAGTGCATCTGCATACAATGTACAAACATATAAAAAATAAACAAATTAAAGCACAGATGCAAACAACAAAACACAGACAAAAAAAAAAAACGAAATTTAAATTCTTTGTTTTTTTCTGTGGAATTTAACAAAATTGGGGTGCAGAAAGTTAATTATCAAATTTTGAATATATAATTATACACTATAGTTTTTTTAAATAAGTAAATACGATTAATCTTTGTTAGAGTGGCAAACTTGTAGCCAAATGGTTTAAATTAGCTTTATATCTTTTTAAGTCATAGGCCTTAAAAACGAATCCAAGTAAAAAAAAAAAAAAAGATTTACACTATTAGATTATTCTAATTCACAATGACTCCACAATTCATGTGTACTGAAGTAGTTTCTGGTTAATTATAATCCCAATCTGACATTGCAGATGCGCACCTTGCGATATTGATGCTGAAACAATATATTGTGCAGCTGTAGTTCGGGTTGGTTTTGGGGTCAGTTTCAGTACGATTAGGTATATGATATGTTCAGTAAAAAAAAAGACACTGTCAAATAAAAATCTAGAAATATACACTACAAAATATATATAATATAGCAAAGATACTACTAAAATAAACAAGTACAACAACCTTTTTTATTAGGTTTTTAAGGTCTCTAACAGTTTCAGGTACAGAAACTGAATAATATTATCAAATATAACACTGCATACTGCATATGATCTTCAATGTATAAATAATATAACGATTAAACATTATTGAGCTATATACCTATTCAGTCAAGTGCAGAGCAGTAAGTAATTTCATTATCTTTTGTTTGATTTTTGTTAAAAGCACAGACAGCAGGAATAAGATGTTTCACTTTAAGACAATCCACAGAGGTAACACAATGAGATAGTTACAGACAACATGATGTTTACCTGCTAAGGTATAACCAATCGAACAGTTCGGATCACATTGTGGTTTTTTAGTCACAGATCGGACCGTTTTTTTGGATCAGCCAAAAAGGGGAGGAGACAAATATAATTTGCTTTCCATTTACTACAAAAACAGTACTGCAAGAAACTTTAAACAAACAGAACTTAGAACCTGTAATTTTATTAAAAGGAGTTTGCCTATCCCTGGTATAGACCGTCATATTGGGGTGATTATAAACACACCCAGTCCTTTTTTTTTTAATTTAACAACATAAAAACGGTGGACCAATTGGAGCGGTTTTAAGACTTGACGTAGGAGTGTGGTCCCCCCACCCATCGAGAAGATTGACAGCTTCGTAGTAACGTGTATAATCCTATCAACAAGACAGGACGTGCGCAAAGCAACCAGGAATAAAATAAAATGTCTGTTCAGTTTGCTAGGATCATCAATCATCATCAAATGTGATCAAGAGTGAGTTTGACAAGTTTAAAATGTTTTAAAACAGAACATTTTTATGAAATTACAGTGATTTACTTCAGCTTTACTTTATCAGCACAGCCGCATGTCAGTACAATTATAAAAGAAGACGCTTTAATCCCAGTTTGTGGACAATAAATCAGGTTTATTTTATACATTAACGTAACAGATATCCATACAGCAGTGGATATTAACCTGTATTCTGTCACATTTGCTTGCAAAAAGAATGCAAGGCTAAACGCGCGCACTGTGTGTGTGTGTGTATCTGTGTGTGTGCGTGAACTTTGTAACGACATTGTGTGTGACTCATCGTTGCAACTCCACAACAAATGCATCAAAAACTCATTGGGAAAGTTCTTATTGTAGTTTTTCTCACAAACGTTACGTGAGATCTGCTTCCTTTATGTCTGTCTGTTGTCTAAGTCAGCCGAGGAGGAGACTCACACTATGTACCGTTGCCTTGAACCGGGCTAAAGCACGCTTGTCCCCCCACATGTCTCCCCCGACAGCCCGCACTTACATTACAATCGGGCCTGGGCACGCTTACGTCATCGATGATGCGCTGTTCAGTAAGCGCTCCTGCTCAGCACAGTGGAGCTTTCTTTAGTTATATCATTTAAGTCGTTTGATATGTGGTGACACGCAGTCTAATATTTCACCGACCAGATCAGCCACTTTTGACGCTCATAAACAATCATCCTCATACATCGTCCTCATGCTGCATAAATTAGGAGGTTTGCTGTCGTGCAGTGAGGGGTTTGCGTCTTTAATAAACTACGACGTTCATTGAACAGTACGAATGATTAATTCATCCATATCAAACAGTCCCTTTAAAGTCACGTCTCGCTTTCAGTTTTGGGCCCAAGTGAACCGCGCTCAGGCCCACCTCTTCTAACCGGGTCAGGGCTGCCCAAGTGAACCGTGCCTGAGCCCAATTCAGAGCACTCACACTTCTCAAACGATCCAGGAAACGGGCCTGGGCACGGTTCAGATAGCATAGTGTAAGTACACCCTCAGGCACGCTGAAAGGCACGTGGAAACAGTGGGCAGGAAGGACTAGCCTTAAAGGCACAGTACACAAAAACCGCTAACTGATGGTTAGAGTTATAAAATAGAAACTTCTAAAAGGTATAATAAATAATCTGATGGGTGTTTTGAGCTGACACTTTACAGACACATTCTGGAGACACAAAAGACTTAAATTAAATCTGGAAAAAGGGCTAAACTAGGTGCCCTTTAATACCTGTAGTGCTCCCCATAACAAGAGGAGTTTATTATAGCTTTATTTGAGAATGCCTCAGTGATTTAATGCTCTCCAATTAGAAAGTAACCTACATGAGCAGGCTGATTTTTCCAGTCCTGGCATGTGTCACCAGCATAATAATATTGATGAAGTGCTGTGCAGACACCTTCTTCCGCTCTTCCGCCACCACAAAGAAATGACAGCAACACAGTAACACATCTGCGCTCAGAGGCTGGTTGATGTTGTGCTGTCTGGACCTGGTGTTCCAGAATCAGTCTCTATGAAGGTCACCCCCGTTGAGGTGTCACCTTGTGTTTGGATGCGTGTCAGTCTGGTTGGAGAGAGATGTTGGAGGCCTGTGGCGTCCTTGTATATATTGGTAATTAGATTTTCCTTTTAGAAGCGAAAATTAATATGACCAAATAATGGTTAGTGAATTAAAGATGTTCTACAGAAAACAGGCTGCTTTTTTTGCTGCTTGGCTTGGCAGGTTTGTAAACTAATCCACACAGGCAAAGACCAAGCTGTCACTGTCATTCGTCCGAGTTCCATGCAGCTTATATTGACCTATAGAGTAGATAAATGAGCCTCAGTCTGCACTGCATCGATGCAGATCAGTTAAAAAAACATTGTGGCTCTGAAACCAAACCCTGCCAGTCTGCTTGCTGGACAGTTGAGATGTGGTGGTCCAATGTTAGCTGACAACAAGGTTTAGCATAAATTAGCTTTTATTTTTTGATCCTATTTTTTTTAATTGGCTTTAAATTTGTTTAGTTTTAGTTTGTTTCATTAATGGTTTTGCTATTTTCTGAATACATTTCAATTCAGTTTTAGTTTTAGTAGGTTTAGTTTAACAGAGTTAACAACATTTCCAGTGTTGACCAGAGTAAAGTTAAGTGTTTGTGCAGTTTACATTAACTCTTGAGCAAACCTCTTAGTAATAAAACTTAAAAACGTAACACACACTGTAAAAAATATCTTTTAATGTAGAGTTTCCGTATTTTGTGGTTTACAAGTGTTTTCCGTTTATTTGTGAATTGTATCATGGCACCTTGATCTCTGCTCTGTGGACTTTTGATGTTGAAAATTCACTCTACAGTTTAACAAAGGGACTTTTGTTGACATTTTAATAGTTTGAAATAATATAATATAAAAGAAATAATGAGAAATAAGTCTGTAAAATAACAAAAAATGTACTGGCAGTTTATTACAAAGTTTTTGTATTGTAACACAACACCAACCTAAATAATATATCACTTTAAACTATTAAGACGGTCACTTTTTTAACTTTTAAAGGTTAAAAGCTGTGGGACGAAAAATCTGCAAAAGCAATATAAGTAAACAGGCAAAATAAACAGGAAAAAATAAAATCATGAAGCACAAAATACAGAAAACTTCAAATTTGCTATTATTTTTTGCAGTGTAGTTTGAACAGAGACAGAACCCAAAATCACACAAATGCAACCAACACTAAAACAAAGTGAACTTTATGAGCATTAAGTCAAACTTCTTCATATTAAAGATCATGTTTCTTTAAAAAACAAATTAAGAAAATGTTTAAATTTTTTTTCGTAAAAGCGCCACCTACAGGTTCTTCTCTAAACAGCCGCAGGTAGGGCTGTGCGATTTAGGAAAAAATATCTAATGGCGGATATATATTTTTTGACATATTATGATTTAGATTTGATTTAATTTTGTAGTCTGAGTGTTAGTGAAAAAAAGGAATTGAAAAGATAGCAACTCTGAAACTGTACTTTGCTTGCTACTAGATTAAGTGTCACTGACAATACTTTTAGTTGACTTTTTAGCAAAACGCTTCTTATATTGCTCCCTGTGGGGCTTTTTTAGGTGCTGGTTGTTGTATTTCCTCGTGCTGTGACAACAATTCTGCGACAGCTCTTACAAATTACCTGGTTTTGTTTGGTGTCTGTGATATCTTGAGTTACCAAGATATCACCATATTACAGACGTGCTGTTTTTTTTTATATTAATTTGTCTATTAATGCTTCTGAAGAGGCAGATGCCATCATCCCACTCGTTTGTTCGTTCATATTTGTTTTTTGTTTTTTGTAGATGTTCCACATAGTTCGGTTGCACAATACTGATTGGGCAGAATAAAAGTGTGCTCACTCAATTGGCTAGTAAGACTGTCACACACAGACGGCAGTCACACATTTGCTCTGGGTGGGGAAAGTTAAATAATATATATTTCATATCGCAGCCTCTTGCGATTAGCTAATCGTAATGTTTTAAATCGCGATTATGGTTCGATTTCCATTAATCACACAGCCCTAGCCGTAGGTCAGATCTTCCACCTCATAACGAGTGCTTGTTATTTCTGTAAGCGACTATTATTTTTGCTAATTATTATTTTATTTCAGTTAGTTTTTCAGTGACTCTAGTTAGTTTTACTTAGTTTAGTTTTTTCATTTAGTTTTTTTTGTTTTGGTTTAAAATTGTATTTCAGTTAACAAAAAATGTTTTAGTTTTAGGGTGTACCCACACTAGGCTATTCAAACTGTGTTCAGGCTCGTTTGACCCCCATTTTCCAGATTGTTTAACAAGTGTGAGTGCTCTAAATTGGGCCCAGGTGCAGTTCAGTTGGCTGGCCCTGACCCGGTTGGAAGAGATGTGCCAGAGCACGGTTTATTTGGGCTTTGGCACGGTACATGTAGTGTAAGTGCAAATCGCACCTAATCTCGAAATTGAAGACCCAACGTCACTTTTAAGGAACTGTTTCATATGGATTTATTAATCCTTTCAATAAACGCAAACTTTCGTAGTTTATCAAAGATGCAAGCCCCTCACTGCATGTCAGCTGCCACCATCAGCAAACCTCCTAATACCTGCAGCAGGAGGACTTTCATGAGCATTTTCAAGCTTCAAAAGTGGTGGAGCTGTTCAGGAAAACATCCCAAATGACTTAAAATAATACAAAACAATATAACTAAAGCAATCTCCATTCTACTGAGTGAGAGCGCTTCTCTTTAAAATTGAACAGTCGCATCTAGGCATGGGCCGGTATAAGATTCTGACAGTATAATAAGCTTGGATATAAATATCACGGTATCACAGTATTGAAATTACTGCTCAAAAATATATTTTTAAATGTCTGGATAAAAAACAAAACATTTTTCTCCTTTGTACACAATATATTTTAATTTGAGAAACATATTTTGTAGTAGTAAACATGTCAGGCAAAATAGTTCAAATTAATTATTGACTTCTGTTGTCTTTGTTTGTTTCAAAAACACAAATTCTTTACATTTTAAAATGGCAACTTTGGAGATCTTTTCTGCTTGAGATACTGTTGTCCTAAAAAAAATGTAAATAAAAAAATCTTACTCATACCTTAGGAAAGGTATCGCAGAACATTTTGAAGGCTTTAAAACCTTGCCTTTTCAAACCGTGGTATACCTTGAACACGGTTATCATTCGATGCCTAGTCGCATCATCGATGACTCTTGCGTGCTCGGAAGATAAAATTGCAGTGTGAGTGCGGGCCAAGGGCGAGAGGGGAGGGAGACGATTATGCCTGGGCACAGTTCAAGACGGTTCAAGAAAATTTTTCACAGTTAAAAGCTGTTAGATGAAAAATCAAGGTCCCATAATGCAATTCAAAAGCAAAAATAAATGGGGAAAATTTTATCACAAAATACAGAAAACTGCAAATTTACTAATATTTTTTTTGCAGTGTAGTTTGAACAGAGACATTGCCGAGTGCCAATAAGTGCCACTAAGACATTGCCGAGAGCTGAAAACGGCTCTTAGTCAGGCATAGACCACTGCTGCTCTCCTCCAGGTGCACAATCACTCACCAGGCCCCGAATGATTGACCGTGCCTAGTATGAGTACACCCTTAGTTTTAGTTTTCGTTTGCTGTCCTGCATGCAGTTTTAAAGGTTCACTGCTGCGGGCAGTAATGAAAAGCGATAGAAAGAGTCTTAAGAAGTCATCAACCCTGATTAAGCGCCACTAAGACATTGCCTAGACCTGAAAACGGCTCTTAACCCGGCGCAGACCACTGCTGCTCTCCTCCATGCCCACAATCACTCACCAGGCCCTGAATGAAGCCGGTGTGGAGTGAAAAATGGGTTTATTGTGAACAGGTGAAACATTTACAATAACTGTGTCTTGTTTGTCTTTGATTACTGAAATGATTGGAGAATGGCTAAATTCATCTTGGCATCGGCGCAGCTGATATAACACAGTGCTTTGTTAGCCATTCAACCACATGGCACGCAACCATGGCTTCCTTTTGCTGTTAAATGTGGCTGATTGTTATTCAGAATGCAAAACACAATGAATATTATGCAAAATTTACCTTAACAGTTTTCTCTAAGCTGTTATATTCACATTGTTTGGCTATAAACAAGAGCGAGGTTTGTGGATCGGCCTGTATTTCCTGTTGATTAACTGATTTGGAAGATTAGATTTAAAGCCTTGTTGGTTCATGTTGAGTTTAGTGGTTTAAAGGTATAGCTGTAGGCTTATGACAGTATTGAATTTTCTTGTTTTGGTTATTTGCTGAAGCTTTTATCAAGGTACATGATAAACGGTGCATTATCACAACATTGACCTAAGGAAAAATAAGTTACTTTAAACAACATTAATAACATAAAACCATTAATTTATGTGACTTTAATAACAAAAATACTTGATGTATTGTTTTATAAGTTAAAACAAAATAACTAGCAAAAGCATGATAAAGAACTGTAGGTGACACGTTATAATGTCTCATTGATTTTCCTTCGGCTTAGTCCCTTTATTCATCAGGGGTCGCCACAGAGGAATGAACCGCCAACTTATCCAGCATATGTTTTACACAGCGGATGCCCTTCCAGCTGCAGCCCAGTACTGGAAAACATCCATACACTCATTCACACTCATACACTACGGCCAATTTATTTTATGAATTTCACCTGCGCATGTCTTTGGACTGTGGGGAAAACACCCGGAAGAAACCCACACCAACACGAGGAAAACATGCAAACTCCACACAGAAATGCCTACTGACCCAGCTGGGACTTAAACGATTCTTGCTGTGAGGTGACAGTGCTAACCACTGAGCCACCGTGTCACCCAATGTCTCATTAGTAAATTTTGATCCTTGGATTAAAATCAACAGTAAAAAGAAAAGGCAGATTTTTTTTCACCTCGATTTTACGTAAAATTTTATCTTGATTTTGGTTATTGAATGATTATTTTCAACGTAATTATATATTTACTTATTATTTACTACCCTCTCATAGTTTATTATGTTATAATTTGTTCTGTAAATATACTCTAACTATTAAAGGTATTTTTTTAAATAAAAGAGCATCATTCTATTCTTTATGATATTAAAATCATTATAGGAACCAACTGGTTATGGTTATTTGATGAATATTTTAATCTGAAATCAAAGCACAAATTGCTAGAAACTAGGGCTGCACGATATTGGAAAAATCTAACATTTCAATATTTTTTTATTTTGAGATATATATTGCGATATGAATACAATTTCATCAAATTATAATCTTTTTTTTGTAAAGAGTATAATGTTAGGTTGATCGGGATGATTCTGCAGTGGGAGTGCATCTTCATAAAAATCTAATAATCAATCTGTAAAATTTTTGGGGTCCCCCGACACATTTAGTTCTTGTCTGTGCTATTTGCAGTGCGTTTCTGTATTTGCATGTGTTATGAGTATTTTCGTGCACATGTTTAGCCCAAGATTGATGAATTAATGTTTACTATTTGCATCTCCATAAAATCTAATAAACAGTCTGTAAACTTTTTGGGGTCTCCTGACACGTTTTTGTTGCGGTCTGTGCTATTTGCAGTGCATTTTAGTATTTGCACGTGTTGTGAGTATTTTTATGCATAACAAGCTATAAATACAATCGAAAAAGATAAAATTGAAATAAAGTGTTTTATAATGCCCTGAGTCTAACGGTATTCAAGTACAGTAACTGAATGATAAAAATAAAATAATTCAATAAAAGTAATTGTAGTTAAGGTCACAAATGCTACAATTTCTTATACCTGAATGCTTTTATAGTCATTATACAATTACAGGCATAAAAAAACACATGCAAATGATAAATTGTAATATAAGTCAACACTGCATATCCTGCGATGCAACTATAGCGAATGATCATATTGAGATCGATGCTAACGATATATTGTGCAGCCCTACTTGAAACTAAAGTCATCTTGTGAAAAAAGGTAGCATTTCAGTTTTTATGTGAAAAGACAAGTTTCATTAAAAATAATATTTGTTTGCAAATAAAATAAATATAAATATTGCATTCTTAAAAGTGTGAAATAACCAGCATCTCTTACAAGCAAAACTTAAGTTTTAACAAAACATGAGTGATCTAATTAATGTACAATAACTCCATAAATAGTCATCAAACATCGATGTACAATAACTCCATAAATAGAATCAAACAATATTTCAGCATGCAGTAGGCCAGATTAAAGGCTGGTTTATACCTCTGCGTCAAGTGATCGCTGTGACCCATGGTGCATGCCCTGCACGTAGTTGTGCATTTTTACTTCTGTACTTCTGCGCTTGTGTTGCAATAACACTTCCGAAATGCTAGCTGGCAGTAGGTTTTTATGTTTCTCTGTGTTGAGTTTCTTTGCAGGCGTTTTGTTTTTTCTGAACGCTACCTTAATAAATAAATTA
Source organism: Danio tinwini (assembly GCA_903798205.1). Classification (NCBI taxonomy): domain Eukaryota; kingdom Metazoa; phylum Chordata; class Actinopteri; order Cypriniformes; family Danionidae; genus Danio; species Danio tinwini. The sequence goes on along the minus strand of CAIGQZ010033059.1, from coordinate 4,933,634 downwards.
AAATAGATTAATAAATAAAATGTTATATTAAGAAAATAGAATAAATATTCAGTGTTCTGCATGTTCATTATCTCGATATATTGAGTTATTGAATATTGCTGTATGTCTTCAAATGCCTTGATTGCCGTTGGCTGTGGCCTGATTTATACGCTCTTCTTTTCATATCTCCCTTAAACATCCATAGTTTTTTTTTTTGGTCGTCTTGGATTTCAGACCTGCTTCTCCCTCGAGGGGGGGAAAGGAAACACCACTCTCACTATTTCAAGTATTTCAACTATTCATAGTATTTTTGGTGTTAACCTTCCAGTGGTTTGCATTGGAAGGCTTTAAAACCCTTTGGTCTCTTCACTATGTGCAACTGCATGCTTTAGATTGAGATGAAGTGACGTGATCCTTCAGCATCACTTTCAGGAACCTTTCCAAATGTTGTGCTTTATACATAATGTGCTTTAAAACCCCCTTGTATTTTACTGCTGCCTGATATATTTTCTCCAATACCTTTTTAACAAATTAGGACTCATTGGATTTTTATTCTTCAGAGTTTTTAGTTGCAACTCCTGCGTTGAATCTTCAAGAAATATTTCTGAAGAACCCGTAGTTACTTGTTTAACATGTTAAATCTGCTTTAGTGCAGAGACCGTGATATCTATCTGCACAGGAAACAAGTGTTTGAAATCCTTTGCCTGAGCAGAATCCCGTCCTCAGGCAACTTGTTTAGTGGGTCACATTAAATTAGAGAACCCAAAGTTTGGATTTGTGCTTTAGATTTTTGCTCATCTTTGTGCCAAAGCATGCGATTAGTCTGAGAAAGGCAAAACCTTCTGGCATTTTGGCTCTTCCTGAAGAGTAACCCATGTGTTTCTCATAAACACTGAGGATGAGTTTACTTTTCTCTTTTAGTTAATGTTTACAGTAGAAGACTACCTCAGTATATACTGCGGTTTAAGTAATTATACACATGCTGTAAAAAATAAACTGTAATATTTCTTTATTCATTTATTTCCTACAGTTGGCTTACTAGCTGACTGGTTAGCATACAGTATATTGTACGCTAGTAGCTGAGTAGTAGGCCAGCAGCGAATCTGCACGTGCAGAAATCTGCAGGTTTTTAGCACTATCATTTACTACATTTACATGGACATCAGTTATTGAATTATTTGCCTTAATTTAAATAAGACAATAATATGATTAAGGTGTTTACATGAGTTGCTTTTTGAATGTTTCTTTCATGATCCCGTTTTACATGTTGTAGCACATAATTAGATTAACATCGCGTCACCATGCTATCCAAGTTTCCTCTGGAGTTGCATGTAATTTTGGGTGTTTAATTTTTAATTTGTCAACTTTAACTGCAGTTTGGCACTTTCACTTTCATTCTGGAACATTTCATGCATGCCCCTGTGACAAACGAGATATTGAATGCGAGTATGAACTACTGGAAGAGTGTAGTTTTTATGAAATTTGTTACTGCATGCCGGGGCGGGAGGGCGGTCGATTGCCGTGTTTGCATGTCTGTACTGCACTTAAATAATTTGACTAAAATTAGCATACTCCACATATTAATTCTATTTCTGTTTAGATCAGATTAATCAAAAATCACTGTTTACATGGTAGACTCTTAATCAGAGTATTGTCTTAATCGTATTCGAATCGGATTATTGGCGTCCATGTAAAGGTACTCATTGAATCTTTTTATTTACTTTTGTAAATACGTGTAAATTTATATTTATTCAATTTTCTAAAATTAATATATAATAATATAATATTACTGACTAATATGAAAATGTTCGTATATTTTATTCACAATAGCTAAAAATGTCCACAGATTCTGTTTGGCCCTACTGTTTACCGTATTAGCATACTAGCAAACCAGGTACTAAAGCTAACATTTTGTCTGACCTTGTTGTTGTTGTTGTTATTATTATTTTATTAATATTAATTTAAATGATAATAAATATAACCAGTGTTGGGGATTGATGCTGATTTATGCTTCTGGGTTAAGCGCACGCTTATGGTCCGATGCAGCCTTTGCGCAGTCGCATAGCCCTCACCATGGCTGATGCAACACTGATGTGCATATTTCAAAAAATGTAACTACACGTCGCAATGACGCATAACGCAAGATCTGTGATTGGTTATTTTACTCAGTTTACTCATTTTTTTTTTAAGTTAAGTGGTTGCAAACTATTTAAATGGGCTGAATTTCAACAAATACATTTGAACATTACTAAATTTAATTTGTTTGTTTAAATTCAGCCCATATCAATTGTTTTAACCCACTTAAAATATACTGCAAATGGAAGGTCAAGTGGAGTGCATTATATTTATTTTTTTGTGGTTGTGTTTAGCATGTAGTACTGGGTCACCTGGCTGTATTGTGTATAATACAAATAAGCATGAGTAATATGTGCTATTCTCAGAATACCCAAAGTCTCTCACTGATGTCTACTGAATTGAGGTGAATGAATGTTCCTGCTTAAGTCTGTTCTGTGATCATTAACATGTGTTTAAGTGCTCTCTCACTGCACAGACTCTCCAAGAGTGCAATTATTAGTCAGTTTGCGCCAGTCTCCCAGTTGGATTCCTCGCATTTCCGGCTTAAATAGACACGAATCTGCAACGTCTGCAATCCTTTAAGCATTTGATTTATAAATGAAAGCAGGCACGATTGGAACGATGAGTGTGAAAATGCTGTTTCAAGTCATGTCTTATGCGTGCAATTACAGTTGGCTGTATGATTTGTTTATTTTAGGTGCGATCTCTCACCGTGAACCATTTTCAGTTTCTGTCTCTCACTTTGATGTCCACTCTGTAGAGCGCCGTCTGCTCTAATAAGGTTTTCTGCTTATGAAATAAACAAATTTGTCCTCTGAATCCCTTCTCTGCACCATGTTATAAGCTAATACTTATCTCAGAAAAAGAATATGTTAAATCAGGGGTTTCAATCAGAGAAAATGTCCCTTTGTGTGGGCCAAATTTGCTTACAATTCCATTATTATAAAGCATAATATCCACAATATAATTTACAAAAAAAGGAAAACTAGCTCATTTTATGGGTGTACACATCGACATAGTAATTAAATTGATTTGTTCAAAACAAAGCAAATGACTCTCTACAATTCATTAAATAATTTATTAAATCAGTGGTCCTCGGTACTGTCTGTGGATCAATTGGTACCGGGCTGCACAAAAAATCATTAATTATTTCTGTTTTATTTATTATCTGAGTCTGAACAATCTTTTATTTGAAAAAATTGACCGTATTTTCTCACTTACATCTTGGTCACTTGAGCGTCAAAATTTAACCCACAAGCAGCAAAATAAGTAAGAAACCGACTTCTTTGGAAAGTTTCTTTGCTAAGGGGAAAAGGCCCAGTTAAGGACCCGCCAACTGCCAAGGAATGGATCCGCAACCCATTTGTCAACAAATCAGGTGTATTCACCATATCTGTGCAAGAAAATCAACTGCTGGAGATCGCAAATGACTGCGTCTTTTCTAGAGTTCACGCAAGTTTGTTATTTCCAGTGGAGGTGCACAGCTTCCAGACGCACACAGTTGAATAAATGCCGCAAGCGCACCGTGAGTCACCTGACAAGAACTGACCGATCAGCTTCAGCTTGTCTGGAATTATATACACATTTCGGTAGACTAATTATCTCAGACAAACACAGAACACCCAAACATTGAGTTGGTTATTTTCTCCATAAATAAAGCTTTGCAATGTTTTGTCAGCTTGTCATCCTCTGAGAAAACGGTTGATGGCCGCCTAGCAACCTACAAAACCCTCCCCCGGTCCGTGGAAAAATTGTCAAGGGTTAACTAGTCCATGGTTATAAAAAAGTTGGGGACCACTACATTAAATTATTAACTCAAATTATTACTGAGAGATGCTTCTGAGACACTGAAACATGCTTCTATTTAAACTGCGCATTTAAAATGCAAGTCTTGCATGACATAGGAGTGGCTCGATACTGTAATTTTGGAATCGGTACGATACTAGAATGTAATGCCTCAGTATCGATACTAAATTGACATAATAGGAAAGGCTGTGCAATTGATCGAAATTCAGTTTTAATTGAGATTTTTGGCCTGCAACGTTTATGAAAAAACATTAATCGAGATAAAGCAATTTGCATCATATCCTGTCCCCTTTCAAGCAGTCATTCCTTGGCAAAGCTCAGTTGCACGTGGAAATCATGTAATGTGACTTTTGCAGCATGTGGTGTGCTTAATTAATTGAAAGTTAATGCCTGTTTTTTTCCCCAATATTTAGTTTGAATGTTAATGTATTATTTTGCTCTTTCTAAAGATGTTTGGTAAACAAACTATTACTTTAATGAATTTAACCGTTTAACTAACATGTTTTTTTCAAATGCACCAAAATTAATGACCTATATATTCATTTTCAAAATAGGATGTACTCATTTATGCTGAGCTCTGCGTATATACAGTATATAGCAGAAAAACAAAATATTACAATGTCGTTTTTTTTCCAGTATCGTGTAGCTTTATAATGTGTAACATCTTGCTTGTGTGTTTGACAGGGTGGGTTGAACAGTGGCAGCCCCTCCACCGGCCTCATCTCGGCCCCCTTTACCCCCACTGATGGACCGCATGAGGAAGATCAAACGGCAGCTGTCCCTGACGCTGCGGGGGGGTAACAGCGGGGACAAGAGCCTGAGCGAGACCATCAGCTCTCAGGACACAGGAGCCCACAGCGATTCCGGTACGCCAGCGTTCACTCTCCTGCAGCTTCACATGGAAGACGTTGGATTTCTAAAGCTGAATCCAGCATATAGTGCTTTACTGAACATGGATGCAATTGCATTTGATCAGTGATGCACAGAAAATGGCCCATTAAAGGGATAGTTCACCCAAAAAAGAAAATCTACTCATTTACTCACCCTCAAGTGGCTCCAAATCTTTGTGAGTTTCTTTTTTCTGTTCAACACAAAAGAAGATATTTTGAAGAATGCTGAAATCCTGTAAGTATTGACTTTCATGGTAGGAAAAACAAATACCGTGGAAGTCAATAGTTACACGGTTGCACCATTTTTCAGAATATCTTTTGTGATTAACAGAACCTATTAAGGTTTGAAACCAGTAAAGGGTGAGTAAATAATGGACAAATTTTATTTTAGGGTGAACTATTCCTTTAAGCCTGCATGATTTGGGGGGGAATGTTGTTAAAATACAATAAATTGATAGATAAATTGACTCATAACAAAATATGAATTGTTAAAGTAAAATTGGAGACAATATGAATGATGATAATTTTCTTTTACATTCTGTCTGTAAAATTACTTAAGTAATGTTTCTGCCTGTCTTAAGGTTTTCAATTTCAAAATTTGAAGCATCAAACTTTTATTTTGACACATTATTATTATTATTATTATTATTATTATTATTATTATTATTATTATTATTATTATTATTATTA
>CAIGQZ010033059.1:4915588-4928183 GCA_903798205.1 Danio tinwini | reverse complement strand
TATTATTATTATTATTATTATTATTATTATTATTATTATTATTATTACAGGGTGGGCCATTTACATGGATACACCTTAATAAATTACATAGCCTTCAGATGACCCCAAAGGGGCTCAGATTGGGAGACCTTGCGGGCCATTCAACTGGCCCACGACGGCCGATCCACTTTTCAGGAAACTGTATTCAGGAAAAAATTCACATTTTATTAAGGTGTACCCATATAAATGGCCCACCCTGTATTATTGTTGTTATTATTATTATTATTATTATTAAAATCACAATAAGAAATATTACTTTTGCATTATGTCAATTTAAATTTACAAGTGTATTATTTAAGATAATATGATAATAATGATAATAACAATTAAACATTACATGTGAAATTACAATACTAAGGATATGGGCTGGTGTTAATGAACTGTTTCAGATGTTTAACCATCAAACTTTACATCTTACATCTAACATCTTTACAACATCTTTGTGGGGGAAACCAGAGCACCCGGAGGAAACCCACGCCAACACAGGGAGAACATGCAAACTCCACACAGAAATGCCAACTGGCCCAGCCAGGACTCAAACCAGTAACCTTCTTGCTGTAAGGCAACAGCGCTACCCACTGCCCCACTGTGTCGCCCTATTTAAAATTCTAATAAATAATATTAATAAAGATAATGGTTTTTTTTTTTTTTTGTTAGGTGCAGCGCGGTAGCTCAGTGGTTAGCACTGTCACCTCACAGCAAGAAGGTCTCTGGTTTGAGCCCCGGCTAGGTCAGTTATCATTTCTGTGTGGAGTTTGCATGTTCTCCTCGTGTTCACTTAAGTTTCCTCTGGGTGCTCCGGTTTTCCCCCCAGTCCAAAGACATGCACTATAGGTGAATTAAATAAACGAAATAGGCCGTAGTGTACGCGTGTGAATGCAAGTATGTATGGATGTTTCCCAGTACTGGGTTCCGGCTGGAAGGGCATCTGCTGCTTGAAACGTATGCTGGATAAATTGGCGGTTCATTTCGCTGTGGTGACTCCTGATAAATAATAGGACTAAGCCGAAGGAAAATGAATGAATGAATTAACATTACTTACATTTTTATATTTCAGTTAAAAATATTACAGAAGAAAAGTAGTGCTGTGACTCTGGAAAACACACTGCCTATGTTTTTTTATTTAAATCATGACTTTTGTGATTTGATAATCACACTAAGACATACCATAATTTCAGTTTTATTTGGGTTAATCAAGAAGCCCCAGTATATTGTATTATTAGATTATCAGCAGATTATTAGCAGATTTCTGCATATTTTTAGCCTTTCATTGAGTCTATTTATTTACTTGAGCAAATGTGTATATATTTATATTTATTCAGTTTTTAAATTAATTTCAGTATAATTATTGACTTATATCAAAATGTTCATATGATTTATTTACAATACAGTTTGTCTTTTAGTAGATGCAGTATATTATATGAGAGACTTGCTTTGTTTACCAAATAAAGTGGATCTAATTGGATTTGCAATGTAAACATTAAATAAATGTAAAAAGGTGTTTTTTTAATTTTATATATTAAGGTTTTAGTTATGATACTCCCAAAATCATTCTGCATAAATACGCATATTTTATTTTACAAAATTCTCAGCAGAAACGGCAAAAAAATGCCTGCAGATTCTGTCTGGCCCGACTTATCAGTAAGCCTGCATGGAATTTGTTTTAGCAGAATTCCACAAATGTTCCCTTCTTTTCACAAAACTCAAATCATTCTTTATTTTTACACCATTTTAACACCATTCTAAAGTCCATTCTGTTTAATAATAATAATAATAATAATAATAATAATAATAATATTAGTTAACCAAACTGTTTAACATAGTTATGTTTCATCTCAAGGCCAAGCCACTCATTCCTATTCAGTATTGGGATGTGCATGAAAACTCTTTGGCATGAAATATTTCAGACTCTCATAACCAATGTGTGTATGTGTTTGTGTGTCTGTAAGCGCATTCTTACCGGAGGGGATGAAAACAGCTCAAATTCAGCGCCATCTGTACAATCTGTTCCAGGGTTTTTATATAATGGCAGGCAGAAAGTTGCCAGAATTGTTGCTAATGGCCAGACTTAAAAAAAAAACATAATTTCTGTGAACAGACCCTCTTAAGTGATGCAATTCTCAGCACGTTGAGCCTAAAAGATGTAGTTTTAGTCAAATTGCTAATTTCCTCTCATGGTTTAATGTGAGATCTGTGAGTTTTACTTCAGCTGGACTGTAAATCTGGAACCGAGTAGCTATGAATTTTAATATAGCACATGTAATTTTACAGCAGTGTTTCCTGTGCCACTGTTCAGTGGAGCTGCTGATTCTACAGCAACAACAAATTATATTTAAACTGAGCTGTGAGCGTACATCTTAATAACAGTGTTTTCTTTGCTGACAGCATGTTACAGAGAACATACGGGGGGGGGGGGTCAGTGTCAGTTGAATCATCAACAAATGTTTGTATGACCTTTCTTAATAGATAGTTGTTGTGTTAAAGTTCATATTAATGTTTTAAGTGTCAACCCTAAAATAATTGTACATTTTATTGCTGGGTTAAGACTCCTTAATATTTTTGTTTGCTCCAATTGGCAGTTTGACTCCTAAAATTGACTCCTATGTTCTTACTGTGGTCATAAAATGACTATTTATTAATGTGCATAAGGTGGAACCACTGACTGACTTTTTGAAACAAGAACTTGGCACACTTCTTAAAAGTACATGAATTTCAGACATATGGATTCAGGGTCTGGAAAGTACTTAAAAACAAAAGCAGATCCTTGAAAGTGCTTGAATTACATTTGAAATTATATTTGTTTATGGTTTTATTTCAACAATAGTACTCAATTGTCAAAAACAGAACAAAAAAGAAGAGATTATTAAATTAAAAATCTTATATTTAAATCTTGTACAATAACACTGACAAATAATGTGCATTTTATCAATATTTCAGAAACCGTATTTGAATATCACCAGTATTGAAGTACAATACAGTACATTAAGTACAGTAAAGATGTTGCCATAATCGTTATAAATTATTGCAGAATTCCCCATGGCAGCACAAGTACTATTGTATCTTTCTTTTATTTCTCCATGTTTAAAAACTGTGTACAGAAGAACTTATGTTTTCCATATCGGTCAGCAAATTATGTATCCTAACACAAAATGAGTGTAACTTCTTTCTGCTCATGAAAATAGCCAGCTAAGCCTGCATAGTGTTAAAACTAGGGCTGTTGCAAGTGGCTATATTTATAATAATTATTGTATTGACTAAATAATCAGTTATTCAACTAATCTTAACGCTAAATTTTATATGGAAAATCTGTGGTTTTACTTCAGATCTTGTTATTTCGATTCAAAATTGACATCCGGTAGTGTGTCATGAAAAAGTACAAATGTAAACAAGGCCTTGACAAAATATTAAACAAAATATGATACAAACTTAAAGCAAAGATGTAAATTAACTGAATAGAACAGAGTAAACATGATCTTAATATGAATGGCAGTATCATATGGTCATTAGGTTATTTTATGGCACTAGCAATGCAATGAAATAGGGCAGAAGTAAATTAATTATTTGCAGAAGGCCACATCACATCCTCACATTAACGAATGTGATTATTAATGAATCGTGGCACCCCTATTTGAAACACCAGCCAACCAAATACAAACAACATTTTTAATAATATTATAGTATTAACAGAAATAGCCCTTTTTTGTAGTCATTAAAAGTCTATGCAGTTAAATGCACGCAGCATACTTTTTTCAGTGTTTAAATTTCATAATGTGAGGTATTTTCAGGTAACACGATATTCAGAAGGATTTTTATGATAGCAGTATAAATGATAAATGATAAAAAAATGATAGCAGTATCTTCATTTTTGAGTGAAATACATTCCTTTAATATGACCAATTTTGATGTCATGTTGACCGTAAAACTTCTGATCCACCCGTAGAATCAACTAAGGTTATTTGGTCTTAAGGCTCAACCCGTTCTTTTCATCATACACAGGCTGTGTCTTCAGCCATTTGTCATTGAATGCTTAAATACATTCACCTCTACCTCCCTTCGTGTTGCCTGTGAGAGAGATCTGTGTATGCATACATTAAAGCATTGCATTAAAACATCGAAAAGAGTTTTAAAGCCAATCTGTTCGTCGTAGGGCTGGCTATGGCTCTGCGTGTGTTGAGCTAAGCTACTGTCTCCTGCCTGCTGTTACCCCCTCTGACCAATCAGCATGCGTCTTCCAGCATGGCTTGTCATCTCAATCTAACCACACACTGACAGATCCTGCTCATCTCGACAGTTTCAACGAAAACTGCTTCAGTCTCACCCAAGCCAATAAAACAGTTGAAGTCGGAATTTTTAGCCCTCCTGTATATTCTTTTCCTCAAATTCTGTTTAACTGAAAGATTTTTTTAAACACATTTACAAGCATAATAATTTTAATAACTGATTTCTTTTATCTTTGTCATGATGCCAAAATATTTTACTAGATGTTTTTCAGGATGCTAGTATTCAGCTTAAAGTGACATTTAAGGCTGGTTTATACTTCTGCATCAAGGGAGCACTGAACAAATGTGGCGGCAGTATTGATGCATGCTCTGGGCCCGTATGCGATATCTAGGGTATGTATTTATGTTTGCGCGGTCACATAGCCCTCTTCATGGTTGACGATGATGCACACCTCACTGTGATTGGTCGGCTTGGTATCCCTGACCAGTGTGGGCGGGACCAAGAGCCACGCGAACCTGTTGGAGCAAGTGTTTACAAGTGTCAAGTCTTGTGAAGAAGCTCCAGATGGAAACTGTTGCTTTGTGTTTACCTTCTGATTAAAGTTGTTGCACGTCCGCCAGTTCCCGCCTCTGAATGAGCGAGTTTTAGCTTCTTGTAAATATAATGTAAAGGTAGCATTCAGAAAAAACAAAACACCAGTTAAAAAAAACCTCAACACTGAAGAACAAAAACTTTCTGCCAGCTAGCGTTTTAGAAGAGTTATTGCAGTGCAACACAAACAGCACACAAAAGTATAATAGCATGGCTATGCGCAAGGCAGGCGCCGTGCATCATGCTGATCACTCGACGCAGAAGTATAAATCAGCCTTTAAAGGGTTAACTAGGTAAATCAGTTTGTAGACAATCAAAAAAAATATTGCTTAGTAGGGGTAATAATATTGACCTTAAAATGGTTTAAAAAAATTAAAAACTGCTTTTATTCTAGCCAAAATAAAACAAATACGACTTTCTTCAAAAGAAAAAATATTATATATTATAGGAAATACTGTGAAAAATTCCTTACTCTGAACTTCATTTGGGAAATAATAAGAGGGCTAATAATTTTGACTTCAACTGTATATATTTACATTATATGTATTCTGATTACCATATGCAAATACATCATCTTGTCGACTCCGCAAATCCATCTCTTTCTGTTGTAGTGTGTTTTGGCATTTCTCCAAAGCCTGCACAAATGTGAAATGCATTAAGCTTTCATATGCTGATGAATCGATGCCCTTGTGTGTCGTTCTAATCGTGCAGAGCATCATTAGAAACAATTACCAGCAGTGGGAAAATGAATTTATCAGTGTCGTTCCTTAACAATTGTGGCCCTCGTTTACTAACACTGAAGATGTTCCTTGCAAATCAGTCAATAACATTTCATTTTTTTGAAAATAAAACCGTTTTGGAAAAATGAATGCATGCTCTAAAAAAAATTTACTTTTCTGTTCTTAATTTGATGTTTCCTCTTTTTTTCCTCCCCCTCTTCTCATCCTGTGACCTTTCTCCCATCCTTCTTTCCTGTTAATCACAAACACTTACTATTTCACCCATATCACTCGTTCCTTAATCTTCTCCATTCACCTCTTTTTCTATCCCTACCCATAATGCACCATTATGTGTCCTGCCACATTTACATCCTCCTTCTCTGCCCTTCCCCCTCCTTTCTCCTCTGTCCTCATTTCCTCTGTGTGTCGTCCTCCTCCCCTCTCCTCCTCCCAGAGGCCATGCCAGTTGGCGGCAGTGGTGGTCTGCGGGGTTCAGTGAGAGGTTCAGGGGGTTCCTTCAGCATGCACTCCCTCCTGCAGTCCTACAGCAGCGCCCTGCGCAGACCACGCAGCCTGGGCCGCAGTCTCAGCTCCTATCTCAACCACACCACACGCCTCGGTACATTCACACTCACACATGCGCATGCAGACACAGGACAACAGTGTGATGTGTGTGTGAGGCTGCACAGTAGGGATGGGAATCATAAGGAATTTGAACAGTTATTGGATCTGTTAATGAAACAATTGGTGATGCATTAACTTCTCTTTAAGGAACACTCCACTTTTTAAAAAAAATAGGCTCATTTTATGACTCCTATAAAGTCAAATGGTTGAGTTTTATCATTTTTAAATAATATCTGTCAATCTGCGTGTCTGATAGGAGCACTTTTAATAAATTAGCATAGATCATTATATTGGATTGGACCAGGGGTGCCCAAATGTTTTCGTACGAAGAGCCAAAAACCAAATATCATTGAGAGCCGTGGGCCGAAGATAAAAATACCAAACTATTTTACATTAAAGTTGGCCATATTTTCCTAATTCATTTTAGAATTTATAAATAATAATAATAATAATACCTTACATTTATATAGCGCTTTTCTGGACACTCAAAGCGCTTTACACATTGGGGGGGGGGGATAAATCTTCTCATTTACCACCAGTGTGCAGCATCCACCTGGATGACACAACGGCAGCCATATTGCGCCAGACTACACACCACACCAGCTAATTGGTGGAGAGGAGACTTAGTGATAAAGCCAATTATGATATTTAGATTGTTAGGAGGCCATGATGGACCGAGGCCAGTGGGCAAATTTGGCCAGGATGCCGGGGTTAAACCCCCACTCTTTTTTTGAAGGACATTCTGGGATTTTTAACGACCACAGAGTCAGGACCTGAGTTTAATGTCTCATCCGAAAGATGGCACTCACTGAGCGGTATAGAGTCCCCATCAATATACTGGGGCATTAGGACCCACACAGACCGCAGGTTGAGTTCCCCCTGCTGGTCTTACTAACACCACTTCTGGCAGCAACCTAGCTTTCCCATGTGGTCTCCCATCCCAAATAAATAGAAAACATTACTTTGAATCCTTTTTAACTAATGCAGTATAACTTTTTAATTATAACTTATTACAAATAAAAACATAATCACGTTTATAACAGTGTATTTCAATGCTAAATACACTAGTCAAGCAGAATCTGCCTTTTTCTTGATTTACCAAAAAGTCTTTACATTGTCCTCTATATGTCGGGTGACAGTATGTACATTTTAAGCTAAATATAATTAACTTAAACCATTTAATTTGAAGCATTTCATTTCAGTTTGCTTTTTTTGTGCACTGTAAGAAAAAATCTTAATTTTACGGTTTATTTCCGGCAGTTGAGGTGCTGGAAAAAATGTAAAATAACGGCTGTTAAATGACTGTAAAATTCAATCTCTGTTATTTTACAGTAAATTTCTGTAATTTAACGGCTGTTATTTTACTTTTTTTTTTTTTCGGCACCCCAACTGCCGGAAATAAACCGTAAAATTACGTATTTTTTCCACAGTGTAGTTTAACAATAAAATAAACTAATAAAAGGTTATATTAAATTTGAAATCACAGTCTCTAAACCATCCCCATCATTCTCCCGTCTCTTCTCAGATGGGAAATCAAAGGCTACTGTGGGACAACTTTGGGCCACGGGTCCTAGTTTGGGCATCCCTGGATTAGACCATTAGCACTGTGTAATATAACTTTGCCTGCTGCAGCCATGGCATGACAGCTAGGTTTCTTGAGAGTATAGTTTTTAGCCATGTTGCTATATCATTTTTTTTGTCAGTCTTAGTGAGTAATGTAACGCTACACTATCCCATGATGCAGTGATATCAGAGAATTCATGAATGGGAGTAAAGTGACAAAAAAAAAAAGTTCAAAAAGAAAAGTGGTTTGTCCTTTTTAAAGGCCTGTTGTTAAACAATGTAATTTTAGCTAGACAGCAATAGCATAGCAGCTTCTCTGTGTACTTCTCCTAAACCAATAATCTGCTTAATACAGAGTGGATAACAGATAGAGAGACAAGATGCAATCAATTTTTTTTGATCTGTGAATGTATTGTCATCTGCAAAGCAGTATGCTGAAAATGGTTTGCACAGAAACGCTGGACAACTTGCTTGAATGAAACCCCAATTAAAATTTGTTACGTAATATAATGATTATATTTTTGGAAGAAGCTTAAATACGATTAAAGGGATAGTTCACCCAAAACAGAAAATTCTGTTAATCTTGACTTTTTTGTTTTGTTTTGTCGAGTACAATAGAAGATATTCTGAAGAATGTTGAAAACCTGTAACCGTTGACCACACACAAAAAAAGATTACTGCTGCTTGTTCAAACTACCCGTTTAAAATCAGCTGAAACAACACAATCCTTGTAATTTCTTTGGCTAATTTATTTGTTTTATGTTCAGTCCACTTAAATTTGTAAACCATTAAGTTAATGTAAGCATTTTGTGTTGGGACAACATGAAGGAATTGTGTTTGTGCAACTCTATATGGTTAGGGGATTTGTAGTTTAGCATGCTTTGCGTGGGATTGAATAGAGATAAGGAAATGTTGACAATAAAAGTAATCTTAGGTGTTTAAAGTTAATATAAAGACTTGTTAGTTTAAGAAGATTTAGAAGAGTTTCATGTAATGCTTTGAGTTTTGAGATTACCACCTTGCAGAAGCACCCAAGGGTGTTGGCTTGTTAAAAATTTCCCAAATGATGTTTAACAGAGAAAAAGAAATTTTCACAGTATGTCCGATAATATTTTTTCATTCTGAAAAAGTATTTTTTTGTCTTATTTCAGCTAGAATAAAAGCAGTTTAAAATTTTTTAAGAACCATTTTAAGGTCAAAATTATTAGCCCCTTTAAGCTATTTTTTTTGCGATTGTCTACAGAACAAACCACTGTTATACAATAACTTGCCTAATTACCCTAACCTGCCTAGTTAACCTAATTAACCTAGTTAAGCCTTTAAATGTCACTTTAAGCTATATAGAAGTGTGTTGATAAATATCTAGTAAAATATTATTTACTGTCATCATGGCAAAGAGAAAATAAATCGGTTATTAGAAATGAGTTATTAAAACTATTATGCTTAGAAATGTGTTAAAAATATTCTCTCCATTAAACAGAATTTTGGAAAAAAATTAACAGGGAGCCTAATAATTCAGAGGGGCTAATAATTCTCACTTCAACTGTAATAGACATGCATGATAGTAACAGACCTTTGAGTTTAAGTTAAATGAAAATACAAATGTATTTACATTTTTATTTGATAATCATGTTGGACCAACTCAATTGCATGTAATTGTGTAAATAGTTTTTTTTTAGTTGGTGCTAAACAAATTTATTAGTGGAAATACTTCCCTCAATTAAATTAAGTTCATCCAATGAGTTACTTTTTTGAGTGCATAGTATTTTTTTCTTACTATGGAAGTCAGTGGCTCAACAGTATACAGTATCTTTTTTTTGTGCTCAATAAAACAAAACAAAAACAAAACTCAAACTGGTTTGGAACAAGTGAAGGGTGAGTAATATGATTGTAGAATTTTCATTTTGAGGTGAACTGTCTCTTTAACAGAAATGAATATAAACAAATTTTCTACAGAAAATTAAAGCAATTATTAAAAAATTCAAGTTATTGATTCCCAGATCTACTGCACAGCTTAGACTCTCATATAATGCAAGGTGGATGCAAACACTTTTATAGTGGTTCTCAATTGGTAGGTTGCAACCCAAGGAAAATGGTGCTAAATGCAAAGTTTGGTTTAATTAAGATAAATCCTGGTATGATTGCCCTGTTAGGCTGCAACAAACGTTGTAGTTCTGCTGTTATATGACAAGAGACTATCTTTAAAAGGACACAATGCTTAAGCATACCTGGTTTGTCTCATCATTGTAATGGGTTCTCAAGTGATAAAAATATGCTCATACTTGCACATACTAGAGGAACATTTAGTCCAGCACGCATGATTTTTTAATAAAACATATCTGTTTTTTTGTCAGCATCTATAGGTATTTTGTTTGTTATTGTTAAGATGAAACAACATAGACAGGGTGATGCGAATGACATTATAATGTACACTGTTCCCTTTGAAGATTTATCCGACGTGTCCTCGGGAATTTGTTTTCAATATTGAACTTGCGAAGTCTGAATTTACAAGGAAATGATGCAAGTATGAACTTAATATTGAGAAAAAGCCCCAATCAGATAGGCGAATGTCTGCAGCGACGTCTTCATTTTTACCCATCCACACCGACACGGAACAGCAGCATTTTGAAACCAAAACAGCCTCTTCAGCGTTTTCAAAATGCTCAGTTTTCAGGGCTCCAAAACTCCAAGGTAGTGTGGACGGATAGTGTAGCCGTAGCAAAACATATGCGTTTTAAAACTAAAATGAAATAAGTGTAAAGGGGGCCTAATGTAAAATCTGAGTCCTAAAGCAAAACCAATTGAGAACCACTATGCTGTTACACACAGATAGCCAGGCTGAGAGAAAGAGTGTGTGGAAAAGGAGCGAGGGGGTGGGAGGTTGTGTTATGGTTTAATGGGGGGATGGGATAGGGAGTGAATAAATGAGAGTGCAAGATAATGACTTCTATTTTTTTTTTTCCTTTTGTGTGGGTATGAGACGGATCTCCTTTCAGAGCAGCTAAGTAGTTCCTCAGCAGAGCAGTAGTGTGGTATGAATCTCCGAGCCATATAAATGCTTCTTAAAAGTGTCGCAGTCTCACAAGATAATACATCAGCATCACTTTAATGATTTATATTACAATTGTTATATTTAATTTAGTCAATGCTTTGCACCAGTATCATTAGAACAGTGGTGTCAGCATAGCGTGCCAATGTTTTTGTGTGTGTGGTTGTCTGTAAATGCAGAAATCGTCCATGAGGATGTAAAAATGGGTTCAGATGGAGAAAGCGATCAGGCTTCGGCCACGTCCTCAGATGAGGTGCACAGTCCCGTCCGAGTTCGTCTGAGAAACAACCCCGGTCGAAAAATTTCCACAGAGGTACGTTCATGTTTCTGATGTATTTTTAGAGCTGTGAATAATACATGATGTGTTTGGGTAATAAAAACATGCCATTTTCCGTAGCTTACCTTTGTTTTTGTTTTTGCTTGCTTGAATTAAAGCTTATGCCACATAATAGCCATTAGCTTTTTTTTTTTTCTTGCTATTGAAGTTACATCAGTTGTACATGATTAAGGGTGCATTGTGGGTACTGAAAATGCTCCACGGCATGGTACCCATCAGTTAGATGACTAGCCTGCGGGCCAGATAGTTTATTACTCCTATGGAGTGTAACGAAAGCTTTAGGCCTTAACTAATAATGGTCCCCCCTCCTTTCCTCTTAGGACATAAACAAGCGTCTTTCTCTGCCTGCCGATATCAGGCTTCCTGATGGCTACCTGGAGAAATTCAGCCTCAACAGCCCCCTGTTTGACAAACCGCTCAGTCGGAGATTACGCAGAGTATCACTGGTAATGTCTCTCTGTTGGTTTTCCTTTTTATTTCCCACATCATTCTTGCTCTCTGTAAACTTGCTGTACAGTTTCGATTTTTATTTTATTTTATTTTTTATTTTTTGCTCCAATTCTATTTGTTGTGAGGTTGTGCAGCTTATAAGTGTGGCCTATTTGTAACATCAGTTGATATATCATCATATTTTTTATATGAAATATCAACTTTCACTTCCACTTCATACCCTCTATCCACAGTTGTTTTCTTTTTCTCTATCCATAATTTGCCATCTCTCACTCTCTGAGGCCCCTTTTACCCTGCCAGTTACTGTAACCCAATTCCGATTTATTTTGCTCATATGACACAGATCAAATCTGTTCTAAGACCATGTAAACATGAAATAAATGCATGCATTTGGATATTCAAAGATTGGTTTCAGGGCTACTTCATATGTGGAAATAAATCAGATATAAATTGGATATGTGACAATGTGACTCATGTAAACAGGCAGATCGTATTTATTGAGGCATTTTGTTTTGTACTTCATTAAAGTTGTGACAATGCGGTACTTCTCTGTGGTTTAATGACATAAAAGGAAGAGCGTGTGTGGAGAAGCCGACATGGTAAATAACAACAACAGAGGATACATGGAGGAGCAAAATGGTCAGTGGTCGACGGCAGAAGTTGCCTGCCTTGCCCTGTGGGGAAATCAGCCCTTTCCCTCCTCTGCCTCAAAGTCATTTTAAAGTTGGGCAAACTTTGCATATTTCACAGAGCTAAAAGCAAGACAATTTCTTCAATCTTGGCTAGTGTGGCGCAGATGCTAGAACCCACCTTTACGCATGTGCAACGTCGTAAATTGTATTGCAAGTGTAGACACATGAATCGGATATGGGTCACAATTAAAAGAATGTGTAAATGGACAGGCAAAAAAATCAGATATAGGCAACAAATCGGAATTGAGCATCAAGACCTGACAGTGTAAACGTGACTCTCTCTCTCTCTCTCTCTCTCTCTCTCTCTCTC
>CAIGQZ010033059.1:4898392-4910588 GCA_903798205.1 Danio tinwini | reverse complement strand
TATATATCATTGGCAGCACAGTGAACTAAATTGGCCATAGTGTATGTGTGTTTCTCAGTACTGGGTTGCAACTGGAAGGGCATCAGCTGCGTAAAACATATGCCGGAATAGTTAAAATAGCACTGATGCATTTTAAGATATGTCTCTGCAAGTAATTTATTTTTCAGTTAAGCCTTCTCAAACATGCAATTTAGTCTAGAATTAACCTTAAAGGGATAGTTCACCCAAGAAATAAAAATTCTGTCATCATTTAACGTAAATTGAATCTTTGAGTTTCTTTTTTCTGTTGAAGACTACAGAAAATAGTTTAAAGAAAGCTGAAAACCTCAACCATTGACTTACATAGTATTTGTTTTTCCTACTATGGAAGTCGATGGTTACAGGTTTCCAGCTTTCTTCTAAATATTTTCTTTAGTGTCCAATAGAAGAAAGAAACTCAAAAATGTTTGTGGGTGAGTAAACTAAGTACATTTTTTATTTTTTAAGTGAACTATCCTTTTATAAAAACAGGGGAAATTGTCTGTCTCATACACGTTGTTGTCATATTTCTTTTTTTCTTTTTTATTAGGAGCATGGATGCTTCCTAAAAATCTAGCAAAAAAATCGGTAACACTTTATAATAACTACACACTATTAACCATTTATTTAGCATTAGAAAATAGTGAACTCATTATCTGTTAAGTGTCAACTCTACAATAATAAGCGTTAGTAAGTAATTTATAACTGCAGCTACAAATGCTCTATTCTTGACTTACAACCACATTTTTGATGTGCTTAATAGCTGTACTTTCATACTTTGTTAATGATTTATTTTTCATTACTAAATTAAGTATCACATTATTTACAAACCAGTTATTTAAGCATAGTTTATTTGTTTTTTTAAGACCGTTCAGAATGAGTTAGTAAATGATTAATATACTATTAAAATCAACATTTATATATCTTATTTTTCAGGCATATAGTAATGGTTACTTTGTACATTAATAAATGCTTTATTAACTCAACTTCATCCAGTTTTGTGACCTAATCTAAACTGAGGACTATTTATGCTTTATAAATCCCTTATAAATGACAATTAAAGGCTCAGTTAAGTTCTAAACAGGAAAACAGAACATAAACGACATTATTCATTCCTATTTGTATGAAGATACACAAATAAAACTATAAAATAAAAAATAAATCTTTGCAACCTTATCTAAAATAAAATTGCTGTACAGTTTAAACATTGCATACTATTATATTAATAAATTATTATATTGTTGCTTTTTTATCCAATTTTATGTTGTGTTTTGACACTTCTATTATTCAGCAATTGTTTAAACTTTACGATAATTTTACTTTTTAGATAAGAATGCAAAATGTATTGTTCATTTGATACTGAGCCTTTAATTGTTATTTAAAAGGAATTTATAAAGCATAAATAGTCCACACTTTAGATTAGGTCACAAAACTGCATGAAGTTGAGTTAATAAAGCATTAATTAACATGCATAGTAACCATTAGTATATGCCTGAATAATAAGATATACAAATGTTGATTTCAATAGTTTATTAATCATTTACTTATGAATTATCTTAAAAACCTCCAACTACTCTTAAATAACTGTTTTGTTAATAACTGGTTTGTAAATAATGCAATACTTAATTAGTAATGAAAAATAAATCATTAGCAAAGTATGAAAGTACAGCTATTAAGCACATTATAAATGTGGTTATAAGTAGGTCCACACGGAATCTGCGCGTGCAGAATTCCGCAGATTTTTTGCAGATTTTCCGCAGATTTCCGCAGATTTTTAGCCCATCATTAATTCTGTTTATTTACTTACAGTTAACTATTTACTGTTCATCTAATTGGATTTGCATTTTAAACATTAAATAAATGTTTAAAAGATATAATTTTTTATTTCACATTTTAAGGTTTTAGTTATGATACTCCTAAAATAATTCAGCAGAAATCCGCAGATTTTTACCAAAATTTTTCGCAGAAATAACAAAAAACGTCCGCAGATTCCGTCTGGCCCTAGTTATAAGTTAAGAATACAGCATTTGTAGCTGCAGTTATAAACTTCTTATTAACGTCTGTTAATGTAGAGTTAATGCCTAACAGATAATGAATTCACTAGATGCTGATGCTTAATAAACGATTCATAGTGTGTAGTTATTATAAGTGTTACCGAAAAATCAAGTAGAACCCTGGGTTGATTTGCTTTGGGAAACCAAGTGTTATGCAGCTGTACTATTTGCTTCAGTCTGTCTTGCCCTTGACGTTAATCAGTAAATATTCATAAAAGCGTGTGAAGAACCAGAGGTTGTGTATTTGAGGAATAACCAGTCTCTCTCCGTGTGTTTGTAGTGTCTCTGCTGAAGGACCTGAAACACGCCAATATTGTGACTCTTCATGACATCATCCACACTCAGAAGTCTCTTACGCTTGTGTTCGAGTACTTGGTGAGTCAGTCACATATGCACATTTCACTGCTCTCTCCACACACTTTTTTTAAATATTTTTTTTATATATATATATACAGTACTCATGATCACCCACACACACACACACCAGTCATCTGGTGCTGCAGAAACTATTTGGAAACTGGAGCTCTGCAAACTGAATGCTGTTCAGAATTTGAAGTGGTTACAGTACAGTCGAGTGCAAGCAAACATTTGCTAATTATGTTTAAATTACTTAATGACTTGTTTGGTTTAAAAGAATCATCAGCATAAAATTAACTGATGGCATTTTAATCTGGCACAAAAGCAAAGAATCTTAAACTGAATTGAAATAGAAAGCTACAAATGTTATTGAAAAGTGCAATGAAAAGGAATAATTTTAAATTAAAACACACTATTAAAAAGATATCAAATATGTTCATTATATTTTAATTATATTATGATGATAATCATCTTTTGAAAGCTGTTTGGACAGAACTGTGTGTAGGTATAGTGTGTCCACAGTCATATTGGAGTTAAGGTTGGGTCGATAGACGATGCCATTGTCCATCGCTGATGGCCGATAGACATCACGTTGCTGAGCCGGCATTGCGATCCTCCACCCTGCCCCCGTCTCTGCAGCAACCCACTTGCGAAAAATACACACTTAGACCCCGTTTACACTAAAACGTCTAAAGTGCACACCGGGACACTTTTTGCTCGCATTTTCCGTCAACGTTTATCACCTCGTGACTAAATAAAGGGCGCCAATGTGATCGTGCCCAACAACACTCAAAACGGCAGGTGTAAAATTGTCTCTTTTTTTTTTTTTAAGAAACGCCCCATGCTCGTTTTTTTTAACCTTCTCCAACAATCAGATTGGCACTTTTATTCACGTGCACAGAGCTGCTGAAGTTACAGTAAACAGCACTTGGAGGCGCTCAAGCACAACACTGTGAATGCGAGAGCACATTAAAGAAGATGCCCAGAGACGATATGAACGTGGAGCTGCTTATTGCACTGTTGAACAATAATCACGTTTCATCTCTAAAGCTGGAGCTGCTATACTTGACCCATCCATGTTTGTTCAAATTGCCAGGAACTTTAACAATAAGCGTGTCAACTTTCTGTCTTCTTCAATGTTACAAGAGGGTGTCAGAAACATAAAATTGTGAAGTGCCATCTAACATCAAGGAGTTATTTTGCATACTCTTCTGCTTGATGGCAGTGAAAATCGATTGGGTTTGAATCCGGAAAAACCTATCGAAAATCGCTGACAATAAACGCAAGCGAAAAGCGTAATTTTAAAATGGCATTTGAGAATGAAAACTATCAATGTCCACACTGGAGTTTCACCTAGCATTTCTGAACAGCCCTCCTTCCACGTTACACCACTGAACACACACATCATGTGACAACACACCCACACACACACACACTCCGCACGCGGCTGAGCTCCAGCAGTCAGCAGGTGCTTAGAGCACAAAACCCCAGAGGGCAGTGCACGTCAGACAGTTTATCAAGGATGTATCGCTGGATCGCGTCTCACTATAGTTGTTAAACGTGATATTTAATTCATCTTGTCTCTATTTAACGACTCTTCTGTCAACTGAATCCATCAGGAAATGTGTCACAGCGTCAGTACACTGCTTAAATCTCGCTTTCATGCTTGTACTTAGTAATTTTAGTGAAAACCTCAGATACTGTTGGTTGGATGCTGTTGGTTGTGCACCTTTTTTTTGTCGATACCATTATAACGACACAGATCACTCTGCCTATTCATGCCAGAGTCCCTAAGAAAAAGTGACTTACAGGTGGTAATTTGTGTGTAACTTATCTTTATTTATTTATGATTTCGTTATAGGTAAAACAAAGACCATGTTTAAAGACCATAATCTGATGGGTATTTTGAGCTGAAATGTTAATGTTACAGATACATTCTGGAGACACTAAAGGCTCGTCTTACATCTTGTAAAAGGGGTAAAATAGGTGCCCTTTGAATTATTAAATGGCTTGCTTGATTTGAAATAATTCTAAGCGTTAAATTAAGTGATTCCATTTTAATCTGGCACAGAAAACTGATGGAATTTTAAATAAAAACCTACAAATGTTATTGAAAAGTGCAATGAAAAGGAATAATTTTAAATAAAAACACGTTTTTTAATTATCAAAAATGTTAATTGTTTAAATTACTTAATGGCTTGTTTGATTTGAAATAATCATTTGCATGAATTTAAGTGATGCCATTTCTATCTGGCACAAAAGAAACAATGATCTGAAACTGACGGAATGTAAATAAAAATTTACAAATGTTATTGAAAACTGCAATCAAAAAGGAGTTATTAAAATTAAAACATTTTAAAAAACTATCAAATGTTAACCATTTTTAATTGTTTAAATTACTTTATCGCTTGTTTGATTTGAAATAATTATCAGCATAAAAATAAGTGATGCCATTTTAATCTTGCACAAAAAAAGAGAAGGATCTGAAACTGATGGAGTTGAAATAAAAAGCTACAAATTTTCTTAAAGTGCAATGAACATAAATTATTTAAAATTAAAACACATTTGAAAAATATATATCAAATATGTTAACCATTTTTTTTATTATGTTTAAATTACTTAATGTCTTGTTTGATTTGAAATAATCATCAGCATAAATTAAGTGATGGCATTTTAATCTGGCACAAAAAGCAAGGATCTGAAACTCACAGAATTTAAATAAAAGCTAAAAATGTTTTAAAAAAGTGCAATGAGAAGGAATTATTTAAAATTAAAACACATGTGTTAAAAAATTAATCAAAAATGTTAACCATTTTTAAATTAGGTTTAAAATAAATACTTGTTAGAATTAAAATAATAAATCATTCATTCATTTATTCATTCATTCATTTTTTTTTCGGCTTAGTCCCTTTATTAATCTGGGGTCACCACATGTTTTACGCAGCGGATGCCCTTCCAACCGCATACCCAATTCACCTATAAACCGGGGGAAACCGGAGCACCCGGAGTAAACCCACACGAACAAGGGGAAATATGCAAACTCCACACAGAAATGCCAACTGACCCAGCCGAGGCTCAAACCAGCCACCTTCTTGCTGCGAGGCGAACGTGCTGCCCACTGCGCCACCGCATCGCCCTTTATTTAAAATAATTATCAGCATAAAAATAAGTGATGCCATTTTAATCTGGCACAAAAAAGAAGGATCTTAAACTGACGGAATTTAAATAAAAAGCTACAAATTGTATTAAAAAGTGTAATGAATCATTTTAAATTAAAACACACGTTTAAAAAATAATCAAAAATGGTAACCAACACTATTATTAAAATGTATTAAAATATTATTATTATTTAAATAATGAAATAAGCAAATATAAAAAATATATTATTAATAATAATAATAATAATACAATTATATTAAAAAATTAATAAATATTTTTTATTAAAAATAATAAAAATAAAATTTAAATGAATTAAATTTGTTAATAATTTGTTTATAAACCCGCCTCCACCATCTGTCTTAGAAGGGCAACTTTATTTTTTATCACAGCTTATGCTTAATCTTTACGTTTGCATATCATTCATTTTCTGTTATTACACATGCATAGAGGGAGGGCTTACACAGAGCAAATTAGTTTTGGGGTTATTAATATTAAGCAAATATTTTAGGGGTTTTGTAAATATGTTCCCTATTAACATGGCCGCTCTACCTGTATGAATATACAATATTTTCTGAAAAAATTAAGTCAAACATTATTATGCCATATCAGATCAAATTTGCATTGTTAGGGGAAAAATCGAAACATGTTGGTTTATTGGTCACTTTTTTAGTATTTCAAATAGTCTACTGGTCTATAAAGAAACTTCTTGAATGTATTATAACTCTAGACTTAATCCTTTTTTCATAGTATTCCAAAAAAATGTATGTTCGTAAAATAGTATAAAACAAACCAAATTGCATTCACTATAAATAATATTTATCGTAACATCAGGGTATGTTGGAAATGTGCGGATAAACGCTCGCTTGTCATTCAGCACAAATTTTGTATTCTGTAAAATACAGTCATTTTATTTAACTTTAAAGTCTGCATGAACTGGAACTTTTATTTCAGTATGTTGATGTACTTCCAAAGGAAACCCACAGCTCTTAATGATATTTGTTTTTTGACCCTTCATACGAAAATGTTTGGGCACCCCTGTTTTAGAGGTTGATGTATGATCCTTGTGTCTTGGATATGTTTTGTATGTCTTAATTTTCTTAAAGGTGGACTAATTGTGAAACACGTTTTTATGAGGTCATCTTGGCCAGAACTCCCTGGAAGAAGAGATTTATGCTATCTCAATGGGACCTTCCTGGAATAAATAAAGCAAATAAATAAATCTGTACATCATCAGAGTAGAACCGCCACTCCAAAGGCAGAAGCAAATGCTTACCAAAACATTTTTATTTTTAACTGATTAACTTGAGCACAGATTAATTGTTCACCTAAAGAATAACAGTGTTAGCTAGCAAAATCAGCATTGTAAATTTTGATTTCACACTAACTGTTTAATGTCTTTGTTTATCTCCTAGGATAAAGATCTGAAGCAGTACCTTGATGACTGTGGAAACAGCATTCATATGCACAATGTTAAGGTATGTCTTTTTGATCTGTTTCTCAAAACACAAACAGTTAAAGTCAGAATTATTAGCCCTTCTGAATTATTAGCCCCCCTGTATATTTCTCCCCAATTTCTGTTAAACTGAAAACTAACACATTTCTAAAATTAATAGTTTTAATAAATTGTTTCTAATAACTGATTTATTTTATCTTTGCCATGATGAGAGTACAGAATATTTGACTAGATATTTTTCAAGACACGTCTATACAGCTTAAAGTGACATTTAAAGGCTTAACTAGGTTAATTAGCCAAGTTAGGGTCATTAGGCAAGTCATTGTGTAATGATGGTTTGTTTGTTAGACAATTGACAAACATATTGCTTATACTGACCTGAAAAGGGTTTAAAAAAAAAACTGCTTTTATTCTAGCTGAAATAAAACAAATAAGACTTTCTCCAGAAGAAAATAATATTATAGGAAATACTGTCAAAAATTCCTTCCTCTGTTAAACTTCATTTGGGAAATATTTGAAAAAGAAAAATACACAAACTGTATGTGTAGCACGTTGGTCAGAGATTATGTACTAACGTGTTATTTTCTTTTTTCTTTTTTTCTTTCTGTCTCAGCTCTTCCTGTTTCAGCTGTTGCGAGGTCTAAACTACTGTCACAGACGTAAAGTCCTTCACCGAGACCTCAAGCCCCAAAATCTCCTGATCAACGACCGCGGGGAGCTGAAGCTGGCCGACTTTGGTCTGTAACACACAAACGTGGTTTAACTAACTCATGCTTAGTCTTTTACTGTTTTCTCTGTGGGTGGTTAATGAAAACCGGCTGCCCACTTACCAACTAAACACACTCAACCTCAGCTTTCTTCAGCTGCATCCTCTCTGTAATCATTGCATTGTTAATGTACTTTGGCTAAAAGCCTTTAGTGTACTTCACATCTGGAAGGACATGATGTGTAATGTTGTTTTATTATCTGGATGTTAGGGATGCATCGTTATTGATGGTTTATTTTTTATGTCTGATTCTGATTGCCTTTCAAAACAAATTGACGGATTGTGATACTGATGAGTTTTTTCATATTTTTTTTAACAATTATGTTTACGTTTTTATTTAGACAGAGGTTGACAGAGATATTCAAAGAAGGAACTAACATAGGAAATAAAATTCAGATGCAAAAGCCTCTAAATGCCGTCTGAAATGTTCTGGTAAAATAAGCATTTTCCTCAGGCTTCTGTGTGTTAATTCAGAATTTTTATTTTGACGAATACGGTAGGTTATTTTCTTGTCTTTAAAGTAAATTAACCGAACAAAAATGGGTTGGGAATATTTCATATTTATTTTAATAATATATATATTAGTTGATTTATACTACCTAACAAGTCTTGTTGTCGATCCTAGTTGTAAGAGCAACAAATAATAACTTGACTTCTAGTTGGTCATTTGGAAAAGTGGAAGATGTTAGATTTTTCAGATGAATCACCTGTTGAACTGCATCCCAATCATCACAAATATGATTACGTATCCACTGCCCATTACATTACAAACAACAAGAGAGGGCAAATTCTTCAGGAGGATAGCCCTTCTCATACTTCAGCCTTTACATCAAAGTTCCTGAAAGCAAAGAAGGTCAAGGTGCTCCAGGATTGGCTAGCCAATCCACCAGATATGAACGTTATTAAGCATGTATGGGGTAAGATGGAGGAGGAGGCATTGAATCCAAAGAATGTTGATGAACTCTGGGAGTCCTGCAAGAATGCTTTCTTTGCCATTCCAGGTGACTTTATTATTAAGTTATTTGAGTCATTGCAGAGATGTATGGGTGCAGTCCTCCAAGCTCATGGGAGTCATACACAATATTAATTCTGTTTCCACTGCACCATGACTTTATATTCTATACTGTACATTATTTCTGTTAAGTGACAAGACTTTTGTCTAAGAAAAGTCAGACCTTACTGTCCTAATTAAATCATTAAAAATCAAAGCATGATCATATTATATTTTTTTAAAAATAAGCGTAATCTAGAGGCCTTTGCTTTTTATATTTGCCACTTCTGATACCAAATGATCAACTAGAAGTCAAGTTAATATTTGTTGTTCCTAAAACTTGGATAGGCGACAAGTCTTTTGTCAGGTAGTGTATATTAGTTGAATTATTAGCCTTCCTGTCAAATATTCATTCTTTTGTATTTTTTTTCTTAATTTCAAATGGAGAGATTACTTTTTCCCAACATATTTCTAAACATTCATTTTAAACATAGTTTCAAAAACTAATTTCTAATAACTGATTTTTTTATCTTTGCTGTGATGACAGTAAATAATAATTTACTAGATATTTTTTATTAAGACTTTTAGAAAAAGAAAACATAGAAAATACTGTGAAAAATTCCTTGCTCTGTTAAAATAGTTTGGGGAAATATTTTAAAAAGAAATCTAAATCATAGAAGGGTAAATAATTTTGACTTGTTATTGAGTACATAAATACTGCTAATTTTTAAACACATCTTAAAACCTTCTATAAATGATTACCTGCGAAAAACAAACCTCTTATCCATATTTTTTGTTAAATATTGAAAATATATTAAAATCAGACTAGTTTGAAGGTTGAAAGCTTGTTTTGGCGCACAAAATGTAAGATTATAATTTCTTGCCAGTAGATCCATGTATAACTTTTTTGATGTATAGTCTCCACAAAGCTTGCCAAAATTGGGCAAATAATTTTTTAAATGTGGTTTTTGTCTGGTCTTTAGGTCTGGCACGAGCAAAGTCAATTCCTACGAAGACCTACTCCAACGAGGTTGTGACCCTCTGGTATCGTCCGCCTGACATCTTGCTGGGCAGTACAGACTATTCCACACAGATTGACATGTGGTAAACATCCTGTCCCGTCCACTAAACATTTATTTTAAATGTTGGGAGAAAGGCATATAAATATATTTATATATATATATATATTTATATATTTATAAATAACTGATATATACTATTTAAATAAATTAATAAATTATTTGGATAATAAAAAGAATAATTAAACATTTAAGATTAAGTTAATACACATTAGTGTAAACTAACAAAGAAATATAATTAAAGATTTTATTAAATCTAATGTTTAAAATAATCACAAAATTATAACATGTATAACTAAATTAAAAAAAGAAAATTTATCCAATTATTTGTAATTGAAAAATAATAAAATGAAATATTTTTAAAATTAAATTTTTAACTATTAAGTCCAAATAATTTTAAAACAAAATATAAAAATATATATATATAGTCAAATGACAAATTATAGCTGAATGGAAATACCTAAATTGATAAAATTACTGAAACTTAAATTTCCCTGGATATGTTTTTTTAGGTGTTAGTATCAGTATATTAGACCTAAGTATATTTATATTCTAATGTGCTCTAAAACAGTGTCAATATTCAACAATTTATTTAAAAGATACAAACATCCAAATCTCGCAACTTGTAACTTCTGCCTATTGATTTCATGGAAAATGAATGAATTAAAAATATGAATAGAGGTTTAATTGCACACTTAAATATATAGTCAAGCCCGAAATTATTCATACCCCTGGCAAATCCTGACTTAAACTTACATAAAGGAATATTTTAACTTAAAGATATATTTTGTCTGTGTCATTTCTGGTCAAAAGTTAATTTAAGTCCAAATTTTCCGGGGGTATGAATAATTTTGGGCTTGACTGTGTCTATATATGTATAGTCAAATAACACTTTACCACTTTTGTTCCTGTATACACAACCATTCTACATGAATTGATGTCAAATAACACTTGCAAACTATAGATAAAAAAAATGCATTCCCCCATGGTGCTGTAGATTAAGATGGTGGGCTAATAATGAGTTTATAGAAGCATCAGTGCACACTCTTATGTCACAGCTCCTCAGTGTGGGTGAAGTGAACTGAGCTGTAACATGTTTGACTGCAGGGGTGTTGGCTGTATCTTCTACGAGATGTCTACAGGTCGACCTTTGTTCCCCGGCTCTACAGTGGAGGAGGAGCTGCACTTTATCTTCAAACTGCTCGGTACCAATCTCGCACCCACTCGCCACTTTCTGGCTCCAGATCTGACAGTTTGTCTCGCTGTGTGTGTCACTGGGATATTTATAAACCCTCCTGCGTCTTTTTTATAGGTACACCCACAGAGGAGACCTGGCCCGGAATAACCTCCAACGAGGAATTCATCTCCTATAACTACCCACGATACCGTGCAGACTGTCTCCACAACCACACTCCACGGTAAAACCGCAGCTGGTGATATGATCGCCGCTTCTGTCACAGTGTTGCCAAACCCTCGCCAGACAAATACGCAAACGCAGCTTCAAGAATCAGACTGGAAATCATTACATAATTGATAATAGATCAAATTGATTGTATTATTGATAAATGAGCCTGCAACACACAGTTGAAGGCAAAAGTATTCATTTTGATTATAAAATAACTTTTTTTTCAACACATTTTTAGACAATATTTTTAAGAACTAATTTATTTTGTCTTTGCAATTATCATAATATAATATTTCACTACTTATTTTTCAAGATGCTAGTATTCAGCTTAGGGGCCGATCACACGGAAAGTGCTTTTATTTTCCAAAAACGCGAGGCGCACCACACTGCCTTTTTTGTTGACAAGGAAAAAGAAATGTCCTGCGCTTTTTATGTCACTAGGCAACAACTGAATCAGCCTTGAATTGTGCGGGAGTGTTGCAGTTGATATTGTTATAATTGTAATATTGTGATATTCAAGATTTGTAAAGTCATACATGTCAGACATATGAGAGTGTATGGATGTTTCCCAGTGCAGCTAAGTGCATCCACTGCGTAAAACATATGCTGGATAAGTCGGCGGTTCATTCCACTGTGGCGACCCCTGATTAATAAAGAGACTAAGCCGAAAAGAAAATGAATGAATGAACAGCTCTGAATAACTTAAAACAGCGACCACCAAGTCTCTCATCCATCATTAAAGTGGAAGTGAAGCACTCAGTCAAGTATACATTATTTTGTACATTGGTTTCCTTATAAATAAATATATAATATAACATAAAATAAATATATAATGTATAATATTAAT
Source organism: Danio tinwini (assembly GCA_903798205.1). Lineage (NCBI taxonomy): Eukaryota > Metazoa > Chordata > Actinopteri > Cypriniformes > Danionidae > Danio > Danio tinwini. Next base: position 4,898,459 of record CAIGQZ010033059.1, on the reverse strand, counting down.
AAATAAATATAATATTAATCAATTATATTAAGCAATATACGTGTGTGTGTGTGTGTGTGTGTGTGTG
>CAIGQZ010033059.1:4871740-4897992 GCA_903798205.1 Danio tinwini | reverse complement strand
TATATATATATATATATATATATATATATGTATATGTGTGTGTGTGTGTGTGTGTGTATATGTGCATACACACACACAGTTAAAGTCAGAATTATTAGCCCGCCTTTCTTTTTTTTTCTTTTTTAAATATTTACCAAATTATGTTTAACAGAGAAAGGAAAACAGTATGTCTGATAATATTTTTTCTTCTGGAGAAAGTCTTATTTGTTTTATTTCGGCTAGAATAAAAGCAGTTTTATTTATTTTTTAATCCAAGCTGTATGGAAGTGCCTTGAAAAATATTTTGTCAAATATTATGTACTGTCATCATGGCAAAGATAAAATAAATCTGTTATTAGAAATGAGTTATAAAAACTAATATGTTGAAAAATGTGTTGAAAAAATCTTCTCTCCATTAAACAGAAATTGGGTAAAAAAATGCATTCATTATCTTTTCGGCTTAGTCCTTTAAATATTTATATATAATATTTCTATATTTCTATTTTTCTTTTTTTAATAGCTTTTGTTTGGTGCGCTGTGGTCCACTCTCATATGCTGCTCCAGCACTGCCTGATGCTGACTACATTCAGATTACCTGATCCTGACTACATTCAGATTAATGCAACGATTAAAGCACATGACTTCATGCTTTACTAAGTCACGTCTTTGTGGATTGTCAACACATGATTCTATACTGCATAAAACAGGACTACCCCTAATAAAACTGATCAGAAAAGGGGATGAAAACATTGCAGATGATAATAATGTAGTTACTATATTCCTTTCAATATGATAGGGCACAGGCTAGGTTAAACAATTCAAATATGGAAAAATGTTCAGGTTTTTTTGTATAATACATGAGTAAGATGTTTTAGGGGAATTAACTCAAAAATGTCATCTTGTCTAAACAAGAAACCATATTTTTTTTAAATAAGCCCCCCCAAAAATGAAAACCACAGGATTTTTTTTTTACATAAACAGAAGCCCAAAGTTGTGTATTGTAAGCAGACTTGGCAACTCTTTTCTTATATATCTAACCCAATGCTGGGGGTAATTTTTTGTGATTTCTCTGTTTCAGGCTGGACAATGATGGAGTTGAACTTCTGTCAAAACTGCTGCAGGTGATTATTTAGGTGTTATATTAATAGAAAATGTTAAAGGTGAAGATGTCAAACACAGCCCACTGTCTGGACCAATGTTTCTATATTAGGCTGGTCAGGATGTTTGTGTTTGAGCCAAAGCCACTTTTCTGGAAATCATGTCTGCAGATGGCTTGCTGACAATAGGACTTCCTCATTAAGCTAGAATAGGAGTATTTTACACTTTTAACATATGCATGGGTGCTCTGCTTGATTTATCTAACATAACAGTAGCTGATGCTACCTGAATAACGAATAATGTTTCTTTAAAGTCTCCCTCACTTTATCTTCAAACTCTCTCATTTTTTGTGTGTGTTAGCATCAAGAATTGGTAGTTGCTTTAAGGATTGGTGTGCTCCAAAACAAGACCTATTTTGCATTTAGAACATTATGAACATTCGAACTCCATCTTTTTTTGTTTTTAAATAAAATGAACACTATGATGCAGTATGACACCAGCAACTTTTGTTCCGCTGTGTGATCTGTACCTCCTCATCAAGGACATGTACAAAAAGGATCTATTATACTAACACATTTTAGTTTTAGCAAAAAATGTATAAGCGCCCTCTAGTGGATTTATTATCTTAAATGTGCTACAAAAGTGTATCCAGTGCAACGTATTTAACTTTGTGCAAAAATGTAGCACTTATTTACCATGAGCCTGGGCTGGCACACACACACATGCACACACCCACACGCCCCCACACAAATTGTATTGTTATTATCATTCTGCCATTACAAATTATTTAATTGAATATTATGGAAATAAATTAATTCCATGCTTCTTTGGTAAATGTAAACTTCATAATCATTTGAAAAATGTATGTTTTGTTAAGTAAATATCTAGAGACCTTTTTCATAGAACGCAAAATTACCCATTATTTTTTGTGTGTATGGGAAAAGAGGATGCTTCGAACTTCCGGTCAGCAGCTTAATGCGTATAAACAGTCACATTAGGACAGCTTTGAAATGATAGTTTTAATCTACGTATTTTTCTTGCTTTTATATGGTGGCCGAGAGAGCTTAACGCACTGCAATTTAAGAAAGCACATGCAATTACAAAAAACACCAGCACATAAAGACAAAATCTTCATCAATTTGACAGCACACGTTGCAAATTCTCACTTATGTCGTATTATGTTAAGTACATCACTTATGTCGTCATTATGTCGTATAATCAGGATATTAAAATAAACGAAAAACAACTCTCCTTTCAAAGACCACCAATCACTTACTGAGCAACAGTCGCGGCATAAAAACGCATCCATATCTCAGAAGAGTCTGTCATGGTTTTGGGTCCCCTTGAAACATTTCCAATGTGTTATGTGGATATTTGCAAGTGTCGTGACCATTTGCTGCGCATTTTTTCAGTTGTTTGTGTTGTGAGAATTTGTAGCACATGTGCTGTCAAATTGATGAAGATTGTTTCTTTATTTGCTGGTGTTTTTTGTAATTGCATTTGCTTTCTTAAATTGCTGCACGTTAAGCTCTCTTGGCCACTGTACTTTTAACATCTTTGAACCAATACTGCTGTCGATCAGCGCCACCTCTTGGACTGATTATTTAAAAAATACAATCTAATGTAATGAGAAACAACATCTGTGAGTCATTTACCCTTACCGTTAGACGGCATCTTGGACAATTTAAATGGAGCTTTGGCATCGCTAAAGTGATAATTTTCTCTTTTTTTAACATATAACCAACTCAAACTAATGTAATTCACCTACAGGCACATGCAGAGGTGGGTGCTTGAGCCCCTGCCCATTTTTCACCTGGAGAGAAAGTGCCCTTTTTCCTGGGGATAATAATTATTGTTTAAATACTACTAATAATATAATATATGTATACGTTAATGCGTGTTCTATTTAAGGACAGCTTTCCTTGTCAAACAAGAAAAAAACAAATAAATAAAGTATATCTTGGTTTTAGTCTAGCCGCTTCAAGCGAGCCTCGAACCGGCGATGTGGAAAGAGAAACCACAAGCAAGGCGAATGCTCTAACGAAGACCCTATTTACATTGTTATTCAGTTTTCAAAAGTGAAGTGTCAATAGTGGAGTAACGTATATCAGTGCTTACTGTATGCCAACTCCTGTATCCGCACTGCATCCGGGCCTGTAACTTTATTTTACTGTAACTTTACAGTCTGGCTCATACACACTGCAGACGGAGTGTGTGTTAAACATTCATTACTAGCTTACCTCCGTTATGGCAGCACGATATGATCGACAGAACCGCCGATGTAAATTCATCCATCATTGTGTGGAGGTGAGTAACGGTTAACAGAAGACTACCTGAGGCTCAAATATAACGTCAGCTGTTTATCTAAAAGTTCAAAAGCAAATAGGCTGTTTTGTCTGGCTAACATCTTCCTGATTAACAACCATGTAATAAGTTAGCTAAAGTTTAGCCAGGGCAATATCATAGGCATACAGGCTAATGTAATGGAGAAGCGACAGCTGGATAGTGAAAATATTGCCCTCTTGTTTTTGCAGTCGTTTATTCAGAATATATAATGTTAAATAAAGCTATAAAACATGTACATATAGGCTAGCTATGGAAGTCAGTAGCTATCAGTGTGTCCTATATTCTTCAAAATATTTTATTATTTTGTTTAACAGAAAAAAAATACTCAAAAATAATAGATTGAAAAGGGATAGTTCACCCAAAAAATTTTATTTACTCACCTCAAGTGATTCCAAATATTTGTCTCTTTATTTTGTTGAACACTATCGAATTAAAGATTAAACATATATTTTAAAGGAAGCTATAAACTTGAAATCATTGACTTCCAGAGTAGGAAAAACAAATACCATAAAAGTCAATGGTTACAGGATTCCTGCTTTCTTCAAAATATTATTTTGTGTGTTCAACAGAAGAAAAAGTCAAACAGGTTTGCAACAAGTAAGAGTTGAGTAAATGGTGACAGAATTATTAGTTTTGAATGAACTATCCTTTTAAGGACGAGTATATAGTGAATTTAGAGTGAAATCTCATTTAATATGTTTTATTTATTAAAGTATGATTATTATTTAATAAAAAGTGCCCTTTTTTCACTTGAGCCCCTGCCCCTTAAAAGGTCTCTGCACGTCCCTGTTCACCAGCATGTTTGACACACACATACTGTCCCACTAACACATTTATTGAAAGACTGGCACGAAGTGAAAATAAAGTGGCATTTTGAAATGACAGAAAAACACCATGGTAAATATTACAAGATACAAGCTGACTAAATAAAACATAATCGGCTCCCGATTAATATCAACATGCAAATCAGCCAGCAGAGTATCAGTAACAGACTTTTTTTTTTTTATTTGGAAATTGCATGGCTTTGTTACACACCTGTTAAGTATATGCCTGTAATATGGTTTGCTCTGTAATGCAGTGATGTATTGTGTGTGTGTGTGTGTGTGTGCATTGAAGAGCCCGCTGAGCACAGTATAACAGCTGACAGGTCAGGAACACTGATGCTATATTTCAGCATTTGTCTGACGGCAGACACTAAATTAGGAGACAAATTTTTTTTTTGTTTTTTTTTTCTCTCGTGCTTGAATCACATATGACAGAAGTAGGCTATAACGGCTTTAACACACACCTTTTAAAAGTTGTGGATCACAAAAACACTCTGTAAGACATTTAAAACGGCATTAACAACCATTTTCATTTCAAGATTTAACTAGTTGTAAACGATGTAAACGGAAGTACTAAGCACCCTACCGGAAGACGCTGGTTCCATGCAGCAATGAAGAAAAAGGTCTATACTGTCACTGTTTGGGCTACAGGGTATATGCACAGGGACTTTTAATTTTCAATAAGCCCACCACAGTGCTTCCAGTGAACGGTCATGCCATCATGCCAAATCGACGCTTTAAATACATGCAGGGTTCGTACAGTCCTTGTACAACTTAGAAAAGTCATGGAATTTTGACAAGGCATTTTCCAGGACTGAAAAAGTTTAGGAAAAACAAAAAAAGCCCAAATATTTTGAAGCATTCATGGAAATGTGTTTAACAAATATCGATGTACTAGACTATATTTGAGCTCATAATATTGGATAAATGTTTATAATAGCTCGAGCCATCTCTTCATGTGACATTCTCTGCATTGGGGTAAAAAAAAGCAACTCGCAGTTTTAGCAATTTGTTTACCAATCACATACTCTCACATTATTAATGCTGTGTAAGTATTATCTAATTCAATTTTGTGGATATCAAAATAAATACAAATTACATAGATTGTCACACATTTTTTGATTTGCTTTACTTAATTTGAACATGCATTTTTATCTTATTATTTACCACGTGTACAGAGACATTACATGAAACATTAGGTCATGAATATTTACCTAAAGTTTTGTAAAAGTCATTGTAAAAGGTAGTAGTAAAGTATTTAGTAGTGAAATGTGTATGAACCCAGTATGTTTTTTTTATTTTAAATCAATGATCTTCACTGCTTGATTGATATACGATACAACGTCTCAGACTGGACAAGAAGCACTGCATTAAATTTGATTGTTCTGTGCAAATTATGGAAAGCTTATTTTACCACAGTATTTTTAATGGAGTTTCTGTGTTCACCTGCTTCTCCTAATGGCGCTTGCGTTTAATTGGCCTTTCGTCTGCTTTTCTAATCTTAAACAACAAAATGAATGCTTAAGCCAATTTAACTGATTACATTATAATTAAATGGCATTATCGATGCAGTAAAAGAAACCGTATGATATTGAAAAGTCTACTTTTGTCCAGAAGTTTATCTGTGGCTGAAAAACACTTGCTGTGTATATACTGTAGGTCATTGCTGAATACAGTGATTTTGTGAAAAAGAACTTACCGACCTCAAACCTTTAAACATCAATATATACAGCGGGGGAAATAAGTATTAAACATGTCATGCATTTCCCTGGGAATAATATTTCTACAGAAGCTGTTAAGATGGAATTGAACCAGATTTTGGTAAAAACCCAAACAATACAAACATAAAAATAAAACAAAACAAACAGAAAATATAGTTGTGTGTAATAATGCAATGACACAAGGAGAAAGCACTGAACTACTGAAATATATTTAATACTTCATATAAAAGGCTTTTTTGGTGATGGCAGCTTAAAGATGCCACCTGCAATGCTCAGCCGTGAGTTTTTCAGACTTCAACAGTGTAAAAATCTTGATGGTTCTGTGGGTCTTGTCTAACAAATCTGAGCTTTATTTTGTATTTTCTATTGGATTCAGATCAGGTGATTGGCTGGGCCATTCTACAGCTTGATTTTCTTTCTCTGAAAGCATTTGAGTTTCATTGGCTGTGTTTTGAATCATTGTCTTGCTGAAATGTCCGCCCTGGTTTAATATCCATCATCCTGATAATGAAGATGTTGGACTGAAGCAGCTGATATTAATTTGCAATGACGAAGGGCAGAGGGTTGCTGAACAACTACTGAGAGATTTCAGCTGCTGTCTGGGATTTCACTGCCTTTCTACACCTCCTTTTCTTCATGTGTTCAATACTTTTTCTCTGTGTCATTTCATTTTATTACACAGAACTTCATTTGCAACTAATAGGATTTGTTTTCTTTGCATATATGGATTTCTTTGGTTGTTACCAACATTTGGCGAAAATTTCAAGTCAATGGCACCTTTAGAAATATGTTTCCTGAGAAAAAAGGTGACATGTTCAATACATATTTTCCACGATGTATTATCAGTGTGTGCACTTTTTATTTACTTTGGTCACTTTGGGTTACTTGAGTGCTTTGCGTGCGCGCTAAACTAACACTTGACATTGTGTTTCAGTTTGAGGGGAAGAAACGGATCGCAGCAGAGGAAGCCATGAGGCACTCATACTTCCACTGCCTGGGAGAGAGACTTCTCACACTGCCAGACAGTGAGTTCACACATACATACACACACACACACACATGCATACCTCCTAACAGTGAGATTTATGATGGTGCCAGATAACAGATGTATGCGCACTCGCACAAACCCCACACCAACAGATAGAAGTATTAAAGTGCCAGACAGTAAGTCTCACACATGCACACACTTTACTTTTTAAAGACATTTAATTCCACTGTGCCAGAGCTATTTTGTGTTTGCACTCGAATCAAGTCAGGTGAAGTAAGTTTGCACAGACAAACGTTATATCTTCACGCACATTTCAGTTCAGAATGCTAATTTACCTATTGAATTTCTCCCTGTCAGCTATATCAATATTTGATATGTAAGCAATATCACACGAGTAGCAGTGCGATATGGCTGTGTATCGGCACTGGATAATTAACCCAGAACAAGCCAAAGCAAACACTACCAGATTACTGTTGTGTTTGCGATGAGGAAAAATGCTAAACACATGCGGGCATTTCTTCTTTCTTTCTGTTTACTAAACTAGTCCGCAGTAACTGAAATTATAAACATTTAAAAGAGGCACTATCCTTATAAATAAACTGCATAGTTGCAATCTAAACAACTACATTCTTGCCTAAAAATGCCTCAAAAGTACATTATGTTGTCCAACAGCTGCAATATTTGTCAAACTGCATTGAGTTTATTGATCTGCTGTCACTCTATGTGGGCGGAGTAATACAGAAGGGTGTGGAGGCTGTGGGAGTTCTGATATTGCAGAATATTGCATGGCTATCAGCCAATCAGATTCAATAATCAAACAGTTTGTATAATAATCAACTGTTGTATAAAACTAAATATGTGACATTTGAACACAATTGTGAAGTGAACAAATCTGAAATTCAACCACTTCTTTTTTTTTTTTTTTGCACCACAAATCTATTGTGGAGTTGTTAAGGGAATCATTCAATCAAATTTAACCAGCAATTTTAAATTCCTTTTGATTCACATTTAAATATATAACTAACTAAATATAATAAACATGCATCAAATTATTGAAGTAAATTTGATTTAATTCAGTTAAAATATGTATACAGTTGAAGTCAGAATTATTAGCCCCTCTGTATATTTTTCCCCAATTTCTGTTTAACAGAAAAAAGAATTTTTTTAACACATTTCTAAACATTACTTTTAATAACTCATTTCTAATAACTGATTTCTTTTATCTTTACCATAATGACAGCACATAATATTTTACTAGATATTTTTCACAATACTAGTATTGAGCTAAGTAATAATAACATTATAATAACATTGAGTAAGTCCAATTTAAAGACTTAACTAGGTTAATTAGGTAAGTTAGGGTAATTAGGCAAGTCAATGGTTTGTTCTGTAGAAAAGTAGAAAAAATATTTCTTAATATTGACCTTAAAATTTGTTGTGTTTTTAAAAAATTAAAACAGCTTTTATTCTTGCTGAAATAAAACAAATATGACTTTCTCCAGAAAAAAAAATATTATAGGAAATACTGTGAAAATTCCTTGCTCTGTTAAACATAATTTACTAAATACTTTTAAAAAGAAACAAAAATTACAAGAGAGCGAATAATGTTGACTTTAACTGTATATAATTATAAAAATTATGCTATAAAAACATCAACAACTTGCATTTCATATAAAAATAATATTATATTTATTTCTGATTTTAGAGCTTGTTTGAGTTCAGTGTGTTATTGTAACTGCTGAATTTCTCTCTGCCAGCTACATCAATATTTGCACTTCAAGAAATTCAGCTGGAAAAGGAGCCAGGAATGAGGACGAACTCTCTGTCAGAATCAGGTAAAAGCTCATTGCAGAAGAATGATGATTTATGATGATGGTTTTGAGCTTCATCTGTCAGCGTACAGTGCGTTTGTGAATCTTCTGTGAACAGCAGCATGTCAACCGGCATTAATCTCTAACAGATAGCATTTATTTAGTCTTGAAAATCTGCTTGGGAAGCCTTTATTTTGACAGGGAACGACTGTAAAGTGACCAACCACATTTGAAAACAAGTGTGGAGAATCTCCACACTGGAGAATCTTTTTTCCCTCCACCACTAATCCAAGAATTTATAGTGGAGTTTTTTAAGGAATGGGGTATATGCACAGCTGGTGTTTTTCAGCCAATGATAAACTTCCGGTGAAAGCTTAATGTGACTATTTTTAATTTCATAAGGTTCATTTTACAGCATCCATGTTGTAATGTCATTACAATACAACCAGTTAAATAGACTTAAGCATTCATTTAGTTGTTCAAGCATAAAACAAGATAAAAGACGTGTAACTGATAGCGCCGTCAGGATCAGCAGGTGAGTGCAGAAACTCTATTGAAAATACTGGAGTAAAATAAATTGTCCTATTTTAAAGACATGGTGGGGGAAAATGTAATTTAATGCAGTGCTTCTTGTCCGGTCTGAGACTTACTTTATATTGTAAATCTATCAGGGAGTGAAGATCACTGATTTCTAAATAAATCAAACCTTAAAGGGTCATGAAACCCCCTTCTTTCGGTTCAAATCTACCTCCGAAAATTTCCAAAAAAAAAAGCTCCGAGATGGGCATTGAGCACTGCGAGCAGAGGGAGGAGTAGTGCATGTGGCTGGCAAAACAGGGGAAAAAGAGGGGAGGGAACAACTGTTGTCAGTTGGCTCACAAAATGAGACACAAACCGTGAGGAGACCCATGATTTTGTAGTTTACAAAGTTAAAATGCAAAGAAATACACAGTAAGTAATTTAATGTCCTGCCACACACTGTATGTTATTCGTAATTTCATTAAAATAAATGCAGACACAGTGGATAGCAGTGCAGCAGGGCTGCATTTTTGTCAATTACGTTCTCTTCACTCAGAACCAAGTCTCTTCTTGAAAGAATAACCTATAAAAATTGCAAAGGAAACTAAATTTGTAAGACTAACCCTGGATAATAAACTCTCCTTTATTCCACATATCTCTTTATTCCTCATAACTCTAAAAAACAAAAACCTTGAAAAAAATGGATATCCTTAAAATTCTGACCACAACAAAATGAGGTGCAGATTGTACTACAGTGCTTCGTCTTCATAGAACCATGATCAGATCCCAAATGGATTATGGAAGTATAGTGTATGGATCTGCAAAAAAAATCCTACATTCAAATGCTAGACACTGTACATTACACAGGACTACAAATCTCATTGGGAGCATTCAGAACATCCCCTGTATATATATTGAAGCAAAAGAACCATCCCTTGAAAGACAACGTTTGAAATTAGCACTCCAATATGCTGTCAAACTGAAATCTAAAAAGGGGTAACCCAGCTTATCCTTCAGTCTTCCACCCTGAATATTTAGAATTGTAAGAAGACAGACCCAACTATATCAGTCCTTTTGGAATTCGTATGAAACCCCATCTGAAGAATATGGGTGTTAATATGGAAAAGCTTTCACTACCTGATTTGAGCCATATTCCTCCTTGGTGCAACTCACAAAATAAGGATCTTATGGACTTTAAACAAACAGAAGAAGTCCTTGACTCACCTAAATAATTACAAACAAGAATTCAAACAAACAACAGACAGTCTCCCTCATAATAAACCCATATACACAGATGGATCGAAAACAAAGGAAGTTTGAATACCATTACACAAAACTTTTATAAGGAGAGTAATTTGATAAACATTTTTAAAAAGGTACCAACAGGAAGAGTCTTAAATTATTTATCAAAAATTTAACTGAAAAATCATATTTAACTTTGAATATATTTTTGTGTAAATTTTATTTATTTCCTATATTTCCTATATATTTTTCTATATTTGTCTAAGTAACTTTTTATTGTAATACGAATTTGTTTTTATCATGTAATTTTTTTATGTATATCCATTTTGCCAGAAAACAGCCATAAGTTGCTGATGTGGCAATAAATAAATAACAAATAAATAAATAAATAAGCAGTGCAGCAAACTCAAAGTCCACCATTCTCCAATTCTCGTACAGCTCTTTCAATAAAAATGCTTTCTGCAAACCAACAGCTTTGCTGTATTGGCCCTTACAGAATCGTGGGGAAAAACATGCAATTTGGCTGGCTGAAATTAAAAGTCTGTGTGCATATACCACATTATTAAATCAAATCTAAATATGAAATGATACATTTCTTTTAATTCCCATTCCTTGAATTAACTTGCTTTTGAGATTTAAAAGAAAATCATTACGTTAAAAGCTTCTAAAGTATTTAATACACTGTAAAGACAACAAATATATTTCAAATATTTTTAAAAAGTTAATCAGTTATAGTTATAGTTTTCAAAGTTATATAAAGTTTAATTTTATGCTGTATATGTTTTAGTCTGTTTTTGAATGATGTAAGTTGAGATGACTAGAATAGAATATTTCAAGCAGCAATACATTTTTATTACAATGCATATTTAAAGTATATTGACTTTGTAGTGTTTAATTAAAACTAATGCTAGTAATTTTGTCATACCCCAAACTAGTTCTTCTAGCATAAATTCTAACAGACTTTTATCTTGAAACTTGACACTACTGGGTAAATGTTTGGATATACCTACTTGTTTTAAATGAAGTTTTTAAATGGTGAATTAGTGGCCACTAAATAAAATTTGGCAATGAGGGAGTTCACGTGTAATTTAATTTTCAAATGTATGTAACCATAAAGTTTTTTCCTTTAAGAAATTAGAACGTATAAATTAGAGTTTATGTATGTGTGTGAATGGGTGTGTATGGATAATTCCCAGTACTGGGTTGCAGCTGGAAGGGCATCTGCTGTGTGAAACATATGCTGGATAAGTTGTCGGTTCATTCCGATGTGGCGACTTCTGAAGTGAAGCCGAAGGAAAATGAATGAATGAATAAATTGTTTATATAATTACAGTTCTTTTTTTTTTTGCTTTTTTTTTTGCTGTGTTGTTGTATTTTTAAGCACAAATATTGGTAATACATTTTAGCACAAAACATATTTATTATATATACTTTAAATGTAAAGTTGTAAATTATTAAATTATCTGTAATAATGTTTAATATAAACAGTTAATACAGTTAATGTTCTTACTGTCTTGTTGTTTTTATTGTAAATTTCCCCCAAAGCCATTAAAATTAAAATCTTACAAACCTTATTTTTGTAACAATGTTGTAAGCCAGACACACTTTTCTGTAATTACAGTTGCAATCAGAATTATTGAACCCCCTTTAAATTTTTTTTCTTTTTTAAATATTTTCCAAATGATGTTTAACAGAACAAGGAAATTTTCACAGTATGTCTGATAATATTTTTTTCTTCTGGAGAAAGTCTTGTTTTATTTTGGCTAGAATAAAAGCAGTTTTTAATTTTTAAAACCCATTTTAAGGTCAAAATTATTAACCCCTTTAAGCTATTTATTTTTTCCATAGTCTACAGAACAAACCATCATTATACAATAACTTGCCTAATTACCCTAACCTGCCTAGTTAACCTAATTAATCTAGTTAAGCCTTTAAATGTCACTTTAAGCTGTATAGAAGTGTCTTGAAAAATATCTAGTCAAATATAATTTACTGTCATCATGTCAAAGATAAAATAAATCAGTTATTAGAGATGTTATTAAAACTTAAAATAAATCAGTTATTAGAGATGTTATTAAAACTTATGTTTAGAAATGTGTTGAAAAAATCTCTCCGTTAAACAGAAATTGGGGGAAAAAATAAACGGGGGCTAATAAATCATTTAACAATAAAACAATGTTGTCTACAAAAGTGCTATCAAGCATTTGACAGAAGCCTATAGTCAAAAGAAGCATATGTTCAGTCCATTGTCCAACCCTTTGACTAGTAGTGTATAGACCTGCATCCCCTGACAGCCACAAATTGCATAAAGCTAGCTAATCAGATCAAACTAATGTTTTCAACCATTAGGTTTTGTGTGCATTTTACATCAGACTCTTTGTCTGCAGCTGAGCCCATCATTTATATGACTCTGCTGAGCTGATCCTATACCATTTTTATAATTATCCTCAATAATATTCATATTAATCATATGAGAGAGAAACTCATCATCATCATTATTTTCTAATACTTATCTTATATTAGTTGTTTTCCTTCTCATTTTCCCTCTGTCATTCTTTGTCTTTTTTAATATATAAATTTATTTAGTTTTCTGATAAAGCATACAATTCAAAGAAAACATTTCAACATCAGTAATTGCAGAGGTAAAACCACAAGCCAGGTATTGTCGGGTACATAAATCTCATGCATATAAGACACAAAAGTGGATAATTAAAAATAACTATTACGGTAACACTTTATATCAGGTCACAATTCACGCTATTACCAAACCATTAAGTAAGACTATTAGCTGCTAATTAGCTGCTTATTAAAAGTAAAGTGGAAGTTAGGTTTAGGTTTTTGGTAGGATTAAGAATTGAAAATAAAATCATATTTTGTAACTACCAAAAAACCCCAAAAAAGTTAAACTAAACTAATTTAAAGGGCACCTAAGTTACCCCTTTTTCTGTTTTTATATAAGTCTTTTGTGTCCCCAGAATGTGTCTGTAAATTTTCAGCTTAAAACACCCATCAGATTATTGATTATAGCTTTCACTAGTTTGTGTTTTATAGCTCTCAACAGATTTTTGCTGTTTTTGTGTACTGGGCCTTTAAGGCTAGTCCTCCCCGCCCCACTGTTCCCACGTGCCTGTCAGCGTGCCTCAGTCTCCGCCCTCGGCTGCCTCAGACAACTGACAGGCATAAAGGAAGCAGATCTCACGTAACGTTTGTAAGAAAAACTACAGTAAGAGCTTTAGCAATAATTTGTTATCAAAGGCATTTGTTGTGTGGAGCTGCAGGATGAGTCACACACAATGTCGTTACAAAGTTCACGCACACACACAGACACACACACACACACACACACAGCGCAGACACACACGCACATACATACAGCGCAAGCGTTTAGCAAATGTGACAGGATACAAGTTAATATCCACTGCTGTATGGATATCTGTTACGTTAATGTGCAAAATAAACCTGATTTAACGTCCACAAACTGGAATTGAAGCGTCTTTTATTATTGTTCTGACACGCGGCTGTGTTGATGAAGTAAAGCTGAAGTAAATCGCTGTAATTCATTACACACATGCACTGTTTTAAAACATTTTAAACTTGTCAAACTCACTCTTGATCACATTTGATGATGATTGATGATCCTAGCAATCTGAACAGACCTTTTATTCCTGGTTGAATTGCACACGTCCTGTCTTGTGGATATGATTACAAATGTTACTACGGAGACATGTTAATACGCAGCTGTCAATCAATTCGGTGGGCGAGGGGACCGCACTCCTACGTCAAGTTGCGGTCGGTCTCAAAACCGCTCCAATTGGTCCACCGTTATTATGTTGGTAAATTGAAAAAAGAAAAAAAGGACTGAGTGTGTGTTTATCACCCCAATATGACGGTCTATACACTATAACTACACATATGTCTGTCCAAACAGCTTGAAAAGTAGATTTTTCACCGTAGGTGCCCTTTAAACTAAAGCGTTACCAATAATACTAGTAATAATATCACACAGAATTATATCATGGGACAAACAAAGAAAAGTGTTGAATAAAGCAATTAAAGTGACTTTTAAGGAGATAGGTAGGTAGGTAGGTAGGTAGGTTGATTGATTGATTGATTGATTGATTGATTGATTGATTTTAGGTTTTCTTGAATAGATTTGTCTTATTATCATAATCACTGTTTGGATATTTACCAGCTGCTTAAGCCATTTATCAAATGTTTTCACTGGATCTTGTTTCCATCTCATTAAAACATTCTGTATTTTTTGTGTGCATCACAAACTATATTAAATATTTTTTATTTAACATTTAAGGTCAAATTTACTCGGGATAACAAAAAATAACCAAGTTACCAAGACTCTTATATTTAAAAAATCTATAAATTGTAATATATTCACATGTACAACTTAAGTAAATTTTATTAACCCAAAAAAAATCTAAAAAATTTACTGGGCATTCCCAAGTAAACTTAACATTTCTTATTAATGGTGTAGTGGGGCAGCGGGGCGATCTGTTGGAGCAAAGATAATGTTGCTGTTTTGAGTTAAATGTCAATAAAAAGATCTGAACAAACATTTCTAATTCAACATACTAATAATTATCGTTAGGCTTTTACTTGGCAAAGTTTTGAAAATTGAACTCGCCTTTTCTGAGGGAAAATTGTTTCCAAACATTTTTTCAAGTAAAGCCTACTCCATATGTGTTTTCCTGTCTCTGTTTGTTCTGGTTTACAGTTGTAATAAGATACATCTCACTTGTAATGCCTCAATTCATTTTGATACCACACTAAAGCACTTATTTGATGTTTTTTCCCTTCAACATCAATTCATTTCTAATATTTATTCATCTGCATTTATTATTTCTTTGTCCTGGCTCATTAATGCGCAGTTACAATGATGCTGTCACATTAGACGTTCACAAGAAGTTCTTGTTAAGCTCTATGTATTATGCAGTTGATTCAGTGCTAACTTTGTTTTTCTTCACGCTGTCTTTCTCTTTCTCTTTGTCTCTTTCTCTTCCCTGCCTTTTTGTATGTGCGTTGATGTGTGTTTTATATATATATATTATATATATATATATTCACTGCGCTCCAGAGCTTTTGCAAAGATGTCTAAGGTTCCGGCACACCTTAGGTACATATTTGTCGCCCTCCTTTTAATGCAGGAGGCCACAAAAACGCATTTCTTCCCTAGAGTCTCCTGTTCATCTGTATTTACTGTCCAGTTGTGCCCCACAGGAATTGCATAACCACGTCTGAATCACTCCTCAGATATCTCAAAAAGACTCAATCTTTGAGCATGTAGATAGACTTTTAGATGTCATGGACATGCACAGCTTAAAAATGAGAAATATAACTTTTCTTCTCATGCATGCATTTAACCCTTGTGTATTGTTCAAATTGACTACCTTTTCGTTATGTTGTTGGCTGTTTTTGCCCCATTATTATGACATTTTTTGACTGCAAAGCCACAACATCATGTAATCATGCATTATTTTTGTAATCAAATTTTTATTAAACAGGTGGAATTAATGTCACACACATTGTTATAGACGAGAATAGCAACCAACTGCATTTTCTGTCCTACCCCACCCATTCCTGGTGGTAAATGGTAAATAAATGATTAAACAAATAAAAGGAAATAAATCAGAGCCAAAAAAAATAAACCTCAAGTAAAAAAATATAATTATTTAAATTAAATTTGCCTCTGCATTAAACTTCATACAGGAACACTTTTAACAAAATTAGATATATTGGACTTTCACGCATGGCATAAAAATTTAATAAAATCACATTAACATTTCTTTTATCTTGGTTATTGCATATGTCCACGAGGTAATAGTTTTTAGTTAGAAGCGTCATGCATCCTTGCCACAGACAATTCCATATTTACAATGTCTAAGAAGATTATACATCCAATGTTTCCAGTCCAGGCAGTGTGGAGGTTGTGGAAGCAGATAATAATATTTTTGTCTGAAGTAAAGACAAGTCAAAGCCAGAATCATCATTTAAAAGAAAAAGCATGGTATGTCTGATTTCAGAATATCCTTCAAAGTCATGCATTCTTGATTGTTGATGTTTTTTTTTCTGTTGGGAAGAGGTACAATTTGTCATTTTTACTTTTGATCTTCAGTTGGCAGCATTAACCCTTTAGATGCTAAACAAAATCAGGCTTTTATATGAGTTTTATGCAGTATAACAGCAAATTATAGTGTGTGTGCATAAATACACTTACTATGTCTATTATGTTCTCAGAGCCGAGGTGCTTATTTTATTTATTTTATACACACACACACACACACACACACACACACACACACTGTCTGCTCCATTTAACTTTATATAAAAGCCAAAAACTAAGCAATTATTGCACTGCAACTGATGATCAACACTACAAATTTCAAATATGACCTCTTACCAACAGGGAAAACCAGCAACAATCAAGAATGCATGATTATATGGTGTCATGGCTTGCAATAAAAAAAATGTCATTATAATATACACCAATGGGGCTAAAACAGCCCCTAACATAAGGAAAGGGTAGTCAATTTGAGTGTATTGGTGAGGTTTTGAAAATTTGCTAAGTGTTTTCCCCAAAATATGTGTCAAAATAAGATTTGTCACCAAAAATCATTCTATTGGCTGAAACCCAGAGAAAGTTATGGTAAAATTAAGACTTAAAATTACCCCAGAGTGCATGAAAACATCCCTAACAGCACACAAGGGTTACGTCTGTGTGAAATCAAAATTTAAAATGTTTATTTTGGCTAGCGTACATTGCTATTCTTTAGGTGAACAATTTAACCATGTATATTAATCCACTTTAAAAAAAAGTGGTAATCTTCAATATTCTTAGCCACGTCCCTCTTAATGTTTGTTTGCTACAAGGAAATGATATGCAAAAGAAAGCCCCGCCCCTACCTCAATATTCCATTTGAGTTGGAAGTACATCAACATACTGAAATAAGTCTCAGTAACGTCTGGTTCATGTGGACTTTAAAAAACTGAAAAAGGAAATATAGGTATTAAGCAGATCACATTAATACACTGACTATCACATAAACGTTAACGTTACTGTTTTCACCTTAATTTAGAGCAGTGTTTCCTAACCCTGTTCCTGAAGTCACACCAACAGTCAACCTCATCATAATCAAACACACCTGAAACAACTCATCAGAACATTAGAAGAGACTCCAAAATCTGAAATGAATGGGTCAGATAAGGGAGACATCCAAAATATGTACTGTTGCTGTGTTAATTTGCTATAATCAACCCCCTCTCATTTGTCTTCCTTTTCCTTTGCTGTGTATAATATGATATGCTCATCATAATTCAAATGTACACAGACTATTCAATTTGGCAGTCCGCATGATGTGCATGTCAAATCCAGGGTTGCCATGTTGGTTTTCAAATGATTAAAACATTTGCAAAATGATGGCTTTTTCCCTCATTGGTTGTTAGATGTAGAATAATCTAAAATGTCTTTTACACCCAAGAAAATTGGCAATTTATGTGTTGAAATTATTCAGCTGAGAAACCTTTGAGACATTCATCCTCATTAAGCGTTCATAGACAGGTTGTCCTGTGATTTATTTAATATGAAAAAAAAAACATCTTTCACTCAGACCCTATAATATATTCAGTTCACAAATTGATGAAGTCGTCCAGCCAGAGCTTATAATTATTCAACGCTTATTCAGAGCTTTAAAGTCGCTGCTAAATATGAATGTTAATCCATGAGCTCTTGGTTCAGTTAAATCACTGATGAAATGAAACTCCAAAGGCTGACACATTTAGATTGAATGTGTCAAAATACAACATGCAGCATTTATAATGTTCTAAAAATCTATTTAAATAAATACTGTTTACTCCTGGAGAAATAAAATGTATGACTGTTTCTAAAAAAATAACAAGTTTGTTCATATGTTTGCATCCATTTCTAATAATAAAGTGCATTAGTGCTTGTCTACATTTTTCACAGCTCTAGTTCTGGAAGTATTTTCCCCATAGATATTTTTAAAAAGCTTGTTAATGAACCAAACAAACCATGTATACAATGTGACAACATTGTATTTTCTTTGCTGCAATTCGAGGTTTAAAGACTGTGTACAAAGATAGGAACAGTAATTAGGAAAAGAACTATATTTCCATGAAGCACTGCAAATGACAGAAACAAAAATTGTTTACATGGAAGTAGGCATGGGACGATAACTGGTTTCAAGGTTTACCATGGTTTGGAAAAGTCAAGGTTTTAAAACTGCTAAAATTTTCTGTTATACCGTTCCTATGATATATTTAAGCTTTTTTTTTTTTTTTTTTTACTATTTTATATAGTTTTTTAGGGCATCTCCAGCAGAAAATAATTGGGAAAAAAGTTGTTGTTTTTATCCAGACATTTAAAAATAATATATTTTAGAGCAGTAATCACAATACCATGTAACTGTGATGGTTTTATCTAAGATTATCATACCATCAGAATCTTATACTGGCCCATGCCTACATGGAAGCAATGGATTTTGAGTGTCTTTTAAAATATGCATAGAGCATAGGGAACCTGGATTACATAAAACTCCATTTGGCACGTTTTGCTCACTGCAACTCTCTGATTGGTGGATTTTTCTGTTGAGCGTCATGGATGATGTAGTTTTTCTGCACAAATTCAGGTGTTAAACAATTCTTTTAAAATTAAGTTTAACATGCATATACACTACCTGACAAAATTCTTGTTGCTTATCCAAGTTTTAGGAACAGCAAATAATAACTTGACTTCTAGTTGATCATTTGGTTTCAGAAGTGGCTTATATGAAAGGCAAAGGCCTCTAGATTACGCTTATTTTACAAAAATAAAATATGACCATGCCTTGATTTTTATTATTTAGTTAGGACAGTAAGGTCTGACTTTGCTTAGACAAAACAGAACCGAAATAATGTACAGTATAGAATATAAAGTCATGGTGCAGTGAAAAAATAATTAATTTTTTGTATGACTCCCTTGAGCTTGGAGGACTGCATCCATACATCTCTGCAGTTTATTAATAAAGTCATCTGGAATGGCAAAGAAAGTGTTCTTGCAGGACTCCCAGAGTTCATCAAGATTCTTTGGATTCATCTTCAATGCTTCCTCCTTTATCTTACCCCGGACATGCTCAATAATGTTCACCTCTGGTGACTGGGCTTGCCAATCCTGGATCACCTTGACCTTCGTTGCTTTCAGAAACTTTGATGTAGAGGCTGAAGTATGAGAAGGAGCGCTATCCTACTGAAGAATTTGCCCTTTCCTGTGGTTTGCAATGTAATGGGCAGCACAAATGTCTTTATACCTCAGGCTGTTGATGTTGCCATCCACTTTGCAGATCTCTCTCACGCCCCCATACTGAATGTAACCCTTGACTTTGCGTCACCAAACTTGACTGATTTCTGTGAGAATCTTGGGTCCATTCGGTTTCCAATAGTGCTTCTGCAGTATTTGTGATGATTGGTATGCAGTTCAACAGATAATTCATCAGAAAAATCTACCTTCTGCCACTTTTCCAAATAATCAACTAGAAGTCAAGTTATTATTTGTTGCTCTTACATCATCAACGACAATGCTTTTGTAAGGTAGTGTACAGGCGATTAATGACCTCAGAGCTCATAACAGAGAACAAAAAATCTCAACAATAACAGTAAAATTAATTATGGTTAAAAATACGTTTCCCTATTGAGAAAATTAATAGAGTTTTTATTTTCAGAATTAACTGTTGCGCTCTATATATTAAAAAAGATCACCATATAAGATTTCTGAAGAATCATTTAACACAGAAAAAAGGAGTAATGGCTGTTAAAGTCAACTTTATATTAACAATATAATCATCTAAAATGTACATCAACTTTTATCACAATTTACATTTTAAAGTATGAAAAGGCTGTTTAGAATTGTAATAACTCATAATCATCAAATATTAGAATACAGTCTAACTTGATCATAGCATTCACAGTGCAATATAAGCTTATTAGTTTATTTATCCTTTAGTAAATCATAAATTAGACTTCAGTCTGTCTGTTGTGTTTGCTAACAGTAAGAGTGTAAGGAGACATAAATCCGAGACATAAAGTGCACTTTTCTGCAGCAAGTTTTAACATTGAATTAGCGATGAGTTGGCGTCAAATCTAAAACTATTACATGAAGCCCAAGTGTAAATAAAGTCTAGAAAAAACTCTAGCTTGCTGAGCGAACACCCGTCTTCCATCACTAAATAAGAAAACAGCCCAGGCTTCTCTAGAGCTTTAACTGAGCATGTTTGGGTGGCCGTGTGTTTGGGTGCACGTTGATGTGTGTTTGGGTTTGGTAAACATCACCTACTCTCATGCCCAGTTCTCTAAATGAAGTGAGCGCTGCTTTTCTCTCTCTCTTTCTGTCCCTATTGTGACCCTTTATACCCTCTGACGGCCCTTACGAGTGAATGTGAATTTTGTTTTAAAGGGATAGTTTAACCAAAAATGAAAATTCTGTCATTATTTACTCACATTTCACTTGCTTCAAACCGGTTTGACTTTCTTTCTTCTGTTGAACACAAACGAAGATATTTTAAGTTGGTGCCAACAGCAAGTTGAGATAGTCACGGTGACCCAAGGTCAATTCCCGGCTTGAGGTCCTATGCTGATTCTTTATCTATCTCTATTCCCAATGTTTTCCAGTTTGTAATCTTTACTGTCTTATCCTAATAAAGGTGACCATACCCTAAAAATGATAGAGTGGGGAAATAAGTATTGAACATGTCACCATATTTCTCATAAAACATATTTCTAAAGGTGCCGTTGACATTTCATGTTGGTAACAACCAAAGAAATCCATACATGCAAAGAAAACTAAACAAATTAGTTTACAAATGAAGTTCTGTGTAATAAAATGAAATGACACAGGGGAAAAAGTATTGAACACATGAAGGGAGGTGTAGAAAGGCAGTGAAAGCCAAGACAGCAGCTGAAATCTCTCAGTAGTTGTTCAGCAACTCTCTGCCCTTCATCTGTGTAAATGAATATTAGCTGCTTCAGTCCAACATCTACATTAGAGATCTGCGTGGGACTGGATTTTTAATCCCGCTTCCGCCAAGTTTTATTCCGCGTCCGACCGTTCCTGCCATATATTCAGTCTTTGTTCACCTGCTGCCCAACCCACCTTTTTTTCTACCCCTACCCGACTGTTCCCGCTAAATTTAGATCTGGTTTCCAAAATCTCATATTAAAATCGGGGCACTACCAAAAGATGACAGATAAAATTGTAGGTTGTGCAAGGATTGTAGGCTAAATGTTAAATTAGTTTGCTCCTTTGTGATGAGACATGAGTGCCGCGTGACGTGCGGTGAGGGTTGTGGCTGATGAGGCACTGACTCTTTCAAAATCAGATTTACAAACATATCCACTCAATATACTTGCCATCTACCAACTGTTTCATATATCATATTAGCATTCTTTCTATACACATAGCTGGTACATATTGGGCCAAGGAAGAATGTAAAATGTATAGCGATTAAAAATAAATAAATAAAACCTCAGAAAAACACCCAGCTAGATGCTACAGAGTCCAGACAGCCTTTAACAAGTGACACACAGCACCACAGCGAATGTGTGCGTCTCTCTCATTCTCACACTCACACACACACACACACACACACACACACACACACACACATACAGCACCACGGCGGATTATCTTTCTCTCTCTCTCTCTCTCTCTCTCTCTCTCTCTCTCTCTCTCTCTCTTTCTCTCTCTCTCTCTCTATATATATATATATATATATATATATATATATATATCGGGAGCGCTATATTGTTAGACCGCCTGCTCTCGTTCAAATTACACCACAGGTACTGACCGCTACCGCGTTTTATTCTGAAATTTATTTCTGCGCCGCAAGAAATCT
Organism: Danio tinwini; assembly: GCA_903798205.1. Taxonomy (NCBI): domain Eukaryota; kingdom Metazoa; phylum Chordata; class Actinopteri; order Cypriniformes; family Danionidae; genus Danio; species Danio tinwini. The sequence continues at coordinate 4,875,567 of CAIGQZ010033059.1, read as the reverse complement.
GGTCGGGTCCCGCGGCTCCTCTATTCTACATTATCAGGATGATGAATATGAAATCACGGTGGACATTTCAGCAAGACAATGATCCAAAACACAATGAAGGAAACTTTCAAATGCTTTCAGAGAAAGAAAATCAAGCTGTAGAATGGCCCAGCCAATCATCTGACTTGAACCCAATAGAAAATAAAGATTAGATTTGATAGACAAGACCCACAGAACCATCAAGATTTTTACACTCTGTTAAAGTCTGTGGAAAAACTCACACCTGAGCAATGCATGTGATCATTTTGCATATGATTAGATTAGATTAGATTTAACTTTATTGTCATCACACATGTACAAGTACAAGGAAACGAAATGCAGTTTAGGTCTAACCAGGAGTGCAATAGCAGCAAGTGCAGGATACAGGTATAAGTTATAAAGTGCAGTTATAGAAAAACTATGGTGATATTTACAAATGGATGTACTATGAACATTATATACAGGTTGTATTAGCTATGAACAGATTTACAATAGATGGATACATGTACAGGTTGCTATTAATAATCAGAAGTGTGCAGATAGATAAACATAATTACAAATGTATATGTACAGTGGGTGTGTACATAATTTACAAATGTACATGTGCAGTGGGTATGTACAGTTCAAATAAATGAATCAGTGCAATGAATATGTGCAATTTTTAAATGTGCAAATGTTAAGTAGTGCAGTGATTATGAGGAGTCTGAGTTATAAGGAGAGTGGGGTGTGTATTAGGGAGGCAAAAAGTCAGTGGGGAGCAGAGTTCAAAAGGGGACAGCTCTGGGGAAGAAGCTGTTCTTTAGTCTGCTGGTTATTGTCCGGGGGAGCCTGAAGCGCCTGCCATGCGATGCATCTTAAAGCTACAAACACCAAAAAAGTATTTTATATGAAGTATTAAATACATTTCAGTAGTTCAGTGCTTTCTCCTTGTGTAATTTCATTGTTATTACACACAACTATATTTCCAGGGTTTTTTTTGTTTCATTTGTATGTTTGTATTGTTTGGGTTTTTACCAAAATCTGGTTAAATTCCATCTTAACAGCTCCTTTACAAATATTATTTCTAGGAAAACACACAACGTGTTCAATACTTATTTCCCGCACTGTATATTAAAGAAATTTGAAACCTGCATTGACTTGCATAGTATTTGTTTTTCCAACTATACAAGTCAATGGTTACAGGTTTCTAGCTTTCTCCAAAATATCTTCTTTTGTGTTCAACCGAAGAAGGAAACTCATAAAGGTTTGGAATCACTTGAGGGAGAGTAAATAATTAGTAAATGTTCATTTTTGGATGAACTATCTCTTTAACCATGCGCAATGTTGCATGCACCTTGTAGCCAACTGAGCACTGTCTGTTTGCATCGTCTAATCATCCTCTTTTTTTTCTTTTTCTCCAGTCAACAGCATATCTCAGCGGCAGAGTCTGCTCTTCTGAGGGCGCGTGGGGTGACTCGGGACGGGTGAAGACGGAAAAGAAATAAACGGAGGAGGACGCTGTCGTGAAGATGAAGGGATATCTGTTTTTCATTTCTCCGTCTGAGTCATTCGCTAGTCCTGTGGCATTATGTGTTTAGAAGGGGGTCACCGTAGTTGTTTACACGGAGAGGACGTCCATTTTTGTGTATTTGTTTTCTTCGTTTCAAATGATAATGCATTCGCCCTTCCCTGTGCACATTACAAACACGTTCTTCACATTTGCTGTGACGTGCTTACGTCAATCCAGCCACTGCAAATCAACCAATCAGACGCTGAATGTTATCGGATGGCGTCTACGTCATCCTTTGACCACAACAAATCGGTTTTATTTGCAATATTTCTCAATTGTAATGTCAAAAGAAGGCCAGTTTATGAAGGAACGAGTCATGGATGCTGTTCATATTCAACGAGAAGCCAAGTTGATCTAGTCTTCCAGAAAAGAACCCCTTGTTTTTAGTGTCATCCACCCTCCCATCCAAAGATGAACATTTAGTACTATGCTAACGCAATGGATTCATCAATCAAAATCTGTGTTTTCATCAAAACATTGACGGCATGCTTGTATGTCAAGTAATTATTTCACTTTTAAGTTGTAGTTTACATGTTTTTTTTTTGTCATGCAATACAGTTTGATAATCTAGAAAACGGTTTCACCAAAGACCCCCATGCCGTCTTTTTTTCCCCTATTTGTTTGATTGGTATTGAGCTTCCATTATTGTGTTTCCCTCAATCAGCTTACACTGTGTTAAGGATGATTCGTTTGTGCAATGCATTGAGAGAAAAGCATTTCTTAGTTGAAGCCTTGTTGATAATTCTTCCATTATTGCAGCTCTGTATTGCTGTCACTCTGGTTGAAAACGGAGCTGGATTTTATGTCGGTTCAGTCAGGTCGACGAGGACTCATAATGGGATGCCCGGGCGCATGCGGAGAGACTTGTATAGGGTTCAGGTTTCTGTCACTCTGCAGAACAGCTGAGTGTGGTGGATAATGTTCTGCATCTCGGCCCGGTTGTTCATACTTCACAAGTTTTGGAGCGCATTGGTGTCACGTAACACACCGCAGTTTCAAAACGCCACTCTTTCCGGGCATGTACAAATCAGGGCCTCGCTGCACAATTACACCATCCCACAAATGTGATTATTGGGAGAATCTTTTTTTGGGGGGGGGATGTTGCGGTGATATTTTACCCTGAAACTATAAGAGTGAAACAATTTTATTTTTTTTTGCGTTATCACATTATTTTTATTTTAAGATTAATGCATAATTTCTTTTTCCTGCCGTGTGAAAATTGTGCATATATACAGTCTGTTATTTTTTTTTTTTATATATATATATATATATATATATATATATATATATACACACACACAGCAGTTCTGTCTGGTTCTCGAATCTGATTGGCTGGTAGCCGTGAGATATTAAAATAATATCAGCACTCGTACAGCCTCTTCACCCTTGTGTATTAGTCCGCCTACACACGTGTGGAAAGCAGAGCACTAAAGTTTGACAAATATTGCAGCTGTTAAACAACATACTGTACTTTTGAGGCTTTTTAGGTAAGAATGTAGTTGTTTAGGTTGAAATTATACAGTTTATTTATAAGGATAATGTCTATTTTAATTATTTATAATTTCGGAGATTCAGCACATTGGCGGCCTTTAGCCTGTCATACTAAGCAGAGCAAAGATGGCTGACTTTCCACCACAAGATGGCGATAGAGACCGCATAGTAAGTCCCTAGGTGAGAAAAACCGCATTTTCTCAGCGTACGTTTCAAACTACAGCTGATCAAATCATTATTAAACAGGTAAGTGGCATTCAAAGTCGATCTCTCTCTTTTGTATGTTGTAGTGCTGTACTTATAACATGGTATTCTGATAGTGTTTGCTTTGCTTTGGCTTTTTTTGGGGTTAATTATTGTGATATCCTGATTGCAACAGAGATATACTGGGAAATCTCTGTAAACGGATGGCATTTCATGCTGTTCAGTCTTATAATCTTAAAATGTCAGCAAAATCACCTGTTTTGTCATCACTTTAGACATTACGCCAGAGAATCATTCAAATACTAGCTCTAAAGTGACGTTTGTGAGTTAGCTTTCAAGACAGTCCTCGCTGCTAAACGGTTTCTGCTGTTCTGACATCAGCTGCAGATGTGTATAAACGGCGGAAGAAAGTAGTTCCTCATACAAAAGGGTTTTTGAGACTCCGTGTAAGATTTTCTTTTTTATATACACAATTATGCAGTCAAATTGTTGTATAAATGCAATATTACACTTGTAGCAGTGTGATATATATATATATATATATATATATATATATATATATATA
>CAIGQZ010033059.1:4811447-4842077 GCA_903798205.1 Danio tinwini | reverse complement strand
GTACAAAAAATGTTGAATACTTTAGTACTTCCACTTAAGTATTGTGCTTAAAGAGCACTTCAACTTCTACTCAAGTCACTTTTTTGATAGAGCACTTGTACTTTTACTTAAGTCTGGGTCTCTAGTACTTTATACATCTCTGATAATTACATTTTTGAACCTGAATACTGTTTGACTCCCCAAAAACACACAAAGCACTGTATATTTTTATCTTTGCTCTACTGTATTTATATGTAATTTTTAAATAGTTTATTATATTTCATACACGATTCACACCAGGAATAATCCCAAATCTGTCTAAATAAATTCATTCTTTCCAAATAGAGCTATTCAAGCTATCTGGTGAAACTATATTCATATGGCAATATACTGTACAGTTAAAGTCAGAATTATTAGCCCTCCTGAATTATAAGGCTTCTGTATAGTTTTCCCCCAATTTCTGTATAATGGTGAGAAGATTTTTTCAACACATTTCTAAACACAATAGTTTTAATAAGTCATTTATTTTATCTTTGCCATGATGACAGTACATACTATTTTTCATAATACTAGTATTTAGCATAAAGTGACATTTAAAGGCGTAACTAGGTTAATTAGGCAAGTCATTGTATAATGCTGGTTAGTTTTGTAAACAATCGAAAAAATTATTTTATAATATTGAAACATTACAAATTTCTTTAAATATATAAATGATGTTTTTACATTATAATATGCATTCAGAGGAATCAGGTTTGACTGCCTGTATAAGAGACAGTATCGTTTATCTAAAGTAATGCAAATTATAAGTTCTAGGCACATCAGGTCTAACGTCCTATGTGTGAAATACAGTAGCTTGTCTCCAAAGTAATGGATATTGTCAGTTATAGGTACGACTGTGTCTTTTGTCTAACAAATGGCCGGGTGATACTTTCAGACAAGGCCCGGAAAACAAGGTTTTTGTACTAAACCTGTAATAGCAGTTTCTGTTTCTACTAATAAGCACTGCCAACTAAACTGTGTATTTAACCTAGTGCCAGCTGCAGTAGTTAAGAGATTAGTCAATGAACACCACAGCGACAGCAAGTTCTTATTACAGGATTCTGCTTTGAAGATACCCGAAAATCCTCCTGATTTTGTCTCTTCTTCAAATTCACAACAATATTGACCTTAAAATGGTTTCAATTATTTTTTTAAACTGCTCATATTCTAGCCGAAATAAAACAAATAAGACTTTCTGCAGAGGAAAAAATATTATAGGAAATACTGTGAAAAAATTCTCGCTCTGTTAAACTGCTTTGGGAAATATTTGACCAAGAAAAAAAATGAGCAGGAGAGCAAATAATTTTGATTTTAACTGTATACTGCAGAAAAGCTAAATATTGCAATGTCATATTTTTCCAATATTGTGCAGCCTAGAGATCACGATCTCGATTCGACCCTACACACGATCTTAATTCTGCTTTTCTACGATTCAGCCAATTATATTTTCAAATTCAGGAGAGAAGCATAAAGGAGGCCGCACAAGTCTTCACTGCAACATGCACACCTCCAAATGGCGTTAAGTGTCACATACTGTATTTCTAAGGTATAATTCACCCAAAAATATCATTTCTGTCTTAATGTAATGATGTATTCGCGGCCGCAAAATCACACGTGAGCTGACCGCGAGCTGTTTGTTTACTACCGAGAATGCACGTGCACCCCAACATCGTTTGAGGGCCGTGCAGGAGGAATGATTTGCATGTGTGTGTTTTTTCTCACAGTGACGGCAGCCATGAGCCGCACTCTGAAGTGAAAGTGAAGCCGGCGCGCACATCATTTAAATGATCATAATGCATTTTACAGTTTGACAAGCATTTGACATGTTTTTTCTTTCATAGCTAATACATAGGCCTAATCCCAGTTTTATTTTTGTACCCCTACCCCTTCCCCTTGGCCCTTACAACCGAGGGTTAAGGGGAAGGGTTTTAAAATTTACCCCTAAGAATTGGGACAGCACTTCCAACACCTGCACACGTCATCAAATGTCATCGCGATCTCTTGCTTCATATGAGATCAGACGATGGCGACTGCTGTAGTTATTCCAGTTGTGTTATTTTTTGGTATTTATCTTCAGGAGATCACTGAAGGCATATATTATGTTATCATAATGATCTAATGTGGCAGTAAGATCGTAACTATTCTGCGTATTTACACTGTGGCCGTATTCATCTATGTAAATACACGAAAACAACACTAACATTATAGTGGACACTGTAAAAAGCTCATTCTCAGCCACTACACTTTTCTGACAGGGTATTCGAGTGTCATAGAGTGTATGTTGTGGGACTGCTGTACAGGAGTTATGATTATGGATTATAGATCGTGAAATTTAGAGGGGTTTTTTTTTCGTTTTTTTTTTAAGCATGACGGTAAAACACGAACGCGGTTATGAATATATTCAAACATATGTTTGTTTGTAGTAAAAAATTTTAATAATGACAAAAAATACTAATTTGTGGCTCTCCTTACTTCCGGGTTCAGCAATACTGCCGTTGTGGCAGGTGTATTCTGGGAAATTTTCTTACCCCTTGGTTAAGTGTGCTGGTGAAAAATCTTTGTTCGAAGGGGTGTATACCCCTTGCCCTTAGCCCTACGCCTTCAAGCTAAAGAGAATTGGGACACCACTACCCCTTGACGTGAACGCACAAAACGAGGGATAGGGGAAAGGAGAAGAGCTAGGGGGGAGAATTGGGATTGGGCCATAGTGTTGTGCTTGAGAATAAATGTTTAACAGTGTCAGTATAACTACTCTAGCCTATATAATGTTGAATATAATGCAAGAGGGAATCTGATGATGACAAATGTCTCATTTTACCAGTGGAAAAAATGGTCTAATAATGCTGTCAATGACAAGCATATGTCTCAAACATAATAATTCAACTACAGAATTATGAGTATATGTATTCTGATGTCATCACTTTACTGTGAATTAACAATCAGGACATATTGAAAGTCTGTTCAAGTCCACCATTCCAAGTCTATACAAAATTCAGCATTTTAACCAACAGTAGACCAACACATAAGCCTAATATTTTTAGTGTTGTTGTACCATATGTTTGAGAATTAACAATAATAATTGCCTGCTCATATTAACCTTTATTTTACATCTACAGAATCATTAGAAAATCGTGATCTTGCAGCCCTCAACCATTTTATAGATCTCACTTTGTGCATGTTTGTCGTTGTCCTCTTCATCCTCACTGAGCCTCCAGAGCGCTCGTGTGTTTCCAGAAGTATCCGATGGCAAAACCCCGTCCAGCTCCTCCATCCTCTGCAGGTCCACTAACCTCTCATCCAGCAGACGCTGCTGCCGTTTGGCTTTCCTCTTCAACTTCTTCTTCTTATTCTTTGACATTTTACCCATCTAGAGACACACAAACACACATGAACGTAAACAGGGAGTTGTAAAGAGCCAAATTAAGGTACAGTAAAACACCAAAGTAAATTCAAAAATGCTTTCTAAATTAGGCCTAAAATCTGACGTTGGCAATTATGTTTATGTTAGCACTTTACAATGATATCTCAGTTACTATTAGTTGAAGTGCCTTATTATGCTATTTTAAAGTTCCTTGTTTTGTTATGGAGGACATACAGTTGAAGTCAGAATTATTAGGCCCTCTGTATATTTTTCCCCAATTTCTGTTTCTAATCATAATATTTTTAATAACTTATTTCTAATAACTGATTTCTTTTATCTTTGCCATGATGACAGTACAGAATATTTTACTAGATATTTATCAAGATACTATTATTCAGCTTAAAGTGACAGTTAAAGGCTTAACTAGGTTAATTAGGTCAACTAGGCATGTTAGGGTAATTAGGCAAATCATTGTACAACAGTGGTTTGTTCTGTAGACTATGGAAAAAAATAAATAATTCTTAAGAGGGCTAATAATTTTGACCTTAAAATTTTAGGACATTTTTTATTTTATTTTTTTATGTAAAACTGTTTTTATTCTAGCCGATATAAAATAAATAAGACTTTCCGCAGAAGAAAAACTATTTTAGAAAATACTATGAAAAATTCCTTGCTCTGTTAAAATAATTAAAATATCTGGTAAAAACTCACAGGAGGGCAAATAATTTGGACTTCAACTGTATTAACGCCACTAAAAGCCATTTTTGTTCATGCTTGAGGCCAAAATTTAACGCCTTGTAACTACACAAAAAGGTGGCAAGGTGAGTGTGCACTCTTATCATGTCTAAACAGCAGATGCAAAAACGTAATAATAAAAAAATGCCTCAGGTTAGGTTTCTTTTAATCGCACACATTTATTTTGGTTAATATGTTGTGGTTCGTAGATTGCTAGGCTGACAAAGCTGACAAAACATTGCGGTCACTCTGATACAAGTTTTATTAATAGAGAAAATTACAAAGCACTGCAGTGTTTGGGTGTTCTGTGTTTGCCTGAGATAATTAGTCTACCGAAATGTGTATATTCCATACAAGCTGAAGCTGATCGGTCAGTTCTTGTCATGTGACTCTCGGTGCACTCCCAGCATTCATTCAACTGGACAGTTTGGAAGGTGTGAGCACGTCACGCATGGCTTGCGATCGCAAGCAGCGAACTTGCGCGAACTCTAGAAAAGACACGATATGCGAACAGCCCCTAAAAGGCCGCCGTTATTTGCGATCTCCAGCAGTTGATTTTCTTGCACAGATATAGTAGATGCACCTGATTTGTTGACAAATGGGCTGCGGATCTATTCCTTGGCAGTTCACGGGTCCTTCACTGGGCCTTTTCCCCTTAGCAAAGAAACTTTCCAAAGAAGTCAGTTTCTTACTCATTTTGCTGCTTGTGGGTTAAATTTTGGTGCTGAAGTGACCAAGATGTAAGCGAGGGAATACAGTCATTTTTCAAAACAAAAGACTTTACAAAATAAAAATAAAATGCTTAGACTTAGATAATAAATAAAATGGAAATTGATGATTTTTTGTGCAGCGTGGTACCAATTGATTCACTGACCGGTACTGGTCTGCGGCCCGGTGGTTAAGGACCACTGAAGTAAGGGATAAAGTATATTCAGGCAAATGTTGTCACAGATTATAACATGGTTGTCTTTAACACTCGAGTTTGATTGGTCAATTGCAACATTTCAAGGTTATGTTATTTCCAGATAACAACCGCTAAATAACGCAGGCTCATCCGGGTCCTTCGGATCACCTTGACCATCAGTGAATGTTCAAATCTATATACTTACATCCACACACACACACACACACACACACACACACACACACACACACACACATATATATATATATATATAAATATATATATGCTTGTCTGTCATGTAATTTTTTAAGTTTGTGAATGAATAATTGTGAATGAGCCTTGTGAATGAATAATATGTGGGTCATTATATGCTTTAGCTGGTATCTTATGGCTGAATAATTTGCAAGTTGTCGTATACTTCATCAGCTGTTTTAATTTCTTTCAGCTTTGTGGTTAACCAATTAAAAAATTAATAAACTATGGCGGGGGGTCCAGAAAACCGGAATTGAGAATCACTGCTTAAGAACAGGGGTGTCAAAGTCAGTTCCTAGAGGGACACAGCTCTGCACGGTTTAGCTTTAACCCCAATTAAACACATCTGATCAAACTAATTTAAACCGTGTCTAGACAAACACTGGTATTTTTAAAATCACACTTTTCTCTTTCATTGTTTGTCTACGCGAAAACAGTGTCAGGTGACTGAAACCGAAACTTATTGAAAACTCCAGATGGTGTGAAGATGTTCCAAAACTCGGGGTACAGTGTGGTCGTGTAGACACTACAAGTGGAGTTTTTACCTTGTGACGCCAGCATGCATGCCGTTTTCTGCTTTTCTGATTGGCCAACACGTTTACACCAAACAAGGAAGACGCTAATAAGGCAGAATAACGCATCACATATTTTAGGTTGCGATGCAGTAGGTAGTGCTGTCGCCTCACAGCAAGAAGGTCACTGGTTCGAGCCTCGGCTGGGTCAGTTGGCGTTTCTGTGTGGAGTTTACATGTTCTCCCTGCGTTCGCGTGGGTTTCCTCCGGATGCTCCGGATGCTCCGGTTTCCCCCACAGTCCAAAGACATGCGGTACAGGTGAATTGGGTATGCTAAATTGTCCGTAGTGTATAAGTGTTAATAAGTGTGTATGGATGTTTCCCAAAGATGGGTTGCAGCTGGAAGGGCATCCGCTGCGTAAAACAAATGCTGGATAAGTTGGCGGTTCATTCCGTTGTGGCGACCCCAGATTAATAAAGGGACTAAGTTGAAAAGAAAATGAATAAATATTTTAGGTCAGTTGCCCATGGGACAGTAATCCGTCACTGTTCTCACATTTGCATTGATGCAATTTATGTTACGTGTGCAATTTATACACTTTAATACAATCCTCTAGTATTTTTAGGGAAAATGTACAACCATAATCAGAGGCTGATGCGTGGGTCCTTGGTAACCCAAGGATATAACCTAGTTATCAAACACAAGAAGGGGTCAGAGAACATCATGGCTGATGCGCTGTCCAGAGTAGGCAGTAGGAGTAATTAAATTATATGAATTGTAATTATGCACATAATTTTTTTAAGAGAGGGAGTGTTACGCTCCACATATGTTTTGTGGTGTTTTGCGTTTGTTTTCGGTTACATTTTCTCTACATTTTTCCTGCTTTGTTTTCTGTCATCGTTATGACACCACTTGGTGCACCAATCGGGAGCTGGTCCGCAACGTATAAAAAGCATTCGCTTGCGCTGAGCGAGAGGAGCACCTGATTTAGCACCCAACTCCACACTTGTGTCAAACAGCCTGTTTCGTGTTTGTATTATTTCTTGTTGTTTAGTTTGTCTCTTAAGACAAGCTTTTGTAACTCAATTTACCCGACTATTATAAAGTTAAACGATCTTCATGAGAATTGGATTATCAGATGTTTTGCTAATTGCTAACAGTGTGTATTTTACAAAAACTCTAGTAATTCTGAGTAGAATTGTCTATGAAGGTCATTTCACGCTTGTCATTATGTTTTGTATAGTCTGAGTAGGTTAAGCGTCGCATGCGCTGAAGATTACGGTTTTGTTTCTACATTTTTCTTTGGTTAGTTAATTTAGTGGGTTGGGCTTTAGTTAAATTGTTTTGTTATATTTATTTCATTGGTTTGGCAACACTCTTGCTTTTCGTTTGATTCGGTCATTTAAATTACATTCTAAATTCATATATTTATTGTTTAATATCATTGTTTAATAAATTGTTATTTTGTTTCACATATCCGTTTATTGTGATTTCTCTTTTCACCCAACACCAGTAAAAACTCACTGTTACGTCTCATCCAATATAACAACATAACATTGTGTAAATACGTAATTCCCCATTTGGTGTAAACACAGAACAAAAGTGTCGATTATCGCCACCTGTTGGTTCAGTGTGCCCATAACATGCGTTACAATGCGTTTTTGCATTTCCATGTGGACGGATATATATATATATTTTTAAACGAAAGCAGGAAAAACCCCATTTATAAAAATACCCGTGTATGTGTAGACATGGCCTTACTCCATCAGGCTTGTTTGAAACCTGCAGGTAAGTGTGTTGAAGCAGGACTAGAACGGCCCTCCAGGAACTGAGTTTGATACCCCTCATTTAGAAGGACAGTCACTTTATAGGTCACCAACTTTAGGCATATGTGCCAGCACTGGCATGCAGCAGGGTTATTTTATACAGCAATGGAATTAGAGTCAATCGTAATTTTCCCAACATGACATCTAGGGCACAGTTTCACATCCCTGTTACTGGAAACACACCAACAATACATATTTTGGATGTCTCCCTTATCTGACCCATTCATTTGAGGCTTGTTAATCTCTGCTAATGTTCTGATGGGTTGATTCAGGTGTGTTTAATTAGGAAGAGGTTGAAAATGTGTACTATTGGTGTGCCTTCAGGAACAGGTTTGGGAAAGACTAGTCTAGGGGTCATTTTCAAATGATTCTGCATGCACTCTAAGCTTATACTGACGCAGCATTAAGTGAATTCAGCCATAAGGGACATCCGACACCCCTGCACCATTTCCAGCTCCGGGACTATTTCAGTACAGCTGCTCTATTGCCATGTCTGTTGTCTGGCCGAGTTGTGACACATTTGCTAAGCCCAGTCTCAATGGACTGACCTGATGAACCACCGTGTCTGGCAGTGTCTGTAAACCCACTGCTACTGCCATTTATAAATGAGACTTCCTGCTGTAGGTGCAGATATATATTTATCAGAGGCACTCGGCTGCATTTCAGGTCTTACACTCTGGTTACTGTACACTGTAGATTACATTTAGGTAATATACACTAATAGTAAGCTATATTGCTGTAAATCAACTAAAATGTAATCTGCAGGGGTCAAGCAAGTGCAAGTTATTCAGTCTGCTAGAGATATTGCTCGGAGTCTGTAGAAAACGGGAGTACTTTCACACAAAAAGAAGATACAACGAGTTTTAAAGCTGTAAACTTTTTTATGATATCAATTAGCCTCTAATTCAACATCTCAGAACATTTACAAGTGAAAAGATTAAACAGAAAATGATGCGCAGAAAAAAAAACAAGGACTAAAGTTAGTCAAATTAAAATGTCATAATAAAGACGGTGAAAAGCAGTTTAGCAGACCTAAAACACATTTTTAGTTGAGACGGGAGGAAAAATTGTTGTGTAATTAGTATTAAAATTACTTTTAGTATTATCGTAGGGCAGCACAGTGGCTCAGTGATTAGCATTGTCGCCTCACAGCAAGAAAAGTCACTGGTTCAGTCGAGTTCAAGTTGGCATTTCTGTGTGAAGTTTGCATGTTCTCCGTGTACGCGCTGGTTTCATTGGGTGCTCCGGTTTCCTCCACAGTCCAAAGACATGTGCTATAGGTGAATTAAATAAACTAAATTGTCAGTAGTGTATGTGTGCGCGAATGATAGAGTGTATGGGTGTTTCTCAGTACTGGGTTGCAGCGGGAAGGGCATCTGTTGTGTAAAACATATGCTGGATAAGTTGGCAGTTCATTCAGCTGTGGCGACCCCTGATGAATAAAGGAACTAAGCTGAAGGAAAATGACTGAATGGTAGTATTGTTGTGAGCAACTGTTTAATTAGAAAAGGTAATATTAGTAGTATTATTACTCCTAATAAGTTGTTAGTAGTCGTTTCTCTGGACTTATTTTTTATGTTTTTATATTCTGTCTTTTTATTTTACTTTGTCTTATGTACAGCACTTTGGTCAGTCTTGTAACTATTTTTAAATGTGCTCTATAAATAAATAAACTTGAACTGTTATTAATAAGAATCAGAGTTATTGTCAAGTTAAGCTACAGACGCTTCCAGTGTACATAAAGTGACAACGATAAACATTAAACAGAGATATTGTTAATAATCATAATTCCTTATTTTAACTCCACGTCATTATATTAAATAAAAATAATAATAAAATTATTATTACTACTAATATTATAATAATCAATCATTCATTCATTCATTTTCTTGTCGGCTTAGTCCCTTTATTAATCCGGGTTCGCCACAGCGGAATGAACCGCCAACTTATCCAGCACGATTTTACGCAGCGGATGCCCTTCCAGCCGCAACCCATCTCTGGGAAACATCCACACACTCATTCACACTCATACACTACGGACAATTTAGCTTACCCAATTTATTATAATAATCATAATAATCATTATTACTATTATGATTAATGCATTGTTTGTGTGGGTATTTGTAAATAAATAATGGCTTCTGTAGCTGATGATGACTATAACAATATCAATACATTTAAGTTCAGACATTTATATTTGGATAACTTGAAATATTTAATATTTTTAATATTTAAAATAAACCAAACAAAAATGGCATAATACTAATAATAATCATGATTTATTTTTTATTTCTTGTTTTAATATTATTTTATCTGAATAATACTAGGGCTGCACGAGAGCTGGAACAATCTAACATTGCAATATTTTTTTATATGAGATATATATTGCGATATGAATACAAGTTCAACATATGACTTAATATTTCTATTTGGGAAGAATTTATAATGTTAGATCAATTGCGATGATTCGGCAGTGGGAGTGCATCTTCAAAAAGTCTAATAAACAATCTATAAGCTTTTTGGGGTTCCCTGACACATTTTTGTTGTGGTCTGTGCTACTTGCAGTTCATTTCTGTATTTGCATGTGTTGTAAGTATTTTCATGCATATGCTTAGTTAGAGATTGATGAATTAATGTTTACTATTTGCATCTCTATAAAATCTAATAAACAATCTGTAAACTTTTTGGGGTCTCCCAGCACGTTTTTATTGCGGTCTGTGCTATTTGCAGTGCATTTCAGTATTTGCATGTGTTGTGAGTATTTTCATGCATAACAATCTAGAAATACAATCAAGAAAAAGATACAATTAAAATAAAGTGCTTTATCATTTCCCGAGTGTACAGTATTCAAGTACAGTAACTGAATGATAAAAATAATTCAATAAAATTAATCATTAAAGTTACAAATGGTTCAGTTTCTTATACCTGATTGCTTTTAAAACTACTATATAATCACAGCCATCCAAAACACACGCAAATGATAAATTATAATACAAAATCAACATTGCATATCCTGAGATGTGACTATTGCGAATGATCACATTGGGATTTAGATGCTGAAATTATAGATTGTGTAGCCCTAAATAATACTATTTAATATTATACTATTAGTAAAGACAAACAAACAAAAAAACACATGCCAGTCTTTTCACGAAAACAACTCCAAGCTGATACCTCTGATATATCTCGCTCTTTCTTTTTTCTTTCTTTCAACATTTCTCAAGTCAGCGGCGGAGACAGTATTGCCTTTTTCATCTCATTTATATTCATAAGAGAGGCAAATGTGACAGTAATTCTTGAAATCACTCTCAACCATGCAGAGGTGGAGGCTGAAATAAGAAAAGCGCAGCGGATCTCCGTCTGCCTGTCAGGACGTGAGAAAAGATAATGCAGCTGTCTGAGAACAGCTTACTGCACTGCTCTTTTCTCATTTCTGAAACAGTCACTTTCAACTTTTCTTCTAACGAACAAAAGGCGGAAATGAGTCGGAAATGCGGGATGATCAGATGAAAGCTGGTTTAACGCTCCAGCATGCAAACACCTCTGAAAAGGTCTAATAATGTTAGTGCAGAGAGTTAACGGTGTGAAATCAACACATCTGTTGGGTGGCACAAAGCGGCAAGACCAAATCCACTGACTGGGGAAACAGAAAGAAATGTTCGCTCTGTGTGCAATGCATTTAAATAAATTTGTAATGTGATTACATGTTTATAAAGCGAGATTAGTTCTTTGTGCCTGCTTAGTAGGGCTGGGTAACAATTCAGATTTGCATAATTCACTTTGATTCTTGATTCGATTAAATGAACACAGATTTAATGCAAATACTATTGGTATTTTTTAAAAATGATCAATGAACACTATTTCAGGTGCATGGGTACATTAAAACATAACCCACATCTATATTTCAGATGCATGCTATTATTATTATTATTATTATTATTATTATAAGAAAATCTGATTTTTTTCCGTCAAAGACAACTTTTATACATTTTCATAAATCAATGCACAACTTATAAAAACTAGATTCATGAAAATGAATAACAAAAATAAATGAGTCATTTGTATTTAGAAATTAATTCATCCTATTAATATTAATAAAGCTATAAACTAATTGTTATTAATATTATTATTATTAATATTATTAATTGTTATTAATATTATAAAAAATAGTTTACACAGACATCAATAATCGAATTTTTTGCCTTAATCTGAATAAGACAATAACATGATTAAGGTGTTCACATGAGTTGCTTTTTGAATGTTCCTTTGATAATCCTGTTTTACATGTTATAGCACATAATTCCATTAATGCCATCGCGTCAGCGCGCTATCCACATTTCCTCCAGAGTTTCATGTATTTTCGGGTGTTTATTTTTAATTTGTTGACTTTAACTGCAGTTTGGCACTTTCACTTTCATTCAGGAACCTTTCATTCATGCCCCCTGTGACAAAAGAGATACTGGATGAAAGTATGAACTGCTGGAAGAGTGTTGTTTTAATGGAATTTTATACTGCACACGTATGGGGGAAAAAACCTCCCCATTTCGCGATGTGGGTGTCTGTGGTCCTTCACTGAATCGGTATGTGCAGAGAATAGTCGCTATCATGTCACAAAATGCGGTGAAAATCCTACAAGACAGTAACAGTTTGATTGCAGTGTTTACATGTCTGTACTACACTTCAATAATCCGACTAAAATCGGCATATTCCACACTTTGATTTCTAGTTTATAACTTTAGTCGGATTAAGGTCATCAAAAAAAACTATAATAATAATAATAATTTCGCTGTTTACATGGTAGATTCTTAATCAGAGTATTGTCTTAATCGTATTAAAATTGATTATTTTTTATAAAAAAAATTACAGCTTATTGAGGTCCATATAAAGGTACTCCTTCAGCCAAGAGCAGGGGTGCCCAAACTCGGTTCTGGACGGCTGGTATCCTGCATATTTTACTTTCAACCCCAATTAAACACACCTGAACCAGCTAACCAAGCTCTTCCTAGGTATACTAGAAACTTCCAGACAGCTGTGTAGAAGAAAAATAAAGCTAAACTATTCAGGACACTGGCCTTCCAGGACTGAGTTTGGGCACCCCTGGCCAGTAGCATAATTTATTTTTTGTTCTCTGATTTACATCAGTGGCATTAGTGTATTATTCAGCTGCTGTCACTTTTAAGATATACACAGGAATAATCTATCTGAACTGCTTTTGACAATTTTCTACACAGAAGCATGTTTTTGGCCATTGAATCTGCATTTGGCCACAAAAATAAAGTGAATTCAGCTCTTAAGGTTTCTTTCTGCATGGGCACTTGCTGCAGAAAGGCATCTGTCAGAATCTTTTACATTATTTTAATGACTCCTCTAACATGTCCAGCTCTCATGTTTCTTTGCTTTTTTAATATACAGTTGAAGACAGAATTACTATTCCTGCAGAGAAATTTGTATTCTTTCTCAAATATTTTTCTAATCACTAATTTCTTTAGTCTTTGCCATGGTGACAATAATATTAGTATTCAGCTTAAAGCGCAATGAAAGGCTTAACTAGGTTAATTAGGCAAAATCACAAAATATATTATGCAATAAAGGACATGCAAACACTGCTGAATATTTTGATATAAACTCTACTGACTGGACAAACTCTGAGCTACTAGATGTGAGTTTGGACTGATAGGGGAGAGCTGTTTTAATGGAGTTTAATACTGCATGTTTTTTTTCCGGCATAAATGAGTTTATTGTGTGTGTGCGAGCACTCAGAGGAGATGTGCGTGTCTGTGGTGCTTTACTGACTCGGTAGGCGCAAAGAATAGTGTCAAACAGCCATGCGTGTATAGCTTATCCTGTCGCAAAATGCAGCTAAAAGCCCTACACGATGATAATAGTTTGATTACGGAGTTTACATGTCTGTACAGCACTTCAATAATGCAACTAAAATAGTAATACTTCCAGTCTTTATTAGATTTGTGTTTACGAAGATTATGACTTTAGGCATTTGTAAAGTATTATTTCATCACATGGTTAATTTGTGTGCTGCAGTTGTAGCAGCCTTTGCTGTTGGATGCGGCAACCTTTGAACTCTGGTGAAAAAGTGGTTACATCACATCTGCCCAAGCAAATGAATGACGAGCAACATCGAGGCAGCCTGGGTTGCCAGGTGTGTGCAAAGCACTTAATTTACAGTTTAAATCCAATCCTGCCTCCAATCTTCAGTGCTAAATTCAATAGTATCTGGATGCAGCCTTTATGATGCAAGCTGAGATTGCATCGCCCTGAGATGCAGTGTCAGACACAATGCACTCAATTGAGCTAGTGATGTCACTGTGAGGGGTAGGGTTAGGGGTGGGGTTAGGTGTAGTCATTAAAAAGCATTGGATGCAGCTCAGATTGCATCTGCACCGAGTCTGCAGCCAGACTCCTCTTGCTAAATTATAAACTAAAATAGTCTGAGATCTCGCCACACCCCTAACATATATAAAAAAATACATTCATTCATTCATTCATTCATTTTCTTTTTGGCTTAGTCCCTTTATTAATCTGGGGTCACTACAGCAGAATGAACCGCCAACTTATCCAGCATATGTTTTACGCAGCGGATGCCCTTCCAGCTGCAACCAATCTGTGGGAAACATCCATATACACCCATTCACACACATACACTATGGACAATTTAGCCAACCCAATTCACCTGTACCGCATGTCTTTGGACTGTAAGGGAAACCGGAGCAACCGGAGGAAACCCATGCAAATGCAGGGAGAACATGCAAACTCCACACAGAAACGCCAACTGACTCGCCAAGGCTCGAACCAGCAACCCTCTTGCTGTGAGGAGACAGCACTACCTACTGCGCCACTGCGTAGCCAAAAAATACATTATTTATATAAATATCAATAATATATGACATTTTAGTTTGATTATGTATATAATATAACTAATATCAAATTGACCACTTTATACAAGCAATTAACTTAATTTTTTTATTACTTTTTGCCCAGCCCTACTGCTTAATTTAGCATAGGTCATATAGTCTTTTCCCAGATCAGTGGACCTGACCCTGGCTGTAGAGATGTGCCTCTTACTCAGTGCTTCATGCCTGTGAATCTACTGTACATAGGCAGGGGTGGGTTAGGGGACAGCAGGCAGATTATAACAGTCAAACGGGTCATTTTCACCAGGACAAACTACATCCTCTCTGTATTTCAGCAGGCACAACTCTGAACGTACCTGTTTTTCCCTTGGGGCCGTGCTAACTGCCGTCAGAACAGAAGAGGAAAGAGGGAAGGGACAGAAAAACCACAATGATAATAATTATAATAATTAAAAAAAAAAAAAAAACAGAGAAAGAAAAGATAGGACACCAGTTAGAAAGCAAACAAACAACAGAGAAGAAATGAGAAATGATTGCCATATTCACCACAGAAGCAGAGGAGAAATGGCGACTAGCATGCAGATCAATTTAACAGCACTATTCAAGTCGAGTCAAAGTTAAAAACACACTCAGGTGACTTTCTCACTTTTCTTCTCTAATAACTTGGAAAGTAAGCCCTAATATATGAACTGGATAAAATCTGGACAAAAAGGATTGGCCATCCTTAAGGTTGGAAATACAGCACTGCAGAAACTAAATGATAACATCCATTAATAATGTAATTGACTAATTTAAAGGGACAGTTCACCCAAAAATGAATAAATTAACTCATCATTTACCTCCACTTGTTCCAGCCTGTTTTAATTTCTTTTTACTGTACACAAAGTAAGATATAATAAAGAATTTTGGAAAAAATAATCATCATCTTCCATTGTAGTTTTTTTTGTTCCCACTACAGATCTCAATGGGTGTTTTCTCCAATATTCTATATTGTTTTGTGTTTAACAAAAGAAATAAAAACATAAAAGAATAGAACCACTTGAGTGTGAGCAAACGATGAGGAAATTTTCATTTTTGTGTGAACTATCCCTTTTTACAGAAAGTGATTTTCCTAGAAGGTTTACTTAAAGGGCACCTATTTTACCCCTACAATTTAAGATAAGTCTGTTGTGTCTCCAGAATGTCTCTGTAAAGTTTTAGCTCAAATCACCCATCAGATCATTTATTAGACCTTTCAGAATGTTGGGATTTTTTGCTTTGAACATTATAGCTGTTTTTGTGGCCTGTGCCTTTAATGCTAGTTCTCCCCACCCACCGTTCCCACGTGCCTGTCAGAGTGTGCCTCTGTCTCTGCCTTGGCTGGCTCAGATAAACAGACAGACATGAAGAAAGCAGATCTCACATAACGTTTGTGAGAAATACTACAGTAAGAAACAGCACTCCTACGTCAAGTTGTGGTGGGCCTCAAAATGGGAGGGAATTGGATCCTATTTTAACGCCAGGAAAAAAAACAACTTATAGGCTATATATCACCCCAATATGACTGTGGACACACTATACATACATACAGTTCTGTCCAAACTGCTTACAAAAGATGATTTTCATCATAGGTGCCCTTTAATAATTGAATTAATAAGGTATAATGAAGTTGTGTCGGCTAACTTACAGGCAGCATATTTGAGTTTAGACCAGGGATACTCAAATTATATTATAATTATTTACACTTTGAAAAAAAATGCACATGGCAGGAAACAAATAACCGATATCTGGGAAAAGATAAACCACAGGTACTGAATTTGTCACATCAGCATCATATTTTTAATTTAAACACCCTTTAAAAGGCATTTTAAAATACAATGTACAAGGTAAATTGTATTTAATAAAAAAAATATTTATTTGTGAAGTTCACCTACATTTTGCACTTAAATTTTTTGAGACTAAATGCCAAAAAATATTTAAAAAAATGCAGTGAGGCATTGTCTTCAGAAACATGTTTTGTTGTGCTGGTTAAAAGTCTCTTCACATTCCAATAGTAATGATTAAAGTAAATTATATAAATTTATTTATATGTATTTTTATATTCTGGGTAAGGCATCAAACTAAAAAATTTTCATCTAATTAAATATTGTTGGGCCGACAGTTCCCATAATTATGATAAGTAGCCCAGATACACTGATAAACGACAGCGGCGATCACAGCTGATTCATAATAGATGTGGAGGAAAAACTCACTCTGCAGATATGCGCTCGTGTCTGTAACCAGAAGTATCGCTGTAACAACTGAGAGGAGAGGAAAAGTCACGCCAGCAGGTCAAATGGGCCACAGCAAGAGAGAGAAATGGAGTTTACTTTCATTTTCTCAATCGCAGTGAAATAGGGGCTTCTGCTGTGTCAGTGAAAGACTGTCCAGTGTCCAAACACACATGCAGTAAAATTGTGAACAGTGTCTGCATTTTTAAGTAGTTGGAGTGTAACAATTACTCACGCTCGCCTCCCTCGCTTTAGTAAGCTATGGCGACATAGCGCATGTGAGGTAAATGACGTCAGTAAACGGTTATTATTATTACTGAACCGATACAGAATTGTCAATGTCTGCATCGAGGTGCACCGAAGAAACAATTAATTTTGACACCCTTAATGTAAACAAAGCTCGCCATGTGCTCAACATTCTTGTAATTAGATTAGATTAAGCATTTTCATTTAATAATTAACTTTATTAATGATCGTTTTATGTTCAAGTAATATGCAAATAATAGTAATATGCAGAGTGTGGTTGCTTATAAAGCACACATTTCCATCTGGTGGTAAAAACTAAGCTCAGTATCAATTCATTGAGAAAGTTTTAGAATTGATGCAGAATCATTTCTCCATTCAGAATTCATCAATTTATTGTCCCAGACCTAGAATATTTGTTTTTAACTGTATAATTATTATGTTCGAAACAAATCAAATCAGTGGAGATTAGGGCTACACAATATTGAAAAAAATTGACATTACGATATTTTGTTTTGCTGAAATAATGAATGAAAGAATGAAATTTTCCTACATGATTTATTCGGAAAGATTTCATGAATTTCGATTGACTGGGGTGATCAAGTCTTTGTATGTAAGGATTTACAAGCATATATAATTATGACAAAGCAAAAATAAAAGTTAAATAAAGAATGCTTTATAGTTTTCTGGGGAGTCAAACGAAAATTTCAGCAATCAAAATAATCTAATCCTGCGATGTGACCATTGCGGATACACACATTGTGACATTGATGCTCAAAACGATATACTGTGCAGCGCTACTGGAGACGATTATTGCAATTATTGATTATCAAAGCTCGCAGGTAGAAATTTGACTATCCCTGGTTCACAAAAAGTGTGCGCCTTCTTAAAAGAGTTTTATATCAAATGTATTTATATTGCATCAAGCATTCAATTCTGAAAGGAACGTTACACAAGTCCCTTTTACTAGTAAAGTGAGCCAGATGTGATTCACACACTTGAAAATAAAGAACAGTACCGGAGGAGCCAGAAGGAGGTGGAGCTCCAGCCTTTTGCCATATTGTGGCCTCTGCCGCTAGCCGTCTCACATACACCTCATTCACCTCCAGAAGAATATTCTCTGGCTTTATGTCTGTGTGGATGATCTTGCATTTCGTGTGCAAGTAATCCAGGCCCTCCAGAACCTAGAAGAGAGAAACAAGTCATGTCTGACTCACTTTAAAGGAGCTGCATGTATCAAAACAAGTCTGAAAAATAACTGGACATTCTTAAGGCCCCAGGTATACTTTCTATGAGAGTATATATACCAGTGGTGCCATTCTGTGTCTGTCAGCAGCAAATAGACTGTTTTGTAATATTGTGGTGGTGCTTCTCATGGAGAAGGCCGATTGTCAAATGTTTATGAAACTGTTTGTTCTGGCCTTTTGATCTGGCTATAAAAAGCTTTGTTTGCGAAGGCACTTCATTCCACTCACATTTTATCAATCTTCTTGTTTATTTTATAAATAATTGACCCACCATGTTGGCGTGGGTTTCTCCAG
Organism: Danio tinwini; assembly: GCA_903798205.1. Classification (NCBI taxonomy): domain Eukaryota; kingdom Metazoa; phylum Chordata; class Actinopteri; order Cypriniformes; family Danionidae; genus Danio; species Danio tinwini. The sequence continues at coordinate 4,823,565 of CAIGQZ010033059.1, read as the reverse complement.
GTGCTCTGGTTTCCCCCACAGTCCAAAGACATGCGCTCTAAGTGAATTGGGTAAACAAAATTGGACACAGTATATCCCAGTACTGGGCTGCGACTGGAAAGTCATCCACTGCATAAAATTTATGCTGGAATAATTGACGATTCATTCCGCTGTGGCGACCACTGATAAATAAGAGACTAAACTGAAAGAAATTGTCCAACAAAAAAAAAATCTACCAATATTAAGATACAAACTAAATTTGTTCCAATATAAATGAATGAAGTGGTCAACAATTCTCTCTGACCGACTTCATTTCTTTCGGTGTAATGCCGTCCGATTTACCATGCTTTTATGATGTTTACACCCAACAAATTAAGTAACAAAACACAAACAAGTGGTATTTAAACTAAATAAAAGTACACTTTCAAAAAATGGCTACAACATTGTTCCCTCTCAGACACCATTATTGTTGTGCTTAAGGGGCGGTTCACTCAAAATTAATTTTTCCTCTTATCCTCCTAGTCCTCCTACTTTTCTATTGTTTTTCGATGCAAACACGCACTTGACAGACGTGATTGACCTTTACACTTACATGTGGAGTACTTCAAAAGATTTGAGAGTAATGGTCAAACACCTCTGTTAAGTGCATGTTTACATTGAAAAACAATAGAAAAGTAGTGCATTGTGTTTTTTTAGACGCTGTGTCAAGTTGAAAGAGCTTCAACTCTCACAAGCAGCGTAGCTCATCACTGTCAGGTCCAAAAGCAGTGGTCCAACCAGAAGACCTTGAAGATAGGATACTGTTGAGAGCTTCTGTTTGTTTATAGTACAAAGTTGTCAGGACATCTGTTTTATTTACCATAATATCGGGATAGATGAGGCGCTCATTGTGGCTTTGTCCAGAATATTCTTATTTATATTATGTATCTTCATGTGCTTACAGTATCATGGGTCCGTTTTTGTCGTTAATGCATCATGTTCATAATATCAGCTCACATTGACCTCACACTGCTCTGCGTTTTTTTTTAAACCCATTCCTGATCGCTGGGTCTCGTGTTTTTAGAAGCAAAGATGCCTTCGGTGTGAATGAGCCCACGTGCAGAATTAAAGGTTCTGTTTACACAGAATGCATTTTCCTCTCCAACGTGTTACTTTTCTATTGCTTTTCAATGTAAATGCGCTTAATGGACATGTTTGACTGTTACTCTCATGTCTCGCATCTTTTAAAGCACAGCGCACATAAGCGACACATTTTTATGGTGTTGTGTGAAGTTGAAAAATCTTCAACCAAACCATACAGCACAGCTCATCGCCATCAGGTGCAAAAGCAGTAGACCAATAAGAACAGCTCAGAGGTGGGGCAAGCGTTGAGAACTTCCGTTTATGGTAGAAAGTTGACACTGTTTTATTTACCAATATATTATGGTGGAGGAGGTGTAAACATTGTTGGTTTTGTCCAAATATTCAGAGTTATACGATGTATCTTCAAGTGTTTATCATAACATATTGTTTTCCTATTTCTAATAGGTCCATTATAGTTCACACATTCATAATATCGTGTCACGTAGATCGCGCGCTGTGCTTTTTTAAAAGCCACAGCATCTCGCGTTTTTAGAAGCAAAGATGCATTCGGTGTAAACGTGTTTGACAGTATGCACTCAGCCTTTTCAAACTTCTTTTTTGCCCTCCAATGAAACAAGAAAACCAAAATATACCAGGGCCGTCAATGTAAACATTGTCTTACCTGCCGAAGAATGCTTTTCACACAGATCAGAGGCAGACCCATATAATTGGATTTGATGATCCATTTTAACAGCTGATGACCGAGCACCTCTAGGACCATACACACATCTGAGAGGCCAAGGAGTCAAGGACAGGTACTGTGATTATTAAACCATAAAAAAACATGAAGCTGATGAGCTTTATTATTTTATATTCATTTCTATTGTCAAATATAACATTGTTGGATTGTTGCATTTACATTTGATTACATTTAATTATTTTTCTAATTAAAAAAGATCAGGTTGATTCATAAACTGGAAAAAATAAGATATGTATTTCCAGAACATTTGGCAAACTTTCAGATTATTAAAAAATAACTCACTAAATAGAAAATCCAGAAAAAAAGTATAATAATTTGAGTATTTGCTTGAATTTGAGTGACTGAATGTAATAATTATTACAACCAGAAAATGTATAAGGACCTGTTCACAAAAAAATGAAGGTCATCATCATTTAACATTTCTTTGAATGCTTTAAATGATAGATAAGACATCAAATAGACATAACAGTAATGCACCAGCATGATAATGATCAAGTGTTATAAGCAGTAAAGGATACGAACACCATTGACCCCAGAGATTTTAAAATCATCGATAAGCTGTACTAGTCTCTCTCGTTTGCCGTCTGTGGGGTCGCTGTCTCGCACCTGATGAAAAACTCAGTCAAATAAATACATACATGTTTGTGTACATTAGAGATGCACTGAAATTGCATCAAAATTGGAAACAAAAAACGAAAAATCTAAACGCACTTGGCCGAAAATTTAAACTGAAAATGCTTTGAAATAATTATTTATTATGTTATTAAATAAAATAAAGTAAATTTGTGAGAAATCTAAATCATCTTTAACTGTTTACTGACAATCAAATTCACTGACAAATCAAGAATGTTGCTGGTTTGAGTCCTGGCTGGGTCAGTTGGCATTTCTGTGTGGAGTTTGCATGTTCTCCCCGTATTGGTGTGGGTTTTCTCCGGGTGCTCCGGTTTCCCCCCCAGTCCAAACACATGTGGTATAGGTGAATTAAGTAAACTAAATTGTCCGTAGTGTTTATGTGTGTGAATGAGAGTGTATGGGTGTTTTCCCATGATGGAAGGGCATCCGCTGCGTAAAACACATGCTGGATAAGTTGGTGGTGCATTCCGCTGTGGCAACCCTTAATTAGTAAAGGAACTAAGCCGAAAAGGAGTTGAGAGGAGTCATTTTACCATTGTTGCCATGACAGCACAGTATCGCAATTGCATGCAGCAGGAATAAGTATACATTTATAGAAATGTCTTGTCGGCTTGTTATTTAAGTGGACTTTTCCGGTGAGCATTTGTGGTTCATGCTCCACTGAGCTGAATATTGATCTATTTTTTACTTTTACCATGGCGTGTGTGCGCAAGCTAGTTTACGGTGCACTCAGCTGCACTTGTGCTTTGGTTGGCATGGCAACAAACCTCCCTTGTTTTGTACAAGCCATTGTAATTAATGGATTTCATAGCGCATCGTTTTCCACATGTGATGTGAAAGACACTTCAGACTGCGCAGTGACTATGACTTGAGGCAGATTGAAACCAATGTTTTTCTTCTGGCTTATATTTTCGGCTGCATTTCTCTTCCAATTAAAAAAACAAAAATAGCAGTTTCAGCTGATAATTTTGGGTGGCCGAAGATTCAGTGCATCTCTAATGTATATGCATATATGAATCTGTACATTACAACATTAAAAATGTTCACGTATTTAGTTCTCAGACTTACACATTTCAGTAGTTTAATCTCGTCTAGTGCAGTCTCAGTGTAGTGCTGGGCACTTTTAACCACTTTCAGTGCCACAAAGCGTTTCCGTCTACAGACAAACGTCATATATTGTTATATTTATACAGACAGCAAAACAGCATGTTTGGATGACAATACATACACAACTATCTGCTTGACGGTCTATAATCTGACAAAGGCTTACATCTCAATATTTAGAGACAGTGCACCTAGTTCCAGCAGTTTAATCTCAGGGATTAGGATTCATGTAGATCCCATCTACACATGCAAAACACTCACTGTAGATCCCAGCACAGCCATACAGTGGAGAAATGACCCCATCCCAGTTTCCTGACAACGTGATATCTGCCATTAAACAAGTCTCCGATCTTCACTGGATAATACCCTCCTGTAGAAAATAATAACACTGTTAACATACATTTAACGTACATTAATAAAACAAATACTAGCTACTTTACAAAAGCTTTAAATGTGGTTTATCTAATCAGAATTCAGAGAGGGAACTATTTGTTTTGTAATAATAGTGTAAAAAGTCTTGTTTCTTTAAGTGAAGCTGTTTTTGGCCAGCGTTACTATTACTAAGTAAAAATAAAACTATTAAAAACACTTTTGTAATCAAATATGTAATATAAATATTATAGGAATAACTTATACTAAGTGTAAAAAAAACTATTGCCTAGGCAATTGAAAATCGGTAACATTTCTAAATGGAAATAAATACACACCATTAAATGAATATTTGTATTAACTATGGCTGGGCGATAACATTTTTATCAATATTTATTGACTAAACACCATTGTCAAGATCAATAAAAAAAAAGATTTGGCATGTAGTTTTGGTACGAAGCAGTAGTTTTTTTTAAATGTGGCTGCTGAGCGCGAACCTTGAAAGCAGTGCAAATAAGGGTGTCAGTTTGCCATTTCCAATGGAGGCAATCGACTTGCATGGCGCGCATATGGGAGCAACGCACACATGTTGTGCGACGCGCACCTGAACTGCGCGCATTGCCACAAGTGTACCGCAATTCATGCAAGTAGAACTAACCAATCTGCTTCACACTTTATTTAGAATATACACATTTCAGTAACGGCATACTAATTACCTCAGACAATCACAGTGCACCCAAACACGGCAGTGCTGTTTACTTTTCTCCATAAACGTATCGAAACCGCAGCAATGGTTTGTTTATTTGTCATCCTCTGAGAAAATGCTTGATGGTCACCTAGTTATGAGAGATGCAAGGGGAGCGCGAGTAAATGGTCCAGGAATCCATGCGCACGCTGGTCACTTCAGGTCAGAATAACAACACATACAGTGAGGAAATTGTAAATAAAAAAGGATATCGCCAGAATAGCTTTTTGGTTTCTTTTCTTGTGCATCCCAGCCACTAGTTATTTTTAGCATAGTAGGTAATGTAGTCATTCAACTTCACAATTTGTAATGCTGCAATATGTATATGAATAAAATAAAAAATATATATTTTTTGTAACAAACAAGCAGATTTTTTGGTTTGCATCAATAATGTTACAAATAAAAATAGGATAATCAAATAAGATTAAGCGCTTTTCATTCATAAAGTACTTAATTCACTGGATAATCAAAAACAGGCATTATCACAGGGCTGTTTAGTATTCATTTTCTCCAGTAAAAATCATAATGATGCAACATCTATTCATTTTCCTTCGGTTTAGTCCCTAATTTATCAGCGGTTACCACAGCAAAATAAACCACCAACTATTCAAGCATACGTTTTACACAGCGGATGCCCTTCTAGCCGCAACTTAGTACTGGGAAACACCCATACACTACGGCCAATTTAGTTTATTCAGTTCACCTATACACGCATGTCTGGACTGTGGCGAAAACTGGAGGACAAGGAGGAAACCCACGTCAACACAGGTAGAACACACAAAAATCATAAATGATGAGATACATAGCTTATGCCATAACATGCTTGCATGCTACACCTTTGACTTTTTATGAGATTTCTGTGCCTGCATCTTTAAGTTAAAGCAAAACAGTCTCAATAAATGAGTTATTTTTGTTTAACTAATTCAATGTTTATACACAAGGCCATATAGAACCTGATGATTTTTTTTTGTGCAAAATTTTATAAAAAATCTGCATATTATTCTATAATAATAATAATAATAATACTGAAATAAAAATAAAAACTAAATAAATATATATATTTATTTACACACATTTACAGTTGAAGTCAGAATTATTAGCCCTTATTAATTATTAGCCCTCCTGAATTATTAGCCCCAACTCATTTCTAATAAAATATTTATTTTATCTTTGCCATGATGACAGTAAATAATATTTTACTAGATATTTTTTCAAGATACTAGTATTCAGATCAAAGTGACATTTAAAGGCTTAACTAGGGTAATTAGGTTAACTAGGCAAGTTAGGATAATTAGACAAGTCCTTAGACCCTTTCACACGTACAGACCTTTCCAGAAAATGACTGTCAATTTTCCGAAAAGGGATCATGTGTTTACAGGCTCTTTTTGAAAATACCAGTAAATTCGTTCCGGTAATTTATTTTTAATTTATTAAATTACCGGTAATTTGCTGGAATGCTGCTCTGTGTGAACGCAGAAGGAAAACTGCTAGAAGGAGCGCATTCACGATCAGAACGTGCTGACGTGAGACGTCTACTTCAGCTAATCAGAACACTCACACATTCACATCCACGCTGTTTATGAAAATAAAAGACTTTTTATAAAAATATTTATAAAATAAAAATATTTTTCCAGACACATTCAGCCGCTAGATGTTAGTCAGATAACGTTTCTATGTTCATTCTTAATGCCAACTGTGTAAAAAAATTATAGATAAAATGCTTATGATAAACCGCTGTTTGTTTAACTTCAAGCTGTGCTTCAGTTGCTTGACGCGTGTGCATGTGAAGGAGCTGGTGAGTGCACACACATATTATGTACATCTCGAAAGCGAAAGTGTTCCTCCATATGTTTTCATTGAAGTTGTTCACAAATACTTAGGTCCAATCCCAATTCTATTTTTGTACCCCTGCCCCTTGTCCCTTAAAAACGAGTGTGAAGGGGAAGGCCTTCAAAATTTACCTCTAAGAATTGGGACAGCACTACAGCACCTGCACACATCATCATATGTCATCGCCTTCTCTTGCTTCATATGAGATCAGATGATGACGACTGCTGTAGTTATTCCAGTTGTGTTATTTTTTGGTATTTATCTTCAGGAAATCACTAAAGGCATATATTATGTTATCATAACATCATGCTGGCAGCTCGCTCTCTGCAACTCTCATATGGTCGTCCACTGAAGCTAAGCAGGGCTGCGCCCATTCAGTACCTGGATGGAAGACCACATGGGAAAGCTATGTTGCTGCCGGAAATGGTGTTAGTGAGGCCAGCAGGGGGCGCCCAACCTGCGGTCTGTGTGGGTCCTAATGCCCCAGTATAGTAACGGGGACTCTATACTGCTCAGTGAGCGCCGTCTTTTGGATGAGACGTTAAACAGAGGTCCTGACTCTCTGTGGTCGTTAAAAATCCCAGGATGTCCTTCGAAAAAGAGTAGGGGTTTAACCCCAGCATCCTGGCCAAATCTGCCCACTGGCCTCTGTCCATCATGGCCTTCTAACCCTCCCCATACCATAATTGGCTTCATCACTCTGTCTCCTCTCCACCAATCAGCTAGTGTGCGGTCTGGCGCAAAATGGCTGTCGTCGCGTCATCCAGGTGGATGCTGCACACTGGTGGTGGATGAGGAGATCCCCCCCATTGTGTAAAGCGCTTTGAGTGCACAGAAAAGCGCTATATAAATGTAAGGAATTATTATTATTATAACGATCTAATGTGGCAATAAGATCATAACTATACTGCATACTTACACTGTGGCCATATTCATCTACGTAAACACACCAAAAACAACATTAACATTATAGTGGACACTGTAAAAAGCTCATTCTCAGCCACTAGACTTTTTTGACAGGGTATTTGAGTGTCATTGAGTGTCAGAATGTTGTGGGACTTCTGTACGGGAATTATTATTATGGCTAGATTGCAAAATTTAGTGGTTTTTATTTTTTATTTTATTTTTTATAAAAGCATGACAGTAAAGCACGAACGCAGTTATGAATATATTAAAAGGTGATTGTTTGTTGTATAAATTTGTAATAATGACAAAAAAAATACAAATTTGTGGCTCTCCTTCCGGGTGCAGCGAAACTACTGTTGTAGCAGGTGTATTCTGGGACATTTTCTTACCCCTTGGTTTCGAGTGTGGTCCTGAAAAATCTTCATTCGAAGGGGTATCTACCCCTTCCCCTTAGCCCTACATCTTCAAGCTAAAGAAAATTGGGACACCCAAAGGGATGGGTTAAGGGGTAAAGGGAAGGGTTAAGGGGTAAAATTGGGATTGGGCCTTATTCATCCGCAGAATTTGTAATGTAGTCAAATGTGTAAACATTTAGCTGTGGTTTGCGCTTCTGCCTTTGGATGTCTCTAGGACAAGGCAGCTGAATGAATGCTAAAGCTTTAAACAAAAGTGAAACCATCAAATAAAACATCCAACCCCTTCTATGTTTACAAATACAAGTTCAGCCGTTTAGATGCAATTTCTGGTTAAAGATGTCAGAATTTACCGGTATTTTGGAATGAATGTGTGAATGGTCTTTTCTGGAAAAATTCCAGAACGTCCTTGCCCGTGTGAACAGCGCTTTTAGGAATTTACCGGTTAAGTCGTTTTAAAAATTTTCCGGATATTTATTGGCATCCCTGTATGAAAGGGGCTCTTGTATAATGATGGTTTGTTCTGTAGACAATCAAAAAATATATATCACTTAAGAAAGCTAATGACATTGACCTTAAAATGGTTTAAAAAAACTGCTTTTATTCTAGCTGAAATAAAACAAATAAGACTTTCTCCAGAAGAAAAAATATTATTGGAAAAACTGAAAAATTCCTTGCTCTGTTAAACATCATTTGGGAAATTTTAAAAATGCAGAAAAGAGATAGAGAAAGGCAAATATTAGTTTAAAACTGATTACCTTTACAGTAATCTGACGGATTCTCCTGCTCCTCATCATCTGACCCGAGTAATTCTGCTGGGGGCGGAGAAAAGTCTGGAGGGGGTGGGCTTAGAGCTTGTGGTGGTGTCTGCTGATTGGACGGGGCCTGTGGAGTTGGGGGAGTCGAAGAGAGAATGGAAGGCAGTGAAGGTGCTATAGGTGTTGAAGGTGTTTCTGGAGACGAGAGGACAACAGGTGAAGGAACTATTGTGATGGGAATGGAGTGTGGGATGGGGGCAGGAGGCTGCAGGTCTGGGGGGCTCTGGGAGAGGTTTAACGGGGGCGTCGGGGGCGACTCTGGAGGGGTGGTGGATCTGTGGATGGTAAGGATGTGGCACAGTTCATCTGAGGAGGGGATCTGGGGTCTGGGGAGCAATAAAAAGAACAAAAAAAGATGTTTTAATACAACATCTGATGGTTGACAATACATTAATTAATTAATTAATTCATTCATTCATTCATTCTCCTTCGGCGTAATCTCTAATTTGTCAGAAATCGCCACAGCGGAATGAACTGTCCAATTTTCCAGCATATGTTTTACTCGGTGGATGCCCTTCCAGCCGTAACCCAGTACTGGAAAACACTCAAACATACACACTCATTAACACACACACTCATACACTACGGGCAATTTAGTTCATCCAATTCATCTACAGCACGTCTTTGGACTGTGGGGAAAACCGGAGCACTGGGAGAAAATCCACGCCAACACGAGGAGAACATGCAAACTCCACAAAGAAAAGCCAACTGGCCCAGCCAGGACTCGAACCAGCAACCTTCTTGCTGTAAAGCGACAGTCCTAACCACTGAGCCCATGTACAAATCCAATTTTTTTATAACACTGGTTGTTTACACGGAGTGTTTAAATCTATCTAGCTTATATTAAATGGCCAATAAGAACATATTGGTAATCAAGAGTGGTTAACCAGTAGGGTTGGGTATCGTTTGGGGTTATTTCGATACTGGTGTTAAATTGATACTTTAAAAACGATACCGGTGCCAAAACGATGCCTGAACTGATACTTTCGAGCCACAAAATTATGGTGGATGACTCTAGAAAATGTTTTTATGTGACAAAAAAAATATATTTTTTTATTGTTTTAATTGAACAATATTATTAAAGTTTAAAGTATACATCAATTCATATTTTATATATTTGAATTGAACTGCATTAATATATTTCTTGTGATCTTTTGTTTGCTAGCATAAATTTAAGATTTGCATAATGCAATTAATATTACATTAGATCACTACTAATCTGTGGAAAGGCTGTCATCAAAATCAGGGAACACCTTATTTCTAGGGTTGGGGCTTGCGACTACGTTTACATGAACATCAGTAATGACTACTTATTTGCCTTAATCTCAATAAGACAATAATATGATTAAGGTGTTTACAGGAGTTGCTTTTTGAATGTTTCTTTTATGATCTCGTTATACATGTTATAGTACATAGGTTGATTAATGTCATTGCATCACTGCACTATCCACATTCCCTCCGGAGTTTCATGTAATTTCGGGTGTTTCATTTTAAATTTTTCGACTTTAACTGCAGTTCGACAGTGTCAATTTCATTTAGCAATATATTCATGCCCTGTCACAAACTGAGGTATTGAATGTATGATGTATGAACTGGTGGAAGAGTGTTGTTTCATGGTATTTTGATACCGCACACTAAATGAAAAGAAAAAACCTTCGCATTTCGTGACGCGGGTGTCTGTGGCACTGGGTTTCGGTACCCAACCCTATTAACTAGTATATTCTATTTCCTGAAGCTGATATACAGATTAGGGTTACCAATATAATAATAGTGTACCATTGTAATGCACAAAAACATTCATGCTATTGTGTACAATTGTCTTGCTGGCAAATGGGCAAATCCTAGTTTGTTTGTTTTTGTTTAGCAAAATACATACGATTTAAAAAACTATCAATTATTACAAGACAATATTTTAGTATGTAAACTATTGTTAAATTGTCATACATACAGTGCTTAGCGTAACTGAGTACACCCCATTTCGGAAATGAATATTTTATATATTTCTCAGTAAATATATATGTCATTTATTTTGGTGCAGTTAAACAAAACTGATTTATTAAACAGATATATTTATTAAAACAATGTTTTAGTCACCAAAGGTCTTTAATAATATAAATATAACACATTTAAATTTATGTGAAATATTGGGGGAAAAATTACAAACTACAAAATTTCAACAAAATTTTTGAAATGTTTTGTTTCTCTTGAATTTTGCTCTTTGAATTGTTTTTATTAACATTTTTCCCCTAACATATAAATTTGGGTGTACTAATTTTGGATAATTATCATAAGTTATTTTGTTAATTTAGCTCCAGATTTGACTTTAGTACTGACTAATCGAACATATATGCACATATATATATATAATACTGTAAAGCTTCCTACAGAAATTATTAATTTAAATTAGAAATTTGTGAGAGGCGTACTCATATATACTGAGCATTGTACAAGAAAGAATACATAAAAAATAAATGTTTTAACATTCCCATTATGATTAAACCCTTTTCTCCTTTACAAATTTCTCCTTTATTAAAGATGTATTTTTCCAAATGAGTGACAGAAAACATGTAAATTCTCATCTGAAGCAATACATTTTGTTATCATTTTATTAAAAATCATTTTTGTTATTGCTACCAACACGTCAGACTGACATCTGGAAGCACAAAATTCTCATTTTATTTTTGAAATAACAATCAGTGACATGGCCAGAATGTCAGGGCTGAACTACATTAATTTCAGCAATTAAACTGTATTTAACTGAATCAACATTTAATTGAACTGAAGTACATTAAATATATTCCTTTCACTCATACAGACTGAACTCTGCACATTATACGGACACCAAATAAATAATCAATAAAATCACCAAATAATCGTATTTACACAATATTTCCTCAAACTACCACTTATTTGAAAGCATTTTTTTTCAAGACTTTTTTTATCACAGTTATCAATCAAAACATTGTCTGATTAATCAGGTGCATTAATAGAATTATATAAAAAGGCATTGATTTGAACATTATAATACTGTTAATTCTTTTTAGTGCACAACAACAAACTGTATGTTATACTATATGTCATGCTGACGATATAAATAAAATGCCTTCTTAGAATATGATACTAAGAGCACGTGATTTTCATGTAGGGGAATCACGTAGACATCTGCTCCCACACATCCTCACGTTTCTCTGGCCTACTTCTGAAATTCTGTATCGCAGTAGGGCTGGGAAATATGACAACAATCTCATATCACAATATAAGTCATTTCATATCCTGATAATTATATATATATATATCATGATATAATAATTCATATATATTGACCACATGTAAAGGCTTTTTAAAAAATATATTATTAAGTATATAGTCAGAAATGTATTATAAAAATATAAAATATTTAATAAATTTAATATATTAAATATAAAAAATAATAAGTAAATATAAAACACTTAAAAAACTAACGATTACAGATCAAGCCTAAAAAAAAACATACACACAT
>CAIGQZ010033059.1:4796953-4811047 GCA_903798205.1 Danio tinwini | reverse complement strand
CTAAATAAAATGCAAAATGTAAACATTGCACGTTCAAGATTGCAACTTTCTCACAATGCTGTTATTCATGTTTGGTGTGAAACACTGCGCTCAAATAAAATATGACATATAATTATAGACTTTTTATTTTGTCTATATCAGGGGTGCCCAAACTCGGTCCTGGAGGGCCAGTGTCCTGCAAAGTTTAGTTCAACCCAAATCAGACACACCTAGGCTACCTAATCAAGCTCGGTCGCGAGCAATTACGTGCAAATTACAGGGAGATTTAAGGTGCTTTGACCCCCCCTAATTAACGCTAGATGCCCCTGAAGAACATTAAAACAAGATGATTTGGGGGTCCTCCCTTTAATAGTTAAGAAATAGTTTGCTCTGATCTGTATCTTAAATAATAATACTAATTAAAATAATAGATAATGTAAATATACATTTGACCACCCCTATAATGGTTCATACCATTGTGAATGTATGTTTGCAGCAAAACATTAATTTAGTTGGCAAATCTAAACAGTGTAAGTGTTCGCAAAACATGTTTCTTGTAAAATAGGGGTTTGTACTGTATTCATTCATTTTTTTCAGCTTAGTCCCTTTATTAATCAGGGGTCGCCACAGCAGAATTAAACGCCGGTTTGTACTGTAGATGTCTATAAAACAAGATGCATAGTTTGTATTTTATTACACACTAGCTCACACATGGAAGTTAAACAGTAAAATAAAAACTATGTGCAGTTTTTCATGGTCATCCATTAATAGGTGCAAAAGTGCAAACTTGTCACCATTTATTTATTATCACAAATGTCATTGAGAACCTATCAATATCTCTCAAAAAAGTTTGATTAATAAATTAGATGTAATTGAATTAAATATATAACTGTGGTTCACTGAGGCGTTTCTGGTCTGACGCATTCGTGTGCGTATGAATGAAAGTCTCTGAGGCGAAAAGTCCAGTGTGACCCCGGCTTTACTAGGTTTTTTGGAAACATCCTTGCAGCTGTGTCGAGGCAAGTTGGAGCTAAAATCTGCAGGGCACCGGCCCTCCAGAACAGAGTTTGGACACCCCCGGTCTATACAATATACATCATCATATTGCACAGCCCAATATCGCAGTAATACTAATGCAGTTTAATCAATGGCATTTTTACTTTTTTATGTTGTATTAAAATTTAGTGTCTGCCAAATTACCAATTACCCTTCCAAAAAAAAATGTATTTTGGACAATACCTGTGCGCAATTTGTAGTTACTATCCACAACACATGTACATGCAATATGAACCTGATGTGTATTGTTCAGATTTTTCAAAATTGCAACTTTCTCACATTATGATACCACAAAATAAATGATGAGCATAATATGAAACAATACACTTTTTGTTTTGCCCATATGATATATATTGTCATATTTCACAGCCCTATGTCATTGCTAATGCAGTTAGATCACTTGTATTTTTCTCAGGTGACACTTTTGTGTTGTACTAAAAGTTAGTGTCTGGCAAATTAATAATTACTCCCACAAAAAAGTTTACTTCAAACAATACCTGTGCGCAATCTGTAGTTACAATCCACAACACACGTACATGCAGTATGTACCTGGTGTGTTTTGTTCAGAATTATTTTTGAAATGGCAACTTTCTCAAATTTATACATAAAAACAAAAAAAGTATTATTTGACAGCACAAAATAAACAATAAAGCGCAATATGAAACAATAAACTTTTTATTTTGCCCATATGATATATATTGTCATACTTCACAGCCCTATATTATTTTAATACTAATGCAGTTTGATCACTTGCATTTTCCTTAGGTTACTGTTTTTGTGTTGAACTGAAATTCAGTGCCTGCCAAATTAATAATTAGCCAAAAAAATTATTTTGGATGATACCTGTGCGCAATTTGACACAAAAAAATCATATTTACACAATATTTCCTCAAAGTAAAATATTTTTTCAGACTGATTGATCAGCACAATCTCTAAAAATGTTGTCTGATTAATCAGGTCCATCAAAATAATTATATAAAAGCGGTAAGCCTACATAGTTATTAAACAATATAATATTGTTCATTAATTTCAGTGCATAACAGAGAGAGAGAGAGAGTTTTAATTTTATTGCCATTTCAGCTACTATGGCTATGACATGGCAAAAAAAAAAAAAAGATCAAGTTTACCACATTTTATAAATACCACTTTTCTATAATTATAAAAATATTCTAACAATTAAAAGTCATCAACAGCAATAAATAATATACAAGGTACAATACATAAATAATAATATAAAAGATAAAAATCTTAAACAGTTTTTTAAGGGTTCCTTTTGATAAAAATTTTACAATTTTGGAAGGATTCACATTTAAAAATATTTCATTTAAAGTCTCTCCAGATAAAAATTGTTGTCTGATAACATTAAAAATAGGGCATTCCACAAGAATGTGTTTTACAGTTAGGTTTCTGTTGCCATATAGACTGCAATATTTTGAGGATTCTTTTCCATTGAGTAAATGTTTAGTGCATAACAACATAAACTGTATATGTCATGCTGGGAACATAAATATAACGCCTTCTTAGAATATGATACTAAGAGATTGTGATAATTATGTAGGGGAAATAAACAATAGAGCGTAATATGAAACGATATACTTTTTATTTTGTCTATACTACATATATTGTAATATTGCACAGCCCTATACCATTGTTACACTTGAATCACTTGCATTTTTCATTAGGTTGTTGTTTTATGTTGCACTGAAATGTCACGTCTGCCAAATTAATAATTACCCCAAAATAGTGTATTTTGGACAATACCTGTGCACAATATGTAGTTACTTCCCACAACACACGTACACACAGCATGTACCTGACGTGTTTTGTTCAGTATTCTTTTCAAAATAGCAACTTTCTCAAATTTATACGTAAAAAAATATTTATTTGACACTACAAAATAAACGATAGAGCGTAATATGAAACGATAAACTTTTTATTTTGCCCATACTATATATATCGTTATATTTCACAGCCCTATATCATTTTAATACTAATGCAGTTTAATCACTTGCATTTTAATATAAATATAATGCCTTTTTTGAATATGATACTAAGAGAATGTGATAATTATGTAGGGGAAATAATCAATATATCGTAATGTGAAACGATAACTTTTTATTTTGTCCATACTATATATATTGTCATATTGCACAACTTTATATCATTGCTATACTTTAATCACTTGCATTTTTCCTTGGGTTGTTGCGGTTTTATGCTGTACTGAAATTTCATGTCTGCCAAATTAATAATCACCCCCAAAAAGTGTATTTTGGACAATACCTGTGCACAATATGTAGTTACTTCCCACAACACACGTACATGCAGCATATACCTGATATGTTTTGTTCAGAATTCTTTTTAAAATAGCAACTTTCTCAAATTTATACGTAAAAAAATTATTATTTGACACTACAAATAAACGATAGAGCGTAATATGAAACGATAAACTTTTTATTTTGTCCATACTATATATATTGTCATATTGCACAGCCTTATATCATTGCTATACTTTGATCACTTACATTTTTTCTTAGGTTGTTGCTGTTTTATGTTGTACTGTAATTTCACGTCTGCCAAATTAATAATCACCCCCAAAAAGTGTATTTTGGACAATACCTGTGTGCAATCTGTAGTTACTATTCACAAAACACGTACATGCAGTATGTACCTGATGTGTATTGTTCAGATTTTTTTTTCCAAGGATGTGTTAAAATAGGCTCCACGTGCATGGACCAGGAGGGAGGGCCATGAGTCAATATGCTTATCTGGAGAAGTGACTTCCATGGCCACCCTCCTATATATTTTTAGCAGCATCTCACAGAGGAGAAACCCAGATCTGGATTTTGCCCTGTTAAACACACACACACGCACTCACCCCAGCTCCAAACTAGAGATCTCCACTGCCGCTGCTACTGCTGCTTTGCGGTGCTTCTTGTTTTTCTTCTTCTGCTTTTTGCCGTGGCTGTTCTGGGGAAGGTTGTTATCACTGCTGGATACTGCCATGCATCAGAGAGAAGAATATCACATAACATAATATATATTAGACATGTTGTTATAGACGCCCCACCCCCAATTCACTATATGAGGGCAAATACTAGCATGAATAAAAAATACCAAGAATTTCACATCGACAACAGGCTATATGACTTCATTAATCAATAATCAAACGAATGATTCATACGAAAGGAACAATCTGTGCAAATCCAAACATTAGATCCTCTAAACGTGCTCGCGCTTAGCATTACCGCTAGCACAAGCTCCGGTCATCAAAACAAGCGTCATAATATCCCTCGAACAAGCCGACACTGTTGCATTTATCTTCAAGACACATAATACATCCATAGGAATTAACGTGATAATGTTCGTTTGACAGTTTTTTAGTAAAAACATTCTCACCGTTCATCGATATCATCGGGACAGCTGTCACCTCACGCACATTCGCCTCAGTTGGTTCTGCGCATGCGCACTGACGCTCAAAGCTGTATTGACAGCAGCTCGTGCGGTTGAAATGGGACCGACTGCACGAGGACATTTGGACATCAGAGGCCGCCACTACTGTGAGTAAATACTAATAATATGTAGACCAAATCAGCTTATTTATACTATATTTAGCTACTTAATTTTCTCAACGTCGCACTGACATTGTTAAACATCCAAAATACATGGCTATTTTCCAACCGTAGGGATTTAAACAGCGAAAAGATATTCATAATATAAGATACATTTTTTAACTTCCATATTCTAGTTTTATCGGGTTTTATAGGGAGTTCTTCTCCTAATCTTAAGAAAATAGACTATTTATAAGATACAATAATTTTCATGAAATTGTAAACAATTTGTACTGTAAGTCTGTAACTGTAAAAAAACATAAAAAAATCAATTAATCTTTATTTCTATAGCACTTTTACGATGTAGATTCTGTCAAAGCAACTTAACATAGAAGTTCTAGTAGATTGAAACTGCGTCAGTCCAGTTTTCAGAGTTGACGTTAAGTTTAGTTCAGTGTGGTTTACATTTCACTGCTGAAAGTCCAAACACTAATGAGCAAATCCATCGATGCACATCTCCACAAAACAGTCAGCCAGTCCCAAACCAAGACAGCCAGTGGCGAGGAACAAACTTCACCAATCAAACGAAAAAAAAAGAAAAAAAAGCACTTGTGAGATTGAACACTCTCCGCATTGACCTATTTTACTTTATTTTCCTAAAAGTGTGTTTTTGCTCTGATTTACTTTAAATAAGTAAATTATAAATTATAATATGAAAGACCCTAGCCTCACTGACATAGGTCAAGTATTTGTCCCATACATGCGCTCATTTGCCTTATTTTGACTGTTATGTCATCATAAGTTATCAAAATAACTCATCGAAAAGGTACGAAAGACCCAACCCCCACTGACAAAGGTCTGGTATTTGTCCCATACATGCACTCATTTGTCTTATTTTGACTGTTATTATGCCATCATAAGTTATCAAAATAATCCATCGAAAAAAATGTGACCAAGCAAAATCTCAACTTTCACTGTACAGGGAGTGCAGAATTATTAGGCAAGTTGTATTTTTGAGGATTCATTTTATTATTGAACAACAACCATGTTCTCAATAAACCCAAAAAAACTCATTAATATCAAAGCTGAATATTTTTGGAAGTAGTTTTTAGTTTGTTTTTAGTTTGAGCTATTTTAGGAGGATATCTGTGTGTGCAGGTGACTATTACTGTGCATACTTATTAGGCAACTTAACAAAAAACAAATATATACCCATTTCAATTATTTATTTTCACCAGTGAAACCAATATAACATCTCAACATTCACAAATATACATTTCTGACATTCAAAAGCAAAACAAAAACTAATCAGTGACCAATATAGCCACCTTTCTTTGCAAGGACACTCAAAAGCCTGCCATCCATGGATTCTGTCAGTGTTTTGATCTGTTCACCATTAACATTGCGTGCAGCAGCAACCACAGCCTCCCAGACACTGTTCAGAGAGGTGTACTGTTTTCCCTCCTTGTAAATCTCACATTTGATGATGGACCACAGGTTCTCTATGGGGTTCAGTTCAGGTGAACAAGGAGGCCATGTCATTAGTTTTTCTTCTTTTAGACCCTTTCTTGCCAGCCACGCTGTGGAGTAGTTGGACGCGTGTGAAGGAGCATTGTCCTGCATGAAAATCATGTTTTTCTTGAAGGATGCAGACTTCTTCCTGTACCACTGCTTAAAGAAGCTGTTTTCCAGAAACTGGCAGTAGGACTGGGAGTTGAGCTTGATCATCCTCAACCCGAAAAGGCCCCACAAGCTCATCTTTGATGATACCAGCCCAAACCAGTACTCCACCAGTACTTGCTTGAGCTCTCTGAGAGTCGGACTGGAGCTCTCTGCCCTTTACCGATCCAGCCACGGGCCCATCCATCTGGCCCATCAAGACTCACTCTCATTTCATCAGTCCATAAAACCTTAGAAAAATCAGTCTTGAGATATTTCTTGGCCCAGTCTTGACGTTTCAGCTTGTGTGTCTTGTTCAGTGGTGGTCGTTTATCAGCCTTTCTTACCTTGGCCATGTCTCTGAGTATTGCACACCTTGTGCTTTTGACACTCCAGTGATGTTGCAGCTCTGAAATATGGCAAAACTGGTGGCAAGTGGCATCTTGGCAGCTGCACGCTTGACTTTTCTCAGCTCATGGGCAGTTATTTTGCGCCTTGGTTTTTTCACACGCTTCTTGCGACCTTGTTGACTATTTTGAATGAAACGCTTAATTGTTCGATGATCACGCTTCAGAAGCTTGGCAATTTTAAGAGTGCTGCATCCCTCTGCAAGATATCTCACTATTTTTGACTTTTCGGAGCCTGTCAAGTCCTTCTTTTGACCCATTTTGCCAAAGGAAAGGAAGTTGCCTAATAATTATGCACACCTGATATAGGGTGTTGATGTCATTAGACCACACCCCTTCTCATTACAGAGATGCACATCACCTAATATGCTTAATTGGTAGTAGGCTTTCAAGCCTATACAGCTTGGAGTAAAGCTGAAGTCACACTAGAGTTTGAGCTTGCGAAATTCTTTCGTATGGTGCTGCGAAAGGGGGCGGGATTAAACAAGATGATTAGACATTAAAAAAAGCGAGCGATTGCTCCATGTTTTATACTGATTGGTCTCACGCAGTCAAGTGATGCGATTTCGCAGGTCAGAGTTTACCAAGCTTGAACTTTGCCCCGCAGCGAAATGTGAAACTCGACGCATGACCCTGCGTTTCCGGTCTGACGCATTCGTGTGCATATGAATGGAAGTCTATGAGGAGAAAAGTTCAGTGTGACCGCGGCTTAAGACGACATGCATAAAGAGGATGATGTGGTCAAAATACTCATTAGCCTAATACTTCTGCACTCCCTGTATTGTTATTATAGAGAAAACATTTTATAAGTAACTTTTATTTTAAATCCTGGACCCTGTTCTTACGAAAAGTTGTGAAGAGCCAAAAGCGGTCCATATTAATACTTATTAGGCTATTGTTGTTATTTGTGAATTTTCTAACGTAATTTTTTTTTACGAGAAGCTAGAAAAACCGTAAAGCTCTACATTATTATTGTTATGTTTTTATTATTATTATTATTCAAATGGCCAAATTCTGAGATTGAAGAAAATGACTGCGTTGACCAGTTTGTTATTTGCCTAATAAATGACAATATAGGCCACAGTTTTAAATTTAAAACTTTAACAGATTGCTATTTTCCCCCCTAGTGATATATATTATAAAATAGCCTAAAATAAGTAGCCTCTTCTTATTTCTTTATTCCAAATCTTTAGAACATGTTTTTGATACATCAAAAAGTGACCATCCGACAAGCTAATCCAGCAAAAAAATGTGCCTAAAATGTCACTAAAACACAGTATTTAAATTAAATGATTAAATAGAAAATGAGTCGAATAACTGCAAAAAAGTCCACTTCCATTCACTAGGCTGTCTACGAACCTGACACATATCAAGGTTTTTTTAGTTAATATGTTTTAATAGTTAATTAAAAATAGCTAAACCATAAAAAATGCATGGCATGCATAAAAAATAATATTTTGGCTCTATTATTTATATTTTGGATTCCAAATGCAACATTTATCAGTTTAGCTTGCTATGATTATGAAATACATGAACTAATAAAAACTACACTGTAAAAAATGCTGGGTTTCACATTCAATTCCTTCATGCTGGCTCAACACAAGTTGATTAAGTTAACCAAATTGTTTTTATAAATTTAAATAGATTATTATCCCATATCCCATTAAATAGATTATTATTAAGTAGTCCCAAGAAAAACAAGAATTGTGTCATTTCAGCTCACTTTAAATAATTTGAAGAAGCAGCAAAAAGTTATTTTTTGAGCTTATACAGGCATAAAAATCGAATTAAACAGCAAATTTATAAAACAATAAATTAACGCTTATGTGCTGTTGGGGATGTTTTTATCCACTCTGGGGTGATTTGTGTCTTAATTTGGCCATAACCTTTCAGAGTTTTTTTTAGCTAGCAGAATGATTTTTGGTGACAACTTTTATTTTGAGAAAATGCTTTGAAATAAAAAAATATATATACAAAATCTCAACGATACACTCTAGGCCAGGGGTCTCCAATCTTGGTCCTGGAGGGCCAGTGTCCCTGCAGGGTTTAGATCCAACTTGCCTTAACACACCTGCCTGGGTGTTTCAAGTATACCTAGTAAGACCTTGATTAGCTTGTCCAGGTGTGTTTGATTAGGGTTGGAGTTAAAATCTGCAGGACACCGGCCCTCCAGGAACAAGTTTGGTGACCCCTGTTCTAGGCAAATTTACTACCCTTTTTGTCATGTTTGAGATGAAAACATTCACTAAATTAAACTGCTTTAAAAATGCATCAGATAAATATTTTTTTCAAATATTTTGCATAAATCTGTTTATAAATCTACTACATATTTAGTTTTTTAATTACAGGATTTTAACTCTTTAATTGCAAAATAATAAATGATTTCCATTATAAAAAATTTTTGATTACAAAACCATGACACCGTATAATCATGCATTTTTGATTGTTGGCTGTTTTCCATGTTGGGAAAAGGTAAAATATATAAATATTATTGCTGATCATTAGTTGGTACCAATAACCCTTTAGATAGGCCTGTGCAAAAAAAAGCCTAGTTTCTGAATTTTACATGGAGTATAACAGCAAATTAAAGTGTGTATATATGTGTCTGTGAGTGCGTGAGAGTGACCTTTACACACTTACCTTGATGTGTCTGAGAAAATCAAAATATCCATCTCAGCTCTCAGAACTATGGAGTAAAACAAAAGGAAAAAGAAAAAAGAAAAGAAAAACAAAGACTGTATTTATGCACCATTAAATGTGGTTACAATGGAAGTCACTGGGGCAAAAACAGTCACCAACAGTAAATTAGAAAGAAAAAAATGAAAATTTTTATTTTGAAAATATGTTATGCATGTTTTTCACCAAACCAGTGACATCATTTATGAATTTGGCAATTAAAGATTTTAGTAGTTTTGATCAGGACTGAGGTTGATTAACAGATTTATACAAAAAATATTTATCTGATGCATTTTTACATCAGTTAAATTCAGTGGATGTTTTCATCCCTAACATAACAAAAGGGCAGTACATTTGAACAGTGCACAAGGGTTAAATTAAATCAGGAAATATATAGGCCTAAATTAACATTAGACATAGAAACTTAAATACATAAAAACAATTTCCCAAAATGAGTGATTACATACTCTATAACCCTCACCAGGGTGCTCGAGGGTTCATGGGAGTATGCCCAACCAGTCCACATGTGTTTTGTGGACTTGAAGAAGGCATTCGACCATGTCCCTCGTGGCATTCTGTAGAGGGTATTCTGGAAGTATGGGGTTAGAGGCGCTCTTTTAAGGGCCGTCTCGCCCCTGTATAAACAAAGTAGGAGTCTGGTTTGCATTGCCTGCAATAAGTCAGACTTGTTTCCAGTGCATGTTGGACTCCGGCAGGGCTGCCTTTGTCACCAATTTTGTTTATAATTTTTATGGACAGAATTTCAAAGCTTAGCCTTGGGTTGAAAGGGGGTCTGGTTCGGGGACCACAGGGTTAATCATCTCTGTTATTCACAGACGATGTTGTTCTGTTGGCTTCATCGAACATGGACCTTCAACATGCACTGGGGCGGTTTGCTGCAGAGTGTGAAGCGGTTGGGATGAGAATCAGCACCTCCATGTACGAGGCCATGGTGCTCCATGGTGGTCAGCCATCTCCAGGTTGAAAGAAAGTCCTCACCTAAGGTGGAGGAGTTCAAGTATCTTTGGGTTTTGTTCACGAGTGAGGGAAGGATGGAACGAGAGATTGACAGGTGGATTAGTGCAGCAGCAGCAGTAATGCAGTCTATGTACCGGTCTGTTGTGGTAAAGGAGCTGAGCTGAAAGGCAAAGCTTTCGATTTACCGGTCAATCTACGTTTCTACTCTCACCTATGGTCATGAGCTTTAGATCATGACCAAAAGGACAAGATCTTAGATACAAGCAGCTGAAATGAGATTCCTTCGCAGGGTGGCAGGGCGCACCCTTAAAGATAGGGTGAGGAGCTCTGACACCTGGGAGGAGCTCAGAGTAAAGCCGCTGCTCATCCACATCAAGAGAAGTCAGCTAAGGTGGCTCAGGCATCTGTTTCGGATGCCTACTGAACCCCCACCTAGGGAGGTGTTCCAAGCATGTCCCACCGACAGGAGGCCTCGGGGAAGACCCAGGATACGCTGGAGGGACTATGTTTCTTGGCTGGCCTGGGAACACTTCGGGATCCCCGCGGAGGAGCTGGAGGAAGTGTCTGGAGAGAGGCAAGTCTGGGGTTCTCTCCTAAGACTGCTGCCGCTGCGACCCTCCCCCGAAAAAGTGGTAGAAAATGAATGAATGAATAAATGAGTGATTACATAAATAAACATATGTAACAAGCAGAAGCATGAAATTGTCATTTTCATTTAAAAAAAAATTTGATTTTGAAACAAAAATCGATCCAAAATACTGACAATTTTCTTTAGATATATTCTTTAGACATATATTTAACAGATATATAACATTCAAACCAGCAAGTGTTAAAATTATAGCTTTATTTGTTTCCAGATACAAATAATCCATTTCACTCATTTCAACATTTTGGCTCGCAATTTCTCCTGAATGGAGACAGTAACTCTGTCCAAGTTGGAGGGAAAAAAAAAGGAGCACGTCCTCTTCACAATATGTACAGGCACATATACACAATTGTTAGCAAACTATACACAATACAAATACAAAAAGAGTCTTTTATTGACTGGGTTTCAGTTCTCTTTTAACCCCTCAACTTCATTACAAAATTACCATATATTATTATTATTTTTTTCAATTATTACACTTGTATAAAAGTCATGTAAAACTCAAACCGGGCGCAAGGGCTCCACACCAGCAATTCTCTAAACAACAATCTGAATTGTTTATCAGCAAACATACAAAGATGTATTCCACACCATTGGCAAAACAGTAAATCGCAAGACTGTACAAAAAGAAAGTTCTCTCAGAGAAAAGCCTACACAACAGGAGATTTGCTCAAAAAATCTCAACGTCATGTGTACGGAGCGCTACAATTACTCTCATGCGCACACACACACACTTTGTACTCAGACGGTGTTTTAATGAGAGACATGCACTCATATCGCAGTCCACTGAGTGAAGCTCTCATAAAGCACCCCAATCAGGAAATCCAATCAAATCTCAAGCATGCATCAGCCTATAATAATCAAAAAATACACAGAGAGGCCAAACACATTCAACGACAGGCTAATAAACATACACAGGAAAGAGCAAACTAATATGTTTCCCATTTTTAAAACACAACCCTGTGCATACATTAGTATGATAAAGCGTAATAGCTGAAAATCGCAGAAATCAATGCAGAAACAGGAAACATTTGAGATGTCACTGAATTTGTTATTGTCTTGCGTTATATATACAACTTGTTATAGCATATGACGGGCAGCTTCATAAGCAAACTCAGACATTACAGGATAAGCCAACACAAAGTGCTTCAGATCAAAATAAATCAAGACATTAAGAAGCTTTAGGGGAAAAAAACATCATCATTTTTTATAAAATCACCGTAAGATATTAGGCTTTCTGAAAATTTTAGCAGGTTTTAGTTTAAAAGTCTTGTTTTTCCTTTGAAATAAGTTTATTATTCTTAACCAATAGTGGCAGACATTTTATTAAAGTTGATGTTGATACATTTTTCAGAAAGCAAAACCTGAAGTCTCAAGCATCTCAATTTAATAATTTCTACACTACCTGACAAAAGTCTTCTCATCGATCTCAGTTGTAAGAGCAACAAATAATAACTTGACTTCTAGTTGATCATTTTGGAAAAGTGTCAGAAGGTAGATTTTTCAGATGAATCACGTTGAACTGCATCCCAATTATCACAAATACTGCAGAAGACCTATTAGAACCCACATGGACCCGAGATTCTCGGAGAAATCAGTCAAGTTTGGTGAAGGAAAAATCATGGTTTGGGGTTACATTCAGTATGGGGGCATGTGAGAGATCTGCAGAGTGGATGGCAACATCAATACCCTGAGGTATCAAGACATTTGTGCTGCCCATTACATTACAAACCACAGGAGAGGGCAAATTCTTCAGCAGGATAGAGCTCCTTCTCATACTTCAGCCTCTACATCAAAGTTCCTGAAAGCAAAGGAGGTCAAGGTGCTCATGTCACCAGACATGAACATTATTGAGCATGTCTGGGGTAAGATGAAGGAGGAGGCATTAAAAATGAATCCAAAGAATCTTGATGAACTCTGAGAGTCCTGCTAGAACACTTTCTTTGCCATTTCAGATGACTTAACTATAAGTTATTTGAGTCATTACAGAGATGTATGGATGAAGTCATACACAATATTAATTCTTCTTCCACTGCACCATGACTTTATATTCTATACTGTACATTATTTCTGTTAAGTGACAAGACTTTTGTCTAAGCAAAGTCAGACCTTACTGTCCTAATTAAAGAATTAAAAATCAAGGCATGGTCATATTTTATTGTGGTAAAATAAGCATAATCAAGAGGCCTTTCATATAAGCCACTTCTGATACTAAATAATTAACTAGAAGTCAAGTTATTGTTTGTTGTTCCTAGGATAGAGTTATGAAGGGTAGTGTACTATTAAACAAGACCAAAAAAAGAATAAAATAACAATATTTTTTGCAGTGGATTTAATGCTAAAGAAATGACAATTTACACCATCCTTGTTTGTGAAATCACAGATTACAGTGGCAAAATACAAATGAATTGGGCCAAAAAAAAGCACTTCATATTGAATCCATTGAAATTGGTGGCTGTTCTCCTGAGACAAGCTGCAGTCCAAAAGCCCTGTACACTCTTTTAAACTGGCAACCATTGTGCCAGAGTTCATCATCTTCTTTATTTTGGCAAGTAATGTCAAGCACGTTTACTCAAAATTGGTAGACATTATAAAAAGTAACAAAGAAGGCACATTTGGCGGTCATCTATAAATAAGCGTTATTTACAATATAATAAGTTAGTTTCTATTCAGTGTCTGATGCACACAACTCTCAAATCTTTTATGACCACTGGGAGCGACTGAAAGGCGATGCTTTTCCGTCAACCTGAAATCCAATAACCCAAAGTGGCCCGGTTTTGTTTCGATATCTTCAAAGAAACTGGACGTCCCTGCAGCATTGCAGTTTTATTTGAGACTCAGACGATTGAATCTTTGAGAATTGTGCTCTCTTGTGCTATTAAAGCAGGCATTAGGAAATCAATGCCGCGCAAGTGAGGGTGAAGCTCACAAAATCTGCAGGGATTTGGGTTATATTTCATGCCTAAATCAAATCAAATAGTTCAGAACTTACATTTTGATTAGATAAATGCTTTTTAGATAAAAGAATAGTTCACCCAAAAGTGACAATTTGCTGGTAATTTTCTCTCCCTCAGGCCGTTTTTTTCTCTTCAGTAGGATATTAAACAAAGATTCTTAGCAAAAACGGTTGTCCTTTGTGATTCAT
>CAIGQZ010033059.1:4773728-4792569 GCA_903798205.1 Danio tinwini | reverse complement strand
AAAAAAAATCAAACAAGTAAAAAAATGGTAATTCAAAACTAAAGCTAACTTATAAAATAATTATAAATTTAAATTAACAGTTTCTAATTTAGTATAAAAAACATGTACTGTACCTCGAAGAAAATGTTTTCTCAAGTCACATGTATTTTTAAATTACATTATTATTAATATAAAATGTTTAAATTACAATATTCATTCATTCATTTTCTTTTCAGCTCAGTTCCTTTATTAATCTGGGGTCGCCACAGCGGAATGAACCGCCAACTTATTCAGCATATGTTTTACACAGCGGATGCCCTTCCAGCTGTAACCCATTACTGGGTAACACTCATACACACTCAAATCACACACATACAGTACTCTACGGCCAATTTAGCTTACCCAATTCACCTGTAGCACATGTCTTTGGACTTGTGGGGGAAACTGGAGCACCCGGAGGAAACCCATGCAAACATGGGGAGAACATGCAAACTCCACACAGAAATGCCAACTGACCCAGCCGAGGCTCGAACCAGCGACCTTCTTGCTGTGAGGCGATTGTGCTACCCACTGCACCACCGCGTCGCTAAATTCAGATCAAATGCTGACGTAGCGAACATTACATCAATGTGACCAGTCAGCTGTCTCCATTTTTCTAGCTTTGTTTACTATTGGTTTCTAGGTTACCAATACTACAGTCAGCCGCTCTAACAACTTGATTGAAATGCACCTAATTTGTATTTTGTTTGCAAACACATTAGGATGGAAACTCAACCACTGACTCTTAAACAAAACAAAAAAAAAAATGCATCCCATATTCACAAGGTGGTTTCATACTTTTGTCGCCTGATGCGTCTTAAAATATACATCATTTTAAAACAGAACAAACAGCAGTCTTACCCCTGACAGCTCTGTGAGCATTGAATTCATCTCCTGATAACAGCCAGACACGGCGTTATGAATATCACTGTAGTACCTTCAGGACAGAGACACATTATAGCACTAGATATCAATCCTGTATCAGTTCCGTTGCTAATTCACTGCTTTGAAAAGGCCCACATCGTATGTAATCTCAAAGGAAAACTCTTAACTTTTACCATTTTTGAATCCACTCAGCCATATTTTGGATCTGGCAGTAGCACTTTTAGCTTAGCTTAGCATAAATCGCTGAATCATATTAGATTTTAGCAGAATCAATGATATTATTATGCAGCACTGTTACCTAGTCTTCGTACACAATGTAACTACAGAAGAGTCAAGCTTTACATTAAAGAATTATCAAAATTAAGTCAAATGCTAACGCTCTAATCTGATTCTTTGATTTATGCTAAGCTATTAGTTTAAGCTATCATTTTACAAGTCAAATGCTAACGCTCTAATCTGATTCAATGATTTATGCTAAGATATTAGTTTAAGCTATCATTTTACAAGTCTCCTAGAGTTAAACAGATAATTTCTACCATTTTTGAAACCATTCTCCAATCTTTGGGTCCAGCGGGAACACTTTTAGCTTAGCTTAGCATGAATCATAGAATAGTATTAGATATTAGCAGAATCAACAACATTATGCAGCGCTGTTACCTAGTTGTAGCTTGGGACTATTGTCAGGTGCTGGGTAATATCATTGCGCCTGTTGCAGCCATGGTACAGCAGCAACGTTCCTTGATTATTACGCCAGATTAAGAGTATCGTTCCTAGCCATATCTGCCTTGAAAATAGCAACTTTTCATTTTCCGTCAGTCTTAGCACATTCAGAAGAGCCAAGCTTTAAATTGGAGAATTATTAACACTCTTTTTTTTTTTTTATTAAGCGAAATGCTAACGGTCTAATCCGATTCAATAATTTATGCTAAGCTAATCTAAAAGTGCTCCCACTTGACCCAAACATCACCTGAATTGATTAAAAAATGATAAAACTCAACTGTTTAACTATAAGGGACCAGTGAAATGAGTCTATTTCTCACAAAAAAGACTTCTTTAAGATTTCTCTCACCTCTCCACCAGCTGCTTGTATCGAGGGATTTCTCTGGCGTACAACAGCTTGTTCACCGGAGAATCCTGAAAGACGTGAGACACGACAATAATGAGAATAAAACAGAGCTCAAAGATGCTGCGGCTGTGAAAAGAGCTCAGTTTCCTCCGTTCATCTTTCCGCTCTACATGCACACACTTCAACATAATGAGGTTTACAGGTTAATTACTGTACTGACCCGGCCCACTTTGTGCTCCGATGTAGTGCAGGAATCAATGAAGGTCTGTGCGATGACGGAGAGGACGGGGTCCACACTATCAGTCACCTGCACGTCAAAGACGAACTGAGGATTCTTTAAGATGTTGACCCAGAAACGCAAGGGTAAACTGCAGCAGAGAAAGTATTTCAATGAAAGTTCAATACAACGAGCACAGAAACAATATGGTTCAATTAAAAAAATCTATGAAAGCTCTGAGTGATTCACTAATGAATCATTTAGAGTAAATTCTGAATCGGTTTAATTGATTTAGGAGAAAACAACTCAAAAGATTGATTTTCTCACTGAGTTCATTTGACAGAAGAGCAATAACTACTGTAAATAATGTGTGGGGAGTTAATATTCACTATATACATTGAATATTTTGTAGATTTACGATGTTTTTCAATTATTATGGCAATTTCTGCATTTAAAATCATTTAGCTGATTTATTTATATGAGGAATTGATGTGGGGCGATATGGTGGCTTAGTGGTTAGCACTGTCACTTCACAGCTGGTTCGAGTACCGGCTGGCCAAGTTGGCATAAAATTATTTTTTTGGGGCGGAGCGGTGGCACAGTTGGGAAACTGGAGCACCCGGAGGAAACCGAAGTGAACATGAGGAAAACATGCAATGTCCACATAGAAATGCCAACTGACCCAGCCGAGGCTCGAACCAGTGACATTCTTGCTGTGAGGCGACATCGCTACCAACTGCACCGCCGCACCACCCCCAAAAATAATTAAATTGACATTTTTTTTATTTATTTAATAAAAAAATTAAGAAGTTAATATAATTCAAGGAATATAATAATATAATATCAAGGAATCATTCAAATGAACTTGTGAACTAATCCAACAGATTTATTTTTGAATCCATCAGACTAAAATGTAAATTATTTAAAAGTTTAAAAAGTCGCTATAATTATTATACAATTAGCCAATCATTTTTTAAGTGAAGCTACTATATATTTTTACTAGGGTTGGGTGGTGTCAACTAATTTGGCATCGTACGATGTCTAATGTGAAACATCGCGATAGGCGATGGCATCGTCGTGGTAGGCGGTAGTGAATTAATTATTTATGAATATTTAATTAATAATGAATTAATTATTTGTAGCCTACCGTTTCAACTACCTGACCCGCATGGTCTTTGTTTTACCCCAAACCAAATCATAAATAATTAAAGATAAGTTACGCACAAACTACCACCTGTCAATCGCTTTTTCCATGGGACTCTGGCATAAATAGGCAGTGATCAGTGTCGTTATAATGGGGTTGACAAACTTAGTTGGTAAAAAAGGCGCACAACCAACAGCAACCAACCAACAGTATCAGAGGTTTTACTAAAATTACTAAGCACAAGTGTGAAAAATTTAAGCAGTGTATTGACGCCGTGACACGTTACCTGATGAATTCAAAAGACAGAAGAGTCAAGACAAATAGACAAATAGAGACAAGATTAATAAAACATCACGTTTAACAACTATAGTGATCCAGGGGTACATCCTTGATAAACTGTCTGACATGGACTGCTCTCTGGAGTTTTGTGCTCAAAGCACCGGCTGACTGCTGGAGCTTAGACGTGAATATGCAAGAGTGCATGACAGAGAGTGTGTGTGGGGGGGGGGGGGGTCATGTGATGTGTGTTTTCAGCTGTATAGTGTGGAAACACTGGATGAAACTCCAGTGTAGACGTGGATCGTTTCCATTCTAAAATGCCATTTTAAAACAATGTAAAAAGATGTATTTGTGTAAACGGGGCCCGAGTGTGTATTTTTCTCAAGCAGGTTGCTGCTGCGACGGGGGCGTGGCGTAGGATTTCAATGCCGGCTCAGCATTGTGATGTTTATTGGCCATCCGCAATAGCATAATCTATCAACACAACCTTAATTTTTACTATATAAAATGTATGAAATATTAATTAAATACGACCAATTACTGTCTATAATTCATAAATTTTCCTTCGCCTTAGTCCCTTTATTCATCAGGGGTCACCTGGGTTGAATAAACTGCCAACTTATCCAGCATATGTTTTACACAGCGGATGCACTTCCAGCCACAACCCATTACTGGGAAACACCCATACACTCTTATTCACACACTCTTGTTATAAAGAAAATACACACACACACTCACAAAAAAACAATATTAAAATATGAAAAAAAAACTATATAAAAAGTAAATAAATATATTACATGACTTTTATCTAAAATAAGGACTTTTCTAGGCCATGAAAACTACACATCTACAGTGTGATATTTTCCATTAACCATGGAAAACATGTAACACTTTATAACAAGATAAAAGTAGAGTTAAAAGTAAAGCCTTAGAGTAAAAAAAAGAAGCAAATTCAAGATTCACTCCAAGTTCTTGAGCTGAGCTGTATTATTGATTTTCTCCAAGTCTCTTTAGTCTCAGTAAAAATGTTTCATCAATCTGACCTGTTTGTTTTCCAGATGTGAACGGTCTCCGGGTCGTCGATGCCGTGTTTCTCTGCCATATCGTCCAGAAAGTCAAAGAAGAATCTGACAGCGATGGGCGGAGGTCGTTTCGTACTCAGTATGGCTACAAACACATCATCCACAAACTTCTGCAGAGTCCCCTGAAGATAAACACACATGAACACAGATCAGCTTTTAGTGCAGGGTTCTTACACCTTTAACAAAGTCAAATTTAAGCCATTTTCAAGCACTTTCCAGGTGCATTTTAAAACGTTTTCAGCACTTTATAAATTGTGGCAAATTATATTTTTACATATTTTATCACATTATATCAGATTCTATTTGTTATACTAAACAACCCCACACTCTACTGTACTATACAATACTATACCAAACAATATCATAAATACTATACACTACTATCCTATCCTATCCTAAACAAAAATACTATGCTATACCATAACATACCAAAGTATAGTACTGTATTATACAATACCATGTAATACAACACTACACTACACTACACAATACAATACAATACCATACAATACTATACACTACTATTCTATACTATAAAATACTATGCTATACCATACCATAGTACAGTACTGTACTATACAATACCATGCAATGCAACACTACACTACACAATACTATACAATACTATCCTATACTATACAATACAAAAAATAATATGCTATACTATACTACAGGGTGTGCCATTTATATGGATACACCTTAATAAAATGGGAATGGTTTCCTGAATACAGTTTCCTGAAAAGTGGATTGGTAGTCGTGAGCCAGTTGAATAACCTCCAAGATCTTCCGATCTGACAGGTCGCACACCAGATGCGCGAAACGGCGTGCACATGTCAGTTAAAAGTATCACACACATTCGCATGTTAAGTTTTAATTAAAGTATTCAGATGGCGCTCTGTGGCGCGGCAGAAATATGAACAGTGTCCTGAGTCATGGCTGGGCGCCGCGGACAGCCGCCGACTTGCCCCGCCCATGTGTGTACTCTGATAGAAACCTATGTTTAGATTTCAAAAACACATGATGCTGCCGATCGGCGCATCCGGTGTGTGACCCTCTTTAGACTTTTATCTTTGGGGTCATCTTAAGGCAATTGTCTATGTAACTTAGTAAGGTGTATCCATATAAATGGCCCACCCTGTATATAGAATACTATAAGGAAAATATTGGCCTATATACTATACTAAGTCCAACATAGCATTTTTGTCATTGAATCAAGTCTTAAAGTGTCATCTTTGATCTTAAATATAGATTTATGTTAATTTCATGCATCGTTCACTCTTGACGCAGTCATCTCCAGGCCTTTTATTTTCAGTTCATGCAAAAGCACAAATATTTATTGAAATAGTTCATTATTAATACCCATTTAGAAAAATCAATTATCATGAAAGCAACACAACTACATTTTCAAGCAGTTTCAAGCACTTTATCAAAAATCCAAGCACTTTTCAAATCTCGAAAACAGATCAAAATTCTAATGTTTTCAAGGATTTCCAGCACCTATATGAACCCTGTCAGACACACCGATGAATAAACATGATGAACGGCAGGATCTGTGATGTGTGGCGTATTCTGGTAGAGTATACACATCTCTTACCTTCATTGAAAGCAATCGTGTGAGATAGATCTCAGGAATGGCTTTTGCTCGCTCCCGCTCTCTCATGCTGCTTTTTCTGTGTTTGGGGATCTCGGGGTCTTCGCTCGGCTTCACTAAATGCCACAAACGAAGACCTTCCTCCTCCTCTCCTTCTAGCATGGGGGTTTCTGCAGCAATTACAAGAAGCAGATCGAATATTAATAACAAGCTGATATACTTTTAATCTCTGATGGTCAGAAATAAAAGTGCAAAAGTGATTGTGCTGTTTACTTACTCTCTCCAGTCTGGTAGACCTGATTTACACCAAGAGAACTCTGGGAACGAGGAATGAGAGCCACTGTGGCTCCATCAGGTACCTAAGAAGATAAAGAGGAATTAAATAATAAACTAAAACAATCTCACAGGGTATTTAAGGCTACTGTATATTTCTGTTCGTTCGCATCCTGTCCCTTTGTACCCCCTGGCATAGTCACAAACTGCTGTTACAGCTAAAAAAAATTCCTAATTTCTTAGTCCTGCTGCAGTGTCACATGCGGCGGTAATGGTCATATTAAACTGTCACCCACTGTAATGATTACTATGGAAGTCAATGGTTACAGGTTTCCAACATTTTTCAAAATATCTTCTTTTGTGTTTGGAAGAATAAAGAAAGTCAAGCAGGTTTGTGACAGGTGAAATGTGAGTAAATGATGGCAGCATTTTCAGTTGTAAATGAACTATAATTTTAAGCTCAAAACACCAAACTTACTCAAACAAACACCCAGAATATAAACCAAGTCATAAATCAACCAACACACAAAATCAACTAAGCAACTAAAGAAATGTCAACCAACCAAACTTCCATAAACAATCAACTCATACAAATAACCAACCAAACTCAGTAAACAAACAAAAACTAAAATCAACTCATTAAATCAACTCACAATAATTAGACTCAGTAAACAAACCAAACTCACAAAAAACAACCCACAAACTCAAAAAAATCTACTAAGAAACTAAAAAAATGTCAACCAACCAAACTTGCATAAACAACCAACTCACATGAAAAAAACAACCAAACTCAGTAAACAAAACAAAATCATAAAAACAATCAACTTACTAAATCACATAGCTACTCACAAAATAAACAAATCAGACTCACAATTACCATCAACCCCAAAAACAACCAACCCATTAAATCAATCAGCTAATTCACAAAAATCAGACTCAGTAAACAAACCAAACAACCCCCACACACACACAAAATCAACTAAGAACTAAAGAAATGTCAACCAAACAAACTTCCATAATCAATCAACTCACATAAATAACCAACCAAACTCAGTAAACAAACTCACAAAAACAAGTTACCTCACTAAATCAACCAGAAAAACTTACAAAATAATGATCAGACTTACAAAAACAACCAAGCCACAACATCAACCAACAAGTCACAAAAATCACTTAAGCAAATAAAGAAATGTCAACCAGCCAAACATCCACAAACAATCAACTCACATAAATAACCAAGAAAAACTCACAAAATAAACAACCAGACACAGTAAACAAACCAAACTCACAAAAAAAACAACTCACAAAATCACAAAATAAACCAAACAAACAAAAAACCCTCAGAAAATATAACAAACATAAGATCAAAGTCCTAATTTAAACTGCTTTATTAAAATATTTATAAATTTTTTTATATAATTTGTGCATATTCTCTTATTGTTTTGTGTGTTTGTGGGTGTGTTTTCTCTATAAGCATGCAAATTCAATAAAATTCTTGATTACTGGCAATATTATAGACATTCATTGGTCATTAGGTGTGGACATATATATTTTTATACATTTTAAATAGTAAAAATATATAGGCGCTTTTAAAAATATTTATTGAGTAACTATATAATTTTTATAGCAACTTTTTTTTATTTGTTTAGGCAAAGCAATTACAGGTCTCCAACATTTTTCAAAATATCTTCTTTTGTGTTCGACAGAATAAAGAAAGTCGAACAGGTTTGTGACGTGAAGAGTGAGTAAATGCTAACAGTATTTTCAGTTTTGGATGAACTAGACTTTGAATCTCAAAACACAAACAAACACCCTGAAAATAAACCAAATCAAATTATAAATCAACACAAAAATTAACTAAGAAACTAAAGAAATGTCAACCAAACTTCCATAAACAATCAACTCGCATAAAAAAAACAAAACAACCAAACTCAGTGAACAAACTCTCAAAAGGGAATTAACTCACTAATTCAAGCAGATAAACTCACAAAACAAACAATCAGAGTCACAAAAACAACCAAAACTCAAAAAAGGTTTTTTTTCTGTTTGCTTAAACCACTTATTTAAAATGAGCTGAATCAACTCAAATCTTGCATTTTTTGGGGGGGACAAATTAATTATTTTATGTTCAATCTACTTTTAAATGTAAAAAAAAATTAAGTTAAGTTGATCGATTTGTGGGCGACGCAGTGGCGCAGTAGGTAGTGCTGTCGCCTCACAGCAAGAAGGTCGCTGGTTCGAGCCTCGGCTGGGTCAGTTGGCGTTTCTATGTGGAGTTTGCATGTTCTCCCTGGGTTCGTGTGGGTTTCCTCCGGGTGCTCCGGTTCCCCCCATAGTCCAAAGACATGCGATACAGGTGAATTGGGTAGGTTAAATTGTCCGTAGTGTATGAGTGTGTATGAATGAGTGTGTTTCCCAGAGATGGATTGCGGCTGGAAGGGCATCCGCTGTGTAAAACATGTGCTGGATAAGTTGGCGGTTCATTCCGCTGTCCCGACCCCGGATTAATTAAGGGACTAAGCCGTAAAGAAAATGAATGAATGAATGAATGAATAATCGACTTGTGATGGGACAACATGAAGGCATTGTGTGGAACCATTCTTTTTTCACAGTGAACCCACAAAACCAACCAACCAAAGTCACACCAATCAGACTCTGTAAACAAACTAAACTGGGAAAAAAACAACCCACAAAATAAACAAATCTCCAAAAAATAGAGTACCTCAAAAAATAAAACAAACACAAAAGATCAACTAACCAAGTCACAAAAAAAAAACGTTAAAATTACAAAGTTTAACAACACAAAATAAACCAAACAAACTTACAACAATCAACCGCCCAATTTACAAAATAAAAACAAAACTAAGGGTGCTTTCACAACTAGACTTTTGTTCCGAACCTGGTGCATTTGCCCAGTTAGCGCGGTTCGTTAGGCATATGTGAACAGAGCAATCGCGCTCGGATCCGCGCCAAAGCAATCGCTCCGAGACTGCCTGAATGAGGTGGTCTCGGCTCGATTGAAACAAACTCTGGAGCGGATCTATGGAGCCCGGCTATATCACAGTGTTTTATGGACATGTAACAGGCATATGGCTATATAAAAAGAAAATTATGAGTAGGGCGGGTCTTCTCATCACCCCTCCCCACCGCATCCCTCCTAGCTCTTCTTCAGACATGGCGCGCACCATTAAACACCACCAAACCACCCCCTCGACAGCTGAGCTGGATTCTGCAAAATAAACCGGGAAACTCTGACCAATGTCAGGAGCGTTTACTCACACGTGACTTGTTTTAGTCATTTTGGTCTGTTTAGAAACTTTGCCGTGTGAAAGCGAACCGCACCAAGAACAAAGAGCAACAATGTAACAATTTTAATCCCTGTTTCGGAACAAATGAATTGATTCACAGGTGTGAAAGCACCCTAAAAACGATTAAACTTGCATCAACCAACCAACTTCAAAACTTAAGTCAACATACCTAAAAAAATAAGTTAGTCATCTAAAAAGTTACACTAAACTAAACTTCATCTGTGAAAACTGGACTGCAGCAGTTTTACTTAACAAGAACTTTGCTTATGTTAAACATCTTCGACACAATCTACATTGTAAAAGCACTTTAGAAATAAAGATGACTTGAATTAATTAGCCAACCCACAAATTAACCAATACATCCGACTGAACAGCACTGTAAAATACAAGTGACAGTCAATAAATGTCCAGTTATACAGTACCTTGTAGTGCTGTAAAGTATTGATTCGCTTCCAGCGGCCCTGAACAATGGCTGTGACATCATCATCGGACAGAGTCAGGTGACCCGCCTGGCCCGATCGCCACTCTGAGAAAACACAAAGTATATGAAACCATACCAATAATCAAACATAGTCTAGATCAGGGGTGTCAAACTCAATTCCTAGAGGGATGCAGCGCTGCAGAGTTTAGTTACAGCGCTGCTTCAACACACCTATCTATAGTTATCAAACAAGACTAATGATCACACTAGATTTTGAGCATGCGAAATTCTGTTGTACGGCGCTGCGAAAAGGGGCGGATTAAACAAGATCATTAGGCGTTAAAAAAAATAAATTAAAAAAATCGAGTGATTGGCTGCGTTCGAAACCGCCTACTACTCAGTAGGTACTGCATTTGAATTTAAACGTACTACTTTGCCGTTAGAAAAGTACGTTCTATACAGTATGAATGGGAGAAGTATGAATGGAATTTGGACGTACTACATTCGCCATTTTGTCATGGTGACGTGACCTACCTGCTTCAGTTGCGTCGATTCACTCCCATTCATGAATTCTCTCGCAGAGCATCATGGGATGAGCAACATGCATGGCGCAGCGTGCATGGGATGAGCACTTCAGAGTCTCGCCGGAAGTAGTAAGTCATCCGGGTACTTCTCACATACTAATTTTCAAATTCGATGAATTTGGACATACTACTCGACTCGCATACTGATTTTAGCGTACTGTAAAGTATGGAAGTATGTGGTTTCAGATGCAGCCATTGGTCCATATTTAACATTTCTGCACAGAGAGGTCATGTTTTGATCTTTAATTGGTATCACACAGTCACGTGACACGATTTCGCAGGTCACCAAGCTTGAACTTTGCAAAGCAGTGAACTGTGAAACTTGTCGCACAAGCTTGCGTTTTTTTGGTCTGCCGCATTCGCATGCGTATGAATGTAAGTCTATGGGTTAAAAAGTCCAGTGTTACCGCAGTTTAAACTCAATTAGTTTGATCAAGTGTGTTGAATCAAAGACTATGGAACACACAAGACATGACACTTGTATCTTTTTGAATGGCGAAAAGTGTAACTGTCAGCAAAGAGCATAGAATCACTAAGAGGCAACACTCTAGTGCGATTTGGGAAACAGTCACTAGATGGCGCGGCGGCCATTTTGGAATAAAAAATTCCAATAGAACAACAGCATATTATAAGTCTGTAAAATAAACTATTAAAAGTGCTGATGATTGTGATAGTAAGTGTTTTGTAGTCTTTCAGGTTGTATCTCAGCTTTAATGCGCTTTTTAAATAAATAAATAAAAAACAAAGCAGGTGCTTGCCATCGTGACAGCAATAAGATCCAAAAGGCAGCCAATTGCTTTTACTCCAAAATGGCGGAATCCGGGTCTGTTGCTGAGCGCTGCTGTTGCAATGAAACGTTCTATTGAGCACCGCCTCTTGGTCATTCTAAGCTCTTTGCTGTCAGTATGGTGAATAAAGCCCCACCTACTAGTACAGGAGCCAATCATCGATCAATATATCGACATCGATCGCTATAGACTGACAATACTTCGGGGGAGGGGCTCGTACCAGACGTGAGTTTCTGCTTTTTTTTGTGATTTGAGTGTTTAGAAATGAAACTAGAGACACAGTTGTTGTTTAATTGTATTGGTGATTCCTAATATGAAATTTAATGATAAGCTTGGCTAGCAGTTTTGGAGAATTTAATGTTTCCCCATTCATGCCCGAGCATACTGCCTGAGAGGTGATTAAAAGATTGCCACTGAGTGAAATGACTTGCCTTTAAGGGACTTTGGTTTAATTAGGGTTGGCGGCCCTCCAGGAACTGAGTTTGACACCTGTGGTCTAGATGTACCAAATCAATCAAAACTGTACCGAGGTCGAGTGAGTCTGCGGCTGGTCTCTGGGAGAACGCCGCTCCTTTATAAATCTGGTCCAGGATTTTATCTTTGACCTGAGTGATGGTGTCAATGTCCAGAACTTTAACTGGACAGGGCTGGACCTCCACACCGCTCTTCACCAGCACCGTCAGAGTCTGAGATGAGAAACAGAAACTTGGTTTTAATGGATTCATTCATTTGGCAGTTTTGTTTTGTGATTTATTGAGATTAGTGCTGGGAAAGTATAAAGATTTTTAATTAAATCCTTTTTTAAAAAAAAAATAAAAATAAAGATTTGAGGCATTGTGGAGAGACAGACGTCTGATTTCACTTTACTTCTGCAGTTTTTCTGCAACTTGAAAGGGCAAAAACAGTTATTTGTAAAAATGCCAATGTGTATTTATGTTGTAAACCGTTAAGTCTAAAGTAAGGCAGGATTTGAGAATATCTGTGTATAATGTCTAAAGCAGCCTATTAATATACTGTTAATATTAATCAGAGAACAAAAAATACACACAAAAAAATCACTTCTCTGAATAGTTCATTACCATATGAGGAATTTGATTTAGAATCTGTTTTACTATACAGTACATAGTCAAAATTATTAGCCCCCTTTGAATTTTTTTTCTTTTTTAAATATTTCCCAAATGATGTTTAAAGAGCAAAGAAATTTTTTTACAGTACATCTGATAATATTTTTTCTTCTGGAGAAAGTCTTATTTGTTTTATTTTGGCTAGAATAAAAGCAGTTTAAAATTTTTTAAAAGCCATTTTAAGGTCAATATTATTCCTTATAAGTTCCTTTAAGCTATATTTTTTTGACAGTCTACAGAACAAACCATTGTTATAAAATAACTTGCCTAATTACTCTAACCTGCCTAGTTAAGCCTTTAAATGTAATTTTAAGCTGTATAGAAGTGTCTTGAAAAATATCTAGTCAAATATTATTTACTGTCATCATGGCAAAGATAAAATAAATCAGTTATTAGAGATGGGTTATAAAAACAATTATGTTTAGAAATGTGTTGAAAAAATCTTCTCTCTGTTAAACAGAAATTGGGGAAAAAAGTAAACAGGAGGGCTAATAATTCAGGGGGGCTAATAATTCTGACTTCAACTGTATATATACATTTATATACAGTATATTTTATATTAACTAGCCTAATTAGGATAAATAGGCAAGTTAGTGGACAACAGTGGTTTGTTCTGTTGCCGATCAAAACAAATAATATTTTTTAAGCAGGCTAATAATATTGACCTTTTAAAAATGTTTTAAAATGTGCCTTCAGCGGACGTAAACAAAATAACTTTCTACAAAAGAAAAAATATAATAGGAAATATTACTAAATTTCCTTGGTCTGTTAAACTTCACTTGGGAAATATTTAAAAAACAAATTCAACTTTTCAGGAGGGAGAATAATCCCCATTTTCTCAACCACACCACATGACAACCTCAAAACATTATGCAATTCTGAGTGTGCCTCTCACAGGTGAGTGGGGTTGACAAACCACCTGTAGAAAACACACTCTTTCATTTCTCCGACACTTTAACGGACACTTGCACCAGACACTTTCTTACAATCACTCCATATATCTAAAAAACAAACAAAAACACTGCATTTATGAAGTGTGCCTCACACAGGTGAGTGGGCTTGACAAACCACCTGTAGAAAACACTCTTTCATTTCTCTGAAAATTTAACTGACACTTTCACCAGGCACTTTCTTACAATCCCTTCATATTTCTGAAAACAAAAGAAATGTGCATTTATGAAGTGTGCCTCATGCAGTTGAGTGGGTTTGACAAACCACCTGTAGAAACACTTTTTCATTTCTCTGAAAATTTAACTGACACTTGCACCAGACACTTTCTTGTTTCACCTCTTATTGAATCGCTAAATGCCCCTTAAGTTGCTTTGGGCAAAGCATCTAATAAATGACAATGTAATTTTGCCTTCAACTGGATATAGACAAAAATGGGGGACCCACTGTCTGTGACATAAAAAAGCATAAAAATGACTACTTATTTTATGCATCTGAAACAGAGAGGTGTTTTAATGTACACATGCATCTGAAATAAAGTGTTATTTCTGATCATTTCCAGAAGTATCAACAGCATTTGCTTTACATCTACATTCACCGACTCAAATCGAGAATTAAACGAAGAATTGATTTGAGAGCTTGTGAATCAAATGAATCAGGATATCTGAATTAATTTCCCAGCCCAAATTGAGATGTCAGTGTTTACGAGCCGCACCACAGCGCAGTAGTCGATGTCTTCTCTGAGCAGGTGGCTGTCGTTGAGTGTGCGTTTGGCTTTACCCGTCACTGCATCCACTGGCCCTTTATCCACCTGGTATTTAATAGCCCTGTACAACTTGTAAAGAGGCTCTCCAGCAACCTCCTGCATAAACACACACACACACACACACGCACGCACAAGCACGCGCAATCGCACGCACGCACACGCACGCACACACATACACAAACATTATCGACTGCATTTATGTCTGGAACAATAAATGTTGTTTATAGGTGGGAACTCATAGAAGGAGTTTTATTAAAACTATAACTCATGACAGGCCTATAGTATAGTGATGTGCTGATATTACACAGTGAAGACACAAAGCAGACCTCTGAACACAATAAAAGAATTATTAAACAATTTTTCATTATTATGATGATTATTATTATTTTCTTATTACAAAACGATGCATTTAATGTTATGATTTTTTTGTAGCAGAAGAATTATTATTACTATTCCATAGTTGTTCTGTATTTTATGAGTATTATTAATATATAATATAACAATTCTTTATAATATAAAATCATATATTAATATAATAAAATGTATTATTCTTATATTAAAAATTTATTAACATAATATTATCATTATTATGATTAGAATAATTACAAAACAATGCATTTATTATGATTTTTTGTGGCAGCAGAAGTATTAATATTATTATTATTCCATCTTATATTATTATTGTATTAATTCTGTATTATATTAGTATTCATAATATAAAATATAATATAATATAACAATTCTTTATAATATAATTTAATATAAAAATATCATATAATAATATAATATAATTCATTTTTATTATATTAACAATTTATTAACATAATATTATCATTATTATGATTAGTATATCTTTCTTATTACAAAACAATGCATTTATTATAATTTTTATTATTATATTATTATTATTATTATTATTATTATTATTAGTATCCCATCTAATATATATGATAAGTTATTGTATTCATTTCATATTGTATTAGTTTTTTATATATAATATAATATAATATAATATAATAATTATTTATAATATAATATCATATAAAATGTCATATGATAAT
Organism: Danio tinwini; assembly: GCA_903798205.1. Classification (NCBI taxonomy): domain Eukaryota; kingdom Metazoa; phylum Chordata; class Actinopteri; order Cypriniformes; family Danionidae; genus Danio; species Danio tinwini. Next base: position 4,777,014 of record CAIGQZ010033059.1, on the reverse strand, counting down.
ATAATATGATTTATAATTATTATAGTTACAATTTATTAACATATTACCATTATTATGATAAGTATAATTTTCTTATTACAAAACAATGCATTTATTGTTATGATTTTGTAGCAGAAGAATTAATATTATTATTTTATCTAATATATATTATTGGTTGTTGTATTAATATAATATAATATAATATAATATAATATAATATAATATAATATAATATAATATAATATAATGTAATATAATATAATATAATATAATATAATATAATATAATATAATATAATATAACATAATATAATATAATATAATATAACAATTCTTTATAATATATCATATACAAATGTCATATCATATTATAATATAATTCATCATTATATTAACAATTTATTAACATAATATTATCATTATTATGATAAGTATAATTTTCTTATTACAAAACAATGCATTTATTATGATTTTTTTGTGGCAGTAGAAGTAATAATATTATTATTCCATCTAATATATATAATTATTGTATTATTAATATAAAATATAATTAATTTAACAATTCTTTATAATATAACAATTCTTTATCATATAAAGATATAATTTATTAATATAATATAATTTATTTTTATTATGTTAACAATTTATGAACAAATTAATATCATTATTATGATTTTTTATTTTTTTATTTATTTATTATTACGATTTTTTGTGGCAGTAGTAGTATTAATATTATTATTATTATATCTAATATTAATATTGTATTCATTCACATATTGTTATGTATTAATAATGTATAATATAAAATAATTCATCATTATTATATGAACATAATATTGTAACAAATTAATATCATTATTATGATTTTTTTAAATAACAAAAATCTTTTATTATTATGATTTTTTTGTGGCAGTAGTAGTATTAATATTATTATTATTCCATTTAATATAAATTATTAGTTATTGTATTCATTTTGTATAATATTAATAATATAATGTAATGTAATATAATATAATCATATGAACATAATATTGTAACAAATTAATATCATTATCATGATTGTGGCAGTGGTAGTATTAATATTATCCCATCTAATATCTCTTGTGATATTAAAATATAATAACAAAATTAAAAAAATGTAAATTATACACAAAATACAGTAAAATATAATAAATTACAAAAAAATAAATAAATAAAAGGATAAAAACAACAAAATTAACAAATATATAAAATAAATAAGTGTAAATGCATAGAAATGAAGCCATCATAATCTTTATTACCTTGAGAAATGAATAGAGACAGATGGACATCCAGTTGGTCAGCATCTTCTCCACAACCGTCTCCGTCCTACAGATGACCACACGTGTGGAATATATTCAAATTAGATTTACTGTAATCCGATCGGGACGGATCAGACAACACAGACCACTTTTTTGTGTGGTGTAACACAAACAAACACATCTTGTACTCATTTGAAAATGAATGCATTTATTTCCCACACACACTAGAACCTTGATACATTATTCCTGCTTGGGATAGAGACCCAAGGAAAGAAAAAAATTAGAATAAATTAAATAAATTTTATTACGCACAAGGGGTATTTTATGTATTATTATTTACTGAATGCAATTCATTTTGAATAAATGAAATCAATTTTAATGGGCTAAGAGTATCTGCGTATTATTACTTATTGAATATGATTAAAGAATGCGTTCTTTAAAGCATACACAAAGCTACAACACTGCAAAAATCTGTCATTTACTAGTACCGGGTTGGACCCCCTTTTGCCTTCAGAACTGCCCTAATCCTTTGTGGCATAGATTCAACAAGATACTGGAAATATTCCTCCGAGATTTTGGTCCATATTGACATGAGAGCATCACGCACATCCATGATGCGAATCTCCTTTCTCAAAGGTGCTCTATTGGATTGAATTCTGGTGACTGTGGAGGCCATTTGAGTACAGTGAACTCATGTTCAACAAATCAGTCTAAGATGAATTGCGCTTTATGACATGGCACATTATCCTGCTAAAGGGATGGACATGGTCAGCAACAATACTCAAGTAGGCTGTGGAGTTGACATGATGCTCAATTGGTACTAACACCACACCACCAACCTAAACTGTTGATACAAAGCAGGATGGATCCATGCTTTCATGTTGTTGACATTTAAATTCTGACCCTACCATCCGAGACTCATCAGAGCAGGCAACATTTTTCCAATCTTCTATTGTCCAATTTTGGTGAGCCTGTGTGAATTGTAGCCTCAGTTTCCTGTTCTTAGCTGGCAAGAGTGGCACCCGGTGTGGTCTTCTGCTTCTGTAGCCCATCTGCCTCAAGGTTGGACATGTTGTGCATTCAGAGATGCTCTTCTGCATACCTTGGTTGTAACGAGTGGTTATTTGAGTTACTGTTGCCTTTCTATCAGCTGGAACCAGTCTGGCCATTTTCCTCTGACCTCTGGCATCAACAAGGCATTTGCGCCCACAGAACTGCCGCTCAGTGGATATTTTCTCTTTTTCGGACCATTCTCTGTAAACCCTAGAGATGGTTGTGTGTGAAAATCCCAGTAGATCAGGAGTTTCTGAAATACTCAGACCAGCTCGTTTGGCACCAACAACCATGCCACATTCAAAGTCACTTAAATCACCTTTCTTCCCCATTCTGTTGCTCAGTTTGAACTGCAGCAGATCATCTTAACCATGTCTACATGCCTAAATGCATTGAGTTTCTGCCATGTGATTGGCTGATTAGAAATTTTCGTTAACGAGCAGTTGGACAGGTGTACCTAATAAAGTGGCAGATGAGTGTATATACAGTATAAATCTTAATAACATAACTAATACAATAAAACAATTAACAGTATGTATATGTAATGTTATATTATAGTTATCTTTTTTTAATTATGTATATTATTTTTATTTTATTTAAAGGTTTATTTGAATAGTTTTATATAATACTTAAAAATGGTTTTATTATATTGCATCACAGCAATAATGTGCAATAATAAACAATACATGCATACAAAAGAGCTAAACAATAGTGCTGGCAAAGATTAATTGCGATTAATTAATTCTAAAATGGGTGTCACAGTGGCACAGTGGGTAGCACAATCACCTTACAGCAGGATGGTCGCTGGTTCGAGCCCTGGCTGCCTCAGTTGGCGTTTCTGTGTGGAGTTTGCATGTTCTCCCCATGTTGGCGTGGGTTTTCACCGGGTGTTCCGGTTTCCACCACCAAGTCCAATAACATGCACTATAGGTGAATTGGGTAAGCTAAAATTGTCTGTAGTGTATGTGTGTGAAT
>CAIGQZ010033059.1:4737027-4773328 GCA_903798205.1 Danio tinwini | reverse complement strand
GGGGCATTAACTCTAGAGACTTCAGCTGTATCTGTTATAGATATGCCATTATAAATATACACAGTGCACATACATAGGCAAAATAATACAAACCTGCAAGTCATCATGATTAATAATCTTGATTTCACTACTAAAAAGTGAAAGTGAAAATACCTGCGCAGCATGAGTTTGGGGTTCTTAGCCACGTACTGCTGCACCAGATCTCCCAGCAGATTCTTCATCACATCAGTGAAATATTCCAGCTTATCATGAAGCGCCATAGTGAGGAGAGACGCCACGTAACCCCTGTCCCGCTGAGAGAAGCTCTGCTGCGCCTCCAGAGTGTGGATGAACTGCGGGAGAATTTACCTGCATTAGTGCCACACACACTCCCAAAACAACACACACACACACACTAGTTTGACCAATTTCAATCAAACAGCCTGAGCTTTCAAAACACTGCGCTCCTGAAACATCTACAAACGCCTCCGACTGCTGCTGCGATGGATAAATATTTAAAAGTTTCTGCACTGCTGCCTGACAGTTTGGCAGCTTAAATGCAGATAAAGTGTCGAGAAAGAGGATAGTGACTGAGATTTCCAAAACAATTGGAGATGCACCGATCAAAAGGATAGAAAACTCTCTTCGGGACTTGCTTACAAACTGCAATGCAGAGCTGTGAAGTTTCTGTTTGTTCAAACTACTCATTTAAAATAAGCTGAGTTTTTTTGGGAGACATCTTAATTGTTTTATGTTCAATCCACTTAAATTTGTAAAAACAACCAAGCTAACTTAATTCCTTCATGTTGTCCCAACACAAATACATTGCGTGGAACCCAGCATTTTTACAGTGTATCGTAAGAATACAATATCTATTGTTTCACATTAAGTCTAATTACATTTTATTAATATTTATTTTAGGGTGGCACAGTGGCTCAGTGGTTAGTACTGTTGCCTCACAGCAAGAAGGTCACTGGTTCGAGTCCCGGCTGGGCCAGTTGGCGTTTCTGTGTGGAGTTTGCATATTCTCTGCGTTTTGTTGTGGGTTTCCTTCGGGTGCTCCGGTTTCCCCCACTCCATTATTTTCTAAGTATGACACAGCATATTATATTTCCTCTATATGTGGAACTCTTATTTTAAAAACTGGACAGGCTTACAGGGATTCTCTTCACAGCTTGTGCGAATAAAAAATATGGCTGCGTCCGAAATAGCCTAATACTTAGAATTTACTACTCGACCGTTAGAAAAGTGCGCTCTATACAGTAAGCATGTGAGCAGTATGAATGGAACTCAAATGAACTACATCTGCTGTTTTGTCATGATCACTTGACCTACTCACGTCAGTTACGTTGCTTCACCCCCCATTCATGAATTCTCTCGCGGTGCTCCACACCTCCCATACTGTTTTTAGCGTACTATATAGTATGGAAGTATGCGATTTTGGAGGCAAACCTATGGGATTTATAGATGCTACATTTACAGTACTTAGCACCACTTCCTCTGTATGTGGACATTTCCTCTGTCTGTGGGGTTCTTATTTTGAAAACTGAACAGGCTCATAGGCATTCTCTTCAAAGCTCGTCAGAATTAAAAATGTGAGATTTACGGATTCAATTTTTTGTTATTTTAACGTGTATATTCTGAAATTTGTCGTGTATGTTTGTAAAGAGGCAACAAACGCATACATAATTATGTTTTTACTTCAGATTTTGGAATTATACTGTGTAATGTATGTATCTTATAAACAGCTAATGAACAGTGCGCCCGGAGAGTATTCATATCGCTTCACTTTTTCCACTTTTTTTATGTTACAGCCTTATTCCAAAATGGATTAAATTCACTTATTTACTCAAAATTCTACACACAATACCCTATAATGACAATGTGAAAAAAAAGTTTTTAAAATTGTTGCAAATGTATTAAAAATAAAAAACCTGAAAAATCACATGTACATACGTATCCACAGCCTTTGCTCAATACTTTGTTGATGCACTTTTGGCAGCAATTACAGCCTCAAGTCTTTTTGAATATGATGCCACAAGCTTGACACACCTGTCTTTGGGAATTTTTGCCCATTCCTCTTTGGAGTACCTCTCAAGCTCTATCAGGTTGGATGGGAAGCAACGGTGTACAGCCATTTTCAGATCTCTCCAGAGATTGTTAATAGGATTTAGGTTTGGGCTCTGGCTGGGCTACTCAAGGACATTCACAGAGTTGTTGTGAAGCCACTCCATTGATATTTTGGCAGTGTGCTTTGGGTCATTGTCCTGCTGGACGATAAACCGTTGCCCCAGTCTGAGGTCAAAAGCACTCTGAAGCAGGTTTTCATTTAGGATGTGTCTGTAGATTGCTGCATTCATCTTTCCTTCTATCCTGACTAGTCTTCCAGTTCCTGCTGCTGAAAAACATCCCCACAGCATGATGCTGCCACCACCATGCTTCACTGTAGGGATGGTATTAGCCTGGTGATGAGTTGTACCTGGTTTTCTCCAAACGTAATGCCTGACATTCTCTCCAAAGAGTTCAATTTTAGTCTCATCAGACCAGAGAGTTTTGTTTCTTATGGTCTGATTCCTTCAGATGCCTTTTGGCAAATTCCAGGCGGCGAGTGGCTTCCGTATGGCCACTCTACCATACAGGCCTGATTGGTGGATTGCTGCACAGATGGTTGTCTTCTGTAAGGATCTCCTCTCTCCACAGATAATTGCTGGAGCTCAGACAGAGTGACTATCAGGTTATTAATCACCTCCCCGACTAAGGCCTTTCTCCCCCAATCACTAAGCTTAGATGGCCAGCCAGCTCTAGGAAGAGTCCTTGTGGTTCCAAACATCTTCCACTTACAGATGATGGAGGCCACTGTGCTCATTGGAACTTTCAGAGCAGCAGAAATGTTTCTGTAACCTTCCCCAGTCTTGTGCCTCGAGACAATCCTGTCTCGGAGGTCTACAGACAATTCCTTTGTCTTCATGCTTGGTTTGTGCTTTGACATCCACTGTTAACCCTGGGACCTTATATAGACAGGTGTATGCTTTTTCAAATCATGTCCAATCAAGTGAATTTACCACAGGTGAACTCCAGTTAAGCTGCTGAAACATCTCAAGACTGATCAGTGGAAACAGAATGTACCTGAGCTCAATTTAGAGCTTCACGGCAAAGGCTGAGAATACTTATGTACATGTGATTTTTCAGCTTTTTTTATTTTTAATAAATTTGCAAAAAGTTCAATAACTCGTTTTTCACATTGTCATTATGGCATATTGTGTGTAGAATTTTGAGGAAATAAAAGAATTTAATCCATTTTGGAATAAGGCTGAAACATAAAAAAATGTGGAAAAAGTGAAGCGCTATGAATACTTTCCGGATGCACTGTATGTAGTCTGTTTGTGTGGATTGTGTTTATAGTGCAAGGGTTTCCTCTAATTTTAATGTGGTATATGCACAGGGACCTTAAATTTTCTGTCAGCCAGCCCAAGCGTTTCCGGTGAACTGTTGCACCATTACAAAATCGCCAAGTTTAAGATCGATTTCTTTAAAAATCAGTGATCTTCACTGCCTTATTGATAAATGATATAAAGTGGGTGTCAGATTGGACAAGAAGCACTGCAATAATTTCAAATTTGCACCGCCATGTCTTTAAAATATGGAAATTAATTTTACCCCAGTAATTTCAATAATGTTTCTGCGCTAGCCTGCTGCTACTGATGGCATTTGCATTTACATTTGTGTCTTTCATCTCATTTTTCGCTTGAACAACTAAATGAATGCTTAAGTCTATTTAACTGATTACATTTTAGTTACATTACAGCATCAATGCTGTAAAAGGAACCTTATAAAATTAAAAACAATCACATAAACCTTTAACCAGAAGTTTATCATTGGCTGAAAAAGTATAAAGTATTCAGTAATTTATATTCAGTATAAAGTACTAAACACAAGTACTCACATTTTTCAGCTTTAAAAAAAGAAAAAAAAATTAAAATAGCTGAATTTGGTTAAATCAGAATCACCATAAAAATAAATAAATAAAACCAAGAACAATGCACCTCTAAAAAAATAATAAACAACAAAAACCCTTCACTCAGTTTAAAAAGGAGTCCAACTGCAAAAATGATGCTTTCTTTTTCATCTTTTGTTTCCTCTTTGAGGTGAAATAACGGCTCTAAAGGCTTCCAGTGAAATGCTAAATACGCCAGCGGCATCAACACTGTAATAACACTCGGCTTTCCTTTCCTCTACAGGATCCTAAAGCTGAACCAAGGGCACAAACAAAGGCACTGGACTGACCCGTATGAGGAAGAGTCTGTTGTTGAGTAGGTTGTTGAGCTGAGAAAGGCCCTGCTCCACCGTCTGCCTGCGGGAATCGGGTAAATCCAGGTTCTGGCTCAGCGGCGCCCCCTTCTGGCCGGGGAAGAAAACACGCTCTGCGTATGTGCGGTAATCCAGAAAGGGGATCCCGGGACCACCGACGTCACTGCTTAAATCCATCATCTCCGTCATGAGGTCTGCAGGACAGGGGGATAGTTAGTTTAATGATGTTAATCATAATAAGTGTCAGTGTTTGCATTAATAAAAAAAGAACAGTATATAAAGTGTCTTTTTGGTAACACTTTAAAATAATGGTCCAATAGGTAATGTATTTACTAAAATGAACAAACAATTAGTTATACAATTATTATGATATTTATTCATCTTTGTTAACGTTAGTTAATGTTATTCCATTTAAATAATGTTAATTCATGGTAACTCACAGTGCATTAACTAATGTTAACAAGCACGTTTGGATTTTATTAATGTATTAGTAAATGTTGAAGTATAATTAATAAATGCTTTACAAGATTATTCATAACTAATGTAAGTAAATACATTAAGTAATGGATCATTATTCTAAAGTGTTACCATCTTTTCTTCTTTTTTTAGCAGTATGTTTATTCCATTGTGGTTGGTTCTGGAGACAATCGAAAAAAAATTGCTTTATGGGGCTAATAATATTGACCTTAAAATGCTTTTTCCTAGACTTTTTTTTTTAGATTTTCTTCAGAAGAAAAAATATTATAGGAAATACTGTGGAAAAAATCCTTGCTCTGTTAATGATCCTTGGGAAAAATATCACAGGGGGGCTAATAATTGTGACTTCAACTGTATATAGCACTTTTCTGGGTACTCAAAGTGTTAAAGTCTATAAAGATTCCCACTCCTACATGTTATATAAGTGGAAAATGTCCATACCAGTGAACTCTTTCCTGCACTGATCTCCGACATTAATCTCCAGCGTCTCCAGCTGCACCAGCACCTTCTTATAGTCTCTCAGCGCCTGTTTACTCTTCCTCCTTTACAAACACACACAAAGAAACAGTTACAGCTCCACCTTCTATAAGAACTCTATATCAGGGTTCCCACTCTTTTCAAGGACTCAAGGTTCAAGAACCTTTTAAAGCACCATTCATTTTAAATGAAGAACCTTTGTACTTCATACCCCAGCATATGTAGTGCCATGGAAGTCCTTGCTGTACTTCACTTACAGTACATCTCAGTTACACTTAATCTTTACATTAAAACTATCACAGTAATAATAAACTTACTGTTAAATTAAATTCATTGAATTCAATACTGGTAATATTCAAATGCAGTCTCTGAAATATTGATATAATGTGCATCATGTGTCATAATTCTTAAGCAAGATTTAAATTCAGGACTTTTAGATGAAGAATTTTTCAATCAGTTTTTGAAGCAGATCAGTACCATTATTAAAATAACACCATAAACTTAAAATTTAAGCACTTTCAAGAACCTACGTTTGTTAGAAAAAAGGTCATATTTTGGTTTTAGGGGTCTCCAACAATATGCTGATATGCGTGCAAGGTCAAAAAACACTTTCATTGTCTTATAATATGCATTTATTTTTACCTAATTATCCCATTGACTCCCATATGAATCGTTCAGCGATTCATTTGTTCCCAAACCCCTCCTTAGCGCAAAGCTAATCTGCGCTGATTGGTCCGATGACCCAGTCTGTTGTGATTGGTCAACTGCGTTCAGCACGAGACAGAGAGAAATTCCCACCATGGTTACAGTATGAAGTAGCAGAAAGTTTGTGGGAGCCCATTGCAGGAATGCAATAAAGCAATGCAGTTAAACACCAGCATTCTACTCTACTCTTAACCCTACCTCTAAGTAATAACATCGACACACATTCAGTATTAATCCACAAAGTGGCAAAAGTTGAACTATTTTGAAAATTGACCATAGTGGCCATAGCAAAGGCAAACAGCAGAGGATCACCAGTTTAAAAAACATTTAAATTGGTAAAGGAAGAAGCACCAGTCACGTTTTTAACGTGGTTTTGGATGCAATATGTGAACAGTCCCATAGAGATTTAACCTGAGAGATACATGACAAGCACTGATCTATAATTGATACAACTGATGATTACAACTTATAACACACAATTAAACACATTTTTTGCAAACTACACAAAACGAGGAAACAATTTTAATTACACTTACATGTTATAATCCGGAGGAAAAAGAAACTGGTCTATTTGAACTGTAAAAGTTACTGACAAAGTCCCTGTCAAAGTCTGACAGACTGGCAGGTTATTGTATCAAAAATCTGAAAAAATACAGGAACAAACAGAGCACTAGGTTGGCTATACTGTGGTATTGTTGTGAAAATGAACTTTAACCCTTTAGTCCCCACAGCTGAATCTCCATCTGTCAGTGATCGCCATCTTCGTATCATGATCAGTCTCGTGATCCCCCGCACCTTCGCTAGAGTCTGAAGTGAAAGCGTGTGCACATTTTACCGGAACTGGAACTCCATATTTGATGATGTACTGTATCGAGGTCGATGTGATCAAACAAAAGATGCAAACCTAATTCGATTTATTTAATCAACTCTGAGTCAACTATTTCGCAAAAAAAATTATAGTTTTAAACATGCTGCACTTTTAGATTTAAACCTCAGCTGGATGTTTTCATTCACTTAGAGCTGTGTTACACACTGCATGGAAGGTCATTTTCAAAAACCCATAATAGGGGCTCTTTAAGTACTTTCCAGGCCTTCAATTCATTCATTTTCTTTCGGCTTAGTCCTTTATTTATCAGGGGTCGCCACAGTGGAATGAACCGTCAACTATTTTGGCATATGTTTTACGCAGCGAATGCCCTTCCAGCCGCAACCCAGTACTGTGAAACACCCATACACTCACACACACACACACTCATACACTACAGCCAATTTAGATCATCCAATTCACCTATAGCGCATGTCTTTGGACTGTGGGAGAAACCGAAGCACCTAGAGGAAACCCACGCCAACACGAGGAGAACATGCAAACTCCACACAGAAATGCCAACTGACCCAGCCGGGACTCTAACCAGCAAACCTTCTTGCTGTGCCACCTGCCCTGAATTTATATGTCTGAAATTCAAGTACTTTCAAGAAGTGTGGGAACCCTGCTTTCTGAATGCTTCATCTGCTCCGCTGTACCTGTACATGAGGATGATGACCAGCACGATGAGGACGACGACCGCCGCTCCTGCTGCCAGGCCAATCTGAGCTGCCAGAGGAACTGGTGAGTGCAGGTCACTGTCATACTGCACCGGGCCCAGGTCAAACGTCAGGCCGCCCATTGACACCTGAGTCACACACACACATAATGAGCTTATGACTAGGTATCAAATATTCTTGTTGAGACTTATTTATGAAGCTGTGGCATTATTGTAATGTTGATATTAGCTAAAACTTATTTTTAAAAGTGTTACTGTGTTATTGGTGTTTGTAAAGATGGACTTTTAATTTGGATGACAGAAAAAGTTAATACTGACTAATGAAGTCCTTTAGAACGTGTTTTTAAATCCTTGTGGAAAAACATTACAAAACCAAGCTGGTTAAATATGATCTGACTGGCAGTGATTTTTTCCATTTTGTGCATCATTTTACTTTTGGTGTGGACAGAAAAACTGTAGCACACAGTTTGCTTGTCTAACCTAAGACTGACACTCAAACTGTATTAAACACCAGCACCAACATAAAATATCCTTCTGGTTACATATAAACCAAATAAACACCAGAGAACGACACTAGACACAGACTGACCCTTAGTGTTGGTAAGTTACTGTCATCCAGAGGGAGAGGCTGGACATCAGGTGGTTCGCAGTACAGGTGTGTGTTGTCCAGAGTCTTGACGTCACACTCTTGATTCCCCAGCAAGGCCTGAACCTCCTCTTTACTCATAGCCAACATCAGTCCTTTACCCTTCAGACACAAAACACACACCCTCAATGCACAATCACATTACAGCTGCTAAAACTATAAGAAACATATGCATTCACTTAAATACTAACTTAATAAAAGTCATTTGAAAACCGCCAACTTTAATAAAACTATAAAAAACTGAAATAAAATAACAAATGAAATTGATCATATACAGTTGAAGTCAGAATTATTAGCTTCCCTGTTTATTTTTTTCCCTAATTTCTGTTTAATGGAGAGCAGATTTTTTTAAGCACATTTCTAAATATAATAGTTTTAATAACTGATTGATTTTATCTTTGCCATGATGACAGTAAATAATATTTGACTAGATATTTTTCAAGACACTTCTATACAGCTTAAAGTGACATTTAAAGGCTTAACTAGGTTAATTATGTTAACTAGGCAGGTTAGGGTAATTAGGCAAGTTATTGTATAAAAGTGGTTTGTTCTGTAGACTATCGAAAAATATATAGCTTAAAGATGCAAATAATTTTGACCGTAAAATTGGTTTCAAAAAAATTAAAACTGCTTTTATTGTAGCCGAAATAAAACAGAAAAAAACTTTCCCCAGAAGAAAAAATATTATCAGATGTACTGTGAAAAATTCCCTGCTCTGTTAAACATTAATTAGAGAAATGTAAAAAAAATAAATCAAAATAAATCAAAGGGGCTAATAATTCTGACTTCAACAGTATATATACTGTATAAATATACTACCTGAAAAAATGTATGTCACTACCGGACAAAAGTCTTGTCGCCCATCCAAGTTTTAGGTTTAACAAATAATAACTTGACTTCTAGTTGATCATTTGGTATCAGAAGTGGCTTATATAAAAGGCAAAGGCTTCTAGATTACGCTTATTTTACCTGAATAAAATATGATCATGCCTTGATTTTTTATTATTTAATTAGGACAGTAAGGTCTGACTTTGCTTAGACAAAAGTCTTGTCACTCAACAGAAATAATATACAGTGTAGAATATAAAGTCATGGTGCAGTGGAAACAGAATTAATATTGTGTATGACTCCCATGAGCTTGGAGGACTGCATCCATACATCTCTGCAATGACTTAAATAACTTCTTAATAAAGTCATCTGGAATGGCAAAGAAAGAGTTCTTGCAGGACTCCCAGAGTTCATCAAGAGTCTTTGGATTCATCTTCAATGCCTCCTCCATCTTACCCCAGACATGCTCAATAATGTTCATGTCTGGTGATTAGGCTGGCCAATCCTGAAGCACCTTGACCTTCTTTGCTTTTAGGAACTTTGATGTGGAGGTTGAAGTATGAGAACGAGCGCTATCCTGCTTAAGAATTTGCCCTCTCCTGTGGTTTGTCTCCCCCATACTGAATGTAACCGCAAACCATGATTTTTCCTTCACTAAACTTGACTGATTTCTCTGAGAATCTTGGGTCCATGCGGGTTCCAATAGGTTTTCTGCAGTATTTGTGATGATTGGGATTTAGTTCAACAGAAAAAAAAAATCTGTCCTTCAATTCCTGTCCAATCAAATCGCACATAGAAAGTAAATCGCATCATACTTAACAACCTCAAGACATGGGCGCTTTATAAATGCACCAAACCTTTTGGAAGCATTAAAAATGACCAAGAAGATGTCCAAAATCTTTACAAGCAAAGATGCAAAGACTGTTTATAGACTGCATGTCACTGATGAGAAAATGAAGGATGGCGACTGTATGATGACTGAAATCACCAAACAGCCTTAAACAATCACTAAATGGAACGAAAGAAGAATAAGAGGAAGGACCGAACAAGGAATGGAAGTAAGGACCAAATGAAGGAAGGAAGAACCGAACTAATGAAGGAAGAAAGGACCAAATTAATGAATGAAGAATTCAAGAAAGGACTGAACAAATGAAGGAACGAATGAACGAACGAATGAACAAAGGGCCTAATGAAGGAAGGAACAAAAGAATGAGTGAACAAATGAAGGGAGGAAAGAAAGAAGGAAAAAATAAATGAAGGAAAAAATGAACAAACGAATGATTGAAGGACAAAACGAACAAACAATAATAATAATAATAATTCCTTACATTTATATTTATATACACATTAGGGTGAATCTCCTCATCCACCACCAGTGTGCAGCGTCCACCTGAATGATGCGACGACAGCCATTTTGTGCCAGACTGCACACCACACACCAGCTGATTGGTGGAGAGGAGACTTAGTGATAAAGCCAATTATGATATGGAGAGGGTTAGGAGGCCATGAAGGCCAGTGGGTAGACCTGGCCAGGATGCCGGGGTTAAAGCCCTACTCTTTTTTGAAGGACATCCTGGGATTTTTAATGACCACAGAGAGTCAGGACCTCGGTTTAAAAGACGGCACTCACTGAGCAGTATAGAGAGCCCTTCACTATACTGGGGCACACAGACCGCAGGTTGGGTGCCCCCTGCTGGCCTCACTAACACCACGTCCAGCAGCAACCTAACTTTCCCATGTGGTCTCCCATCCAGGTACTGACCGGGCGCAGCCCTGCTTAGCTTCAGTGGCCGACCTTAGTTGCAGAGAGCTAACTGCCGGCTAACAACGGAAGGAAGGAAGGAACAAATATAGGAAGATAATGGAATGCACTACAGGATGTTACGTTTACACAACCCTGCACAAACTGCATGTAAATGCATCAGCCTTTCACAGTGTAATACTTACTAATGAGTAATTTTAAAGTAACATTTACTTTTATTCTACTTTCACTACATTTTTTGGCAAGTAATAGTACTTTTACTTGAGTATGATTTTTCAGTACTCCTTCCACCACTGTGCTTCTGTTAATTTGAGAACTGTAAGATACTGGATGGTGTAAAGTGCCAAATTCTGAGGAGATAAAACATTAAACAATATCATCTGTCTCCTGTCATGCTTCTCGCCGAGGCTCCATAGTGGACTAGCATTCCACTCAGATAAAATAGTGATACAATCCTTTACAAAACTGAAATTAGTTTAATTCAAAGAACTCAAAATACCAACTAGAGTTTAATAAAAAGTGAAGCTAAAACCAAAGCAAATAAGACTGAAATAAAATAATGGATCATTAATAGCTAAGAAAGCAATAATATTCAATCCATAAAGGAGGTGTTTAAAGGTCACCTCTACAGCCAGCACTCCTCCGGGCTTGAATCTGATGGCTGTTCCTCGAGACTCGCTGTTGAGTGGGAACAGGTCTGGGTTCGGGTGATACGTGAATGGCTTGTTCTTGATGCTGCTGAAGTCAATATGCACATTGTCCATCTCAAACCACACTCGAACCACCCTGGAGTTGGGCATCACCGCCGGGCTCTTGCAAATCATCTGCTCTGATGTCACATTAGTGCAATTCTGGCTCTGAAGACAACAAGAATGAAACACAAACACTATGATGCAAACAAAACAAACAACATTCTTACTTCAAATTATTATCTTGCTTCTAGTACAAATATCTCTGCTGGTTTTAAAAGAATAATTTTAAGACTTTTTTAAGCCCACACTGTACAAAATATCAAAAAATTAGCAGTTTTCTGTATTTTGTGATTCATGTTTTTATGTTTTTTCTTGTTTACTTCTGCTTTTGAATTGCATTATGGGAGCTTGATCTTTCTTCCAACAACTTTTAACCTTGAAAAGTAAAAAAAAAGTGACTTTTATTAACATTTTTAATAGTTTAAAGTGCTATATTGTCTAAGTTGGTGTAGTACATTATGCTTCAAAAACTTTGTAATAAACTGCCAGTACATTTTCTGTTACTTCACAGACTTATTTCTCTATATATTACAGGGTTTATACACATTTTTCTACAAAAATTTGATGACTTTTCCAGGACTTTCAAGTAAATTTTCATGACCCACTGTTTCATGTAATGTCTACGTATACGTGGGTAAATAATAAGAAAAACAATGCATGTTCAAAGTTATTACAGCATATCATAAAACAAGCTACAATCTATTTAGTTTAAATTAGTCTTTATATCGATGTCAAATTTATTTAGATAATGTTCACAATAATAATGTAAGAGCATGTGTTTGGCCATGGACAGAAATAAAGTAAAGACAACTAACCTATGTTTAAATATACAGATATTTGTTAAACTAATTTCCATGACTTTTCCAAAACTTTGGGTTTTGCAGTTTTTCCAAATCTTTTCCAGACCTGGAAAATGCCATGTCAAAATTCCCTGACTTTTCCAGGTTTTTCATGACCGTATGAACGCTGATATTATTTTTTATACATTTTATTATGTATATTAACTGCAAAAATGTCAATAAAAGTCACTTAATTAAACTGTAGAGTTGAATTTTCAACATCAAAAGTCGACAGAGTAGAGATCAACATCTCAAAATGCAATTCACAGCTGTAATAAACGAAACACACTTGTGAATAACAAAATACAAAACCATTAGTAAACAGATATTTTGTAAACCTAAAGAAAATGAATAAGGCAAAATATGGAAAATAATAGAGCAATATTTTCACAACTAATGTACATCAATAAATCTCAGAAATTGTTGTCAGACCTGTTACTATTGACCTTATTCTGCAATGCGGAAGTGCACTCAATTTTGTGATTGTTTTAGAACTTCCGATTCAGTTGTCTATGGGAAAAATGACTAGGAATAAAAGGCAGAAAACGGTCAAACTACTTGTTCTACTAACAAGTGTTTGCATGACAATACAGACAAAATAGAATAATATAATAAGAAAATATCAGTTTGCAATATCAAGCAGCAAAACTAGCTGTTTTTAAATGTCTAAAAATGAATGGAAGTGAATGAGACCGGAAGTCTCAAGCCAAAAAGATTTTGTATGCGGAGAATAAGGTGAATAAATACAGCTCTTCTTAAATTATAACTCTACTTAACATAAATATCTGATACTTGGCCACACAATCTTATATTTCATTAATTCAAATATTTACTAGTTCAATAATCTCATAAATGATTTTTAATCAAGTTTATTAATTAGCGTTCTCCAGCCTCTGGCGCCTAGACTGCAACTCTACACAAGAAGTTTGGCCAGAGAAGAAAAAATGGTTACACCCAGCTAAGCCTGGTTTCTCTAAAGGTTTTTTCCTTCACTTTCGTCATTTGGTGAAGTTTGTTCCTTGCCACTGGCTTGCTTGGTTTGGGACTTGTGGAGCTGTGCATTGACGGATTTGCTCTTCATTGTTTGGACTTTCAATAGTGAAATTTAAACCACACTGAACTGAACTAAACTGAACTTCAACTCTGAAAAAATTGGACTGAAACTGTTTAATTTAATAGAACCTCTATGTTAAGCTGCTTTGACACAATGTACATTGTAAAAGTGCTATAGAAATAATGATGAAATGGAAAAAAAAGTTTATACTTATAGTGATGTTAAATGAATATACAAAAAAATGTCACTGAACATTACAGTACATCTAACAGAAATGATGCCTTTGCTTCACTAAAATAAAACACGTGAGAAAATATTTTCTCATGAAAATAATTGCCATGATCATATGAATTCAAGAGAATTCCTGCTCTGATTTAGTAACTGTTAATTCTGGCCTTAAAAGCTGTTTGGCCATAAGACTTCTCTGAAATGTAAAAAATACAGTGAAGCAAAAAATATAGTTTTGTTTTCAGAAATAATCAATTAAAGCAAAGTTACATGTAAGTGAGATTTTTTCTGAAAACAAGCTAAATGATCTGCTGATGGGCTGATTAAAATAATATTGTTTTTGGTTTTAAATTATTTTGCTTGTTTTAGGAACATTTTAAATTATGAATTATTATTCATGAAATAAAAAAAGTGTATTTACTTGTCTAGAAAATGCTTCTAGATGTAATATTTGTACATACACTCACTGGCCACTTTTTAGGTACACCTTACTAGTACCAGGTTGGACCACCTTTTGCCTTCACAACTGCCTTAATCCTTCGTGGCATAGATTCAACAAGGTACTGGAAATATTCCACAGAGGTTTTAGTCCATATTGACATGATAGTATCACGCAGTTGCTGCAGATTTGCCGACTGCACATCCATGATGCGAATCCCCTGTTCCACCACATCCCAAAGATGCTCTATTGGATTGAGCTCTAGTGACTGTGGAGGCCATTTGAGTACAGTGAACTCATTGTCATGTTCAAGAAACCAGCCTGAGATGATTCGTGCCTTATGACATGGCTCGTTATCCTGCTGAAAGTATCCATCAGCAGATCGGTCATAAAGGGATGGACATGGTCAGCAACAATAATCAGGTAGGCTGTGGCGTTGACATGATGCTCAATTGGTACTAAAGGGCCCAAAGTGTGCCAAGAAAATATCCCCACACCATTACACCACCACCAGCAACCTTAACTGTTGATACAAGGCAGGATGGATTCATGCTTTCATGTTGTTGTCGCCAAATTCTGACCCTACCATCCCAATGTTGCAGCAGAAATCGAGACTCATCAGACCAGGCAACGTTTTTTCAATCTTCAATAGTCCAATTTTGGTGAGCCTGTGTGAATTGTAGCCCCAGTTTCCTGTTCTTAGCTAGCAGGATTGGCACCCGGAGTGGTCTTCTGCTGCTGTAGTCCATCCACCTCAAGGTTGCAATAGTATCTGGATGCAGCCTTTATGATGCAAGCTGAGATTGCATCACTCAGCGATGCAATGTCAGACACAATGCACTCAATGGAGTGAGTGACGTCACTGTGAGGGGTAGGGTTAGGGGTGAGGTTAGGTGAGTGCATTAAAAAGCATTAGATGCAGCTCAGAATGCACTGCACCGAGTCTGCAGCCAGACCCCTCTCCAAGGTTGGACGTGTTGTGCATTCAGAGATGCTCTTCTGCATACCTCGGTTGTAACGGGTGGTTATTTGAGTTATTGTTGCCTTTCTATCAGCTGGAACCAGTCTGGTTATTCTCCTCTGACCTCTGGCATCAACAAGGCATTTGCACCCACAGAACTGCCACTCAATGGATATTTTCTCTTTTTTGAACCATTCCCTGTAAACCCTAGAGATGGTTGTGCGTGAACCAGCCAGACCAGCCAGTCTGGCACCAACAACCATGTCACGTTCAAAGTCACTTAAATAACCTTTTTTCCCCATTCTGATGCTCGGTTTGAACTTGAGCGAGTATACTGACCATATCTACATGCCTAAATGCATTGAGTTGCTGCCATGTGATTGGCTGAATAGAAATTTGCGTTAACGAGCAGTTAAACAGGTGTACTTAATAAAGAGGCCGGTAAGAGCATTTGCACTAGAAAAATGAGACAAAAACTCTAGAACTTGTTATTTTTGTGCAATGTAGAATTTCTTTTGCCATGTTAGAAAGCTCAAATTTAGTCAAGTAAATGATTAAGCAATCCGTGAATAAATATTTGAACCTTTGAGAATGAATCAAATGTATAAGTCGTGTTTGCATTCATTTTGTAAGCGAATTCAGTGTTTGATATGTAAAACTGACTGAAGCGATCTGTGAAATGAGTTTTCGCTCTGCTTTACCGTAACCAAGGGATTCCTGACAGAAACGTGGGTGTATCGACGTCTTCTGGCTTCAAAACTGGTCTTCTGGTCTCGGGGCTCAAAAGAGACCCACATTGTCGGCAGCTGAACCACATTTAGGTTTTGGCCAGTCACAAATATAACACGACCACCCCTAAAATCAAATGAAAAATGTTAGAGGAACGCCTAATTTACATGTAGAAGAGATGAAAGTAAAGCCCATTTACAGCAGGGATGATGACTGCAATGATAAAAGTATGTTTTAAAATCGTTTTATATTTAAAGGTCCAGTGAAGTGTTTTGAAACATGCATTATTATTGGATGTTTGACATGATCTTTACTAAAACATGAAAAGAGGGTGAAAGAGTAGCTCCTCCCCCTTTTAAAAAACAGCCAATAGTGCTTTGTTTTTTACCACAGCTCTGCAGTAAAAGTGGATGAGATCAAGCGCAATAAATGAAAAGCAAATGAGAAGCGTCTTGAAGTGGGCAGGCCATGTCAGATACTAAAGAGCATTTGACTGGTCAAGATTTAGTAGTTTGTTAATAGATTGTGTATTGGTTGTTTGACAAACTGCAAGTTGTGGATGTTTAGATAAGGTTTATATCTTGTAAATGCAAATTTAGTCACTGTTTTGGGTAACACTTTATTTTGATGGTCCATTTGTGTATAAGTGTCTACTTAATATCTGTTGATTCTGCTCTTTCAACAGACATTTAACTGACTATAAGAAACATTGCAAGTACATGTCAACTTACACTAACCCTAAGCCCACCCTAACAGTCTACTTATTATCTAATGAGAATTAGTTGCCATGTAAATGTAACATAAATTCCACAAACGGACTATATAACTAACATACTGATTGTAACATCTTAAAATTTTTTATTAATTTTATGAGACCTTAAAAATGTTTAAACTGCATCTATAACTGATGAATAATAATGGTGATAACATTAACAGCCATTCAGAATCAACCATTATGCAAGTATTTAAAGCTGTCAAAACATGAAACTAAATTTGCCTTGATCTTTTGACATTTGTGAGTAATATACATTTTATAGCCTAAATCATCATCCTCGTTAGAAACAAACTATTGATTTAATCACACTAAGTTGTACGTGACTTCTATTCTTGTTACATTTCTTTAGCATAACTGGCTTTTAGACTTATTTGTTGGCCAGTTGGGTTTTGTTCTATGCAATAAATATTAAACATTCCAAAGCCTGGTTTATACTCGACGCGTCTGCTACTTCGATTGACTGCACGCAGGGAATGTGACGTCATTAATGTGTTTGCAGAGGCTCGCTTTGGGTGCGCGCGGCATGATTTTGACTGGCGAAGCACACGACTGACGAGACTCGAGCGAACAGTTCACGCAGCGCCACATTTGATTTAAGTTGAATATGAAACACTTTGAAGAGATTTTGTCTGAAACAGGTACGTTTAATCTTTATAATCAGTCCAATCGTGATCATAGGGAAAGCCATATGACTAATAACTCTTGGCTAGAAATTGCAACAGCAGTGGGAAAGGACGACAGTTTTTGTTAAAAAAAAGTTTGGAAGAACCTGAGAGATACGTTTGTTCAAGTCAAAAGAAGACATAACAAAAGTGGAGATCCAGATACACAATTACAGAAAATGTTTTTCCACCAGTCATAGGTACACTGATGTATGTTACAACTTTGAATTTAAAACAATTTAAGAGTTACAAAACTATAATTAAGGAACAAATTATTTCTTTGATAACTGGAAAAGAATATTTGAACCTATCGGTTTACAATATACTGATGCCCTGTTTGCTAGGCTTTATTAGTGATAATGGTCAGGAATGTTAGACCATTATTGCCCTTTTTAACATCTAAGAAGAAAACAGAAACTAGCCAGACAGTAAATGTGTCAGTTGTGGAGCAGGCTAAGACCCAATCCCAATTCTACCCCTTAGCCCTTCCACTTACCCCTACCCCTCGTTTTGCGCGGTCACGTCAAGGGGGTAGTGGTGTCCCAATTCTCTTTAGCTTGACGGTGCAGGGCTTAGGGCAAGGGGTATACACCCCTTCAAACAAAGTTTTTTTTAGGAGCACACTTAAAACCATGGGGGAAGAAAATTTCCCACAATACACCAGCCACAATGGCAGTATTGCTGAACCCGGAAGTAAGGAGAGCCACAAATTAGTATTTTTTGTCATTATTACTAATTTTTACGACAAACAAATATATGTTTAAATATATTCATAACAGCATTTGTGTTTTACCGTCATGCTTAAAAAAAAACCACACAAAAACCCCCCCCCCTAAATTTCACAATCTATAATTCCTAATCATAACTCCTGTACAGCAGTCCCACAACATTCTGACACTCTATGACACTCGAATACCCTGTCAGAAAAGTCTAGTGGCTGAGAATGACCCTTTTATAGTGTCTGCTATAATGTTAATGTTGTGTTTGTGTGTTTACATAGATGAATATGGCCACTGTGTAAATACGCAGTACAGTTACGATCTTATTGCCACATTACATTGTTCTGATAACATAATATATGCCTTCAGTGATCTCCTGAAGATAAATACCAAAAATAACACAACTGGAATAACTACAGCAGTCGTGATCGTCTGATCTCATATGAGGCAAGAGATCGCGATGACATGTGATGACGTGTGCAGGTGTTGAAATGCTGGGGTAGGGGTACAAAAATTGAATTGGGATTGGGCCTAAATAAAAAAAAAAAAAAAAAAAAAAAAAACATCTGTATTTTTTAATAAGTGTACTTTTTTTTGCTTTTATTCTTGCCATAATAAAAAATATACTTGTAGAGCAACCCATATTCTGTTGTCATTAATATTTTAATAAACTTTAATAGGTAGAACTGTCCGAGATATGAACAAAAGCAAGTGATGCATCAATGTTTGATTTAAAAAAAAACTTGAATGGTTATGAAAATCTTTATAATCATAACAATTTCATATAAAAATAATTGGTTTAAAAATCTTCAATAATATTAATGATATGACGTAGTTTTGTAAACTTTCTATTTCTCTGTTTATCTGTCTGATTTTACAGTAGGTTTCTTTTGACCGCCCCCTATCATTTTAAAGAATATCACAACAGCGAACGTGTCAAGTATAAAAGCCTCGTCCATTTCGTGAGGTGTTCGTGCAGTCAGCGGAGGTCCGCGACACAGAGCCAGGCAGAGTATAAATCAGGCTTAATCTAAACCATCAATTATGTTTTATTGTTCCATCATATAAATGATAATATTTACAGTTAAATATTAAATTTGATAGGTGCCTCTGACATTGTCTAATAGCAACATATTATTGAATAGATGACAATGTTTTATATTATAAACGTATTCAAGAAAAATGTCACTTTTTTATTTTTTATTTTATTACTTTTTCCCCCCCGATTTCTGTTTAATGGAGAGATTTTTCAACACATTTCTAAACTAAACTAAATTTCTAAAGTTTTAATAACTCATCTCTAATAACTGATTTATTTTATTTTTGCCATGATGAAAGTAAATAATATTTGACTAGATATTTTTCAAGACATTTCTATACAGTTTAAAGTGATATTTAAAGGCTTAACTAGGTTAATTAGGTTAACTAGGCAGGTTAGGATAATTAGGCAAGTCATTGTATAGCGTTGGTTTGTTCTGTAGACTCAAAAGAAATCAAATCAAAAGAAAAAAACTAGTTTAAAGAGGCTAATAATTTTTTACCTTAAAATGGTTTTTAATTTTTTTTTAAAACTATTTAAGTTTTACTATTTAAATTTAAGACATACTGTGAAAATTTCCTTGCTCTGTTAAACATAATTTGGAAAATATTTTAAAAAGAAAAAAAATTCAAAGGGGGGCTAATAATTCTGACTTCAACTGTATATGGTAAGAGATGTTATGGTGCTCAAAAATCAAGCGCAGTGGTAGCAGGTAAAGGGAAAATAAAATGGGGCCCATAATCGAGCCCTGTGGTACTCCACAGGTAGCTGGCACTGAGAATGATGAAAATTCTCCAATTTCTACTGACATAGTCCTATTTGATAAGCAGGACTCAAACCAGCCTAATGCAGCATCACATAAACCAGTAAGTATAAAAGTCCACAACCACTTGATTAAGTTGTCATCTTTACTGTCCCTTTAAGACTTTAGCACACTCACCCGTAAAAACTCTCTGTAGGTTCTGCATTAGTAATGAGCGGATCCTCCATATAGCTGAAAAGGACATTATTCAAAAGTCTCTCTGCTTTTCCGAATACAACCCTGAGCGGCACATTTCCAGTTTGAATTGCGTGACTGGTGTGACAAATCATAGTTGTGTCACTCACTCCCTCACTAATGAAAAAAAAAACCCACACAGTTAGAGTTAAATAAATGTAGCCTCAGTACCTTTTTAGTGAACTGCATTTGCATTTTTGCCAATAAAAGGATGAATAATAATAGCACTCACATGCGACAGGGCTGTGAACCCAGGAAGGCCTGCAGGCCAGTGATTTGGTCGCTCCTTTGTTGATGGTTTTGTCCTGTCATGAGCTGTGACCCGTACACTCTGAGCAACGTACCACCGGCCAAGGGCCCTTTTTCTGGGACAATCCTGCTCAGCTGTGGGTTCTGATAAGAGAAGGTTTGCTGGGACTCTCCTCTCTCTGATCCTCTGACAGTGATGATGACCGGCCCGGCTGTTGCATTTACACTGGCCTGGAGCTCACATACTATCCTGAAAACAGAATTAAGCATATAAGAAGTCTGAATTGTCAGTTTATTTACACTAGAGCAGTCATCTTAAGGTGTGTTCACACTTGGGGGCCATTTACATTAGTGCGTTATTGTTTTAAGTTCATTAAGTCCACTAAAGGAGGTTGAGCATTTTCATATCTGGCTTCTAAACACTGGAATAGTCTTCATGATAATGTCCGATGCTTAGACACACTCTTTCAGTTAAAAAGCAGATTAAAGACTTATCTTTTTACTACAGCATATCCATAATGCATCACATAACTGTATGATCCAGTTAAATGCATCTTATTAAAGGCATTCTTTCAAACCAACTTGTGAAAAGCGCTGTACAAATAAACTTGAATTAAACTGAATATTAGAATAAAAACTCTCCCCATCCAGACTAGTGTTTTTAATTGCCTTTCAGAAAAACAGTCTCCATTCACACTATAAATCTTAAAACACATGATACATAACCAGTCACATTCATTGGGCATTCAGATATTTTGCCAGCATCTATATGTGCAGTGTACTGCCTGTTTAATAGTCATATGATCAGAGCTTAAAGAATTAGGAAACGATACACAATAGTCCAGAAGACCAGTCAGAAACTGATTGTGGATAGCCATGCCTCCGTTTTTAAAAGCTTGTGTTTCAGTCTGTCTCTACTGAAACAGAACACCAGCATATCTAGAGTAAAACAGGGTGTTTAGTGTTTTCAAATTGCTCATTTACACAGGTCAAAATAGTGTGGGCGCCAGGCATAAGCACAAAAAAACATATGTGTTTAAAGACAAAAACAAATTTGTGTTAATGGCGTCGGAGTTCAGTTCACTTGGTTTGTTTGGTGTGAATAATAATAAAAAAACATACAATTGGGCTTGGTTTGATTAGCATTTACATCGTAATCTTGAAGACAAAACCTAAAAATATGCGCGCACACACACACACACACACACACACACACACACACACACACACACACACGCACGCACGCACGCACTGTATATTTATATTTACAGTTTTATCTTTATGAGGACTTCCCATAGAATTAATTAATTTTATACTGTGAAACTGTATTTTCTGTCCCACTACCCCAACCCTACCACTAAATCAAACCCTCACAGTCAACATTCTGTATTAATTCTGTGTAATTTATGTGGCATTTTCCACATGGAGACCAAAACATTTACTGGTATTGCTATGCTTGTGGGAACATTCGGTCATTTGATAGAATACAAGGAACACTCAAACACACACACACATACTTGTATACACTACATATATGTAATGTATTTAATACTATAAAAACTACTTATTATATAGCCCTACCTCACCCGACCCCTAAACCCAACCCTCACAGGAAACATGTGACAAAATTTAATGTCAATAGACTCTGTTAAGTAAGAATCTTAAGCATTTTGAATTACAGGGACACAAGGTGTGATTCTGTAAACCACCTTAATAGAGTACAACTAAGTCATAACCTTGTCATTATACAACATTGTGTCCTTGTAAACCACATTTACACTCACATATGCACTGTACTCAAATGGCCTGCACAGTCACCAGATCTCAATCCAATAGAGCACCTTTGGGGTTGAGGTTGAAGGGAGATTCGCATCATGGATGTGCAGCCGACAAATCTCCAGCAACTGCGTGATGCTATCATGTCAATATGGACCAAAATCTCTGAGGAATATTTCCAGTACCTTGTTGAATCTATGACATGAAGGATCAAGGCAGTTCTGAAGGCAAAAGGGGGTCCAACCAAGGTGTACCTAATAAAGTGGCCGTTGACTTTACCTCTACACACACTACATACTACATTCTAATTGGCTTCATCACACAGTATATGCTTTGCGTGTTTAGTGAATGACATAATTAAATGTCTGATGACACATAATAAAACAACAATTAAATATTGCACATCTCTAAATGAAAATTCTTATATTGATATGGAATACAACCATGTTTAGTATTAATGATTTCTTCATGTACATCTCTCACAATCTTTATATAAAGTGACCTTCCCCTCCCTCCCTCAACTTGACATCTCTTCATTATTGAAGTTTTTTCTGACACAAGGGCGGGATCAACCTGCCAATCACATGAGATCCACCAATAGCAAACCCCAACGATCCATTCAATCCCCATACACAAAATCAGGCCCCTTCCTACATTTGCTTTTATTTAAGCAGCTGTTTTACTCAGATATGAATCCAAAAATGAGTATCAGAACTTGCAAATTTATTTTAAATTTAACAAAGGAGCTTCACCTGGTGGAAATGTGATAGGCTTCGGGTAAAGGTTTACAGGTCACTCCTGCCACAGTCACGCCTGCCTGGATGTCCTGAAAGCTCTGTCCCAGGTTCGAACCCTGGATCGTCAGCAGTATGCCGCCCTCCAGTGGCCCAGTGAGTGGCTCGACCTGCCCACGATGAAAAAAAGTGAAAATTACAAAGAAGTTCCACCTCTTTAGCATTGATGTCCAACAGCATTTATGATGTTTTATAACTTTGTTTTATGCAATTTATAATTTATTCATGTTATAATCAAATAGATGGAATTTTGTTTGTGTGCTTAACCTTGCTTCATAACAGCTGTGGCTTCGTGTAACTGATAACCGAAAAGTTGAATTCTGAGAACTTATTATCAGCAAAATGTTACAACTCTTTCTTTTGAGCTGCACTGCTTTCTCCATCTTGCAGTAATGTAGGAGTGGAGGCACAGATAGGATTGTGCAGGCTTACTCTCTCTTGTGTGTTCTGTTATGTCTATGTCTGTAACTTCTTAAGTGCAGAGTAGCTGTTCTACCAGATATCAGGTAATAGGTGGCCTACCATTGGTTGAGAAAACAGATGAAGTGAAGAGAGATGGCGATAAATATGGAAGGGGGGAGAGGAAATGTTTGTGTGCAGCTGACACAGCCTGGCTCTGCCACCCAGGGCCCTGTATGCTTTATTCATTTGATTCATTGGATTGATTTGAACTTATTTAAAGCCTCTGAACGATCTTTAAACCTGGGGGACTAGGGGAAAGTCCAACAGCATTTAACTGATTGTTTAGTCAGTTTGGCACAATGAATTTGGCACAAATGGTGCTAAATATAGTATTTTTTTAAACTTGTGTTTGGAGAGCACCTGCCAAATGTCTTGTGTGAATAATAATAATTTTTTCAAAGAACATAAAAATATAAATTTTCATAACTGGTGAAATAAAAGTAGAATTATCACTGCGTTTATAATCTTCCAAAAGCTGTATGGGAAAATATTAGGGCTGCACAGTATATCGTTTAAGCCTCGATATCGAAATGTGTGCATCTCAATTGTCACATCGCACGATATGCAATGTTTAGTTGGGATTATATTTGACCAGAGACCACAGCTCAAAACGTATGAGATTTGTGGAGACGCTGCAAAATGTAATCATAAAAGAGTGAATGTTTATCATCTGCAAAGTGTTTTAAGGCTTGTGGCTTTGTGAGCATTTTAAGAGAGTTCAATGCATTTTAATAGTGCATAAAGAGGGTTAATAAAGATTAATTCAATTAATTTCCTTTGGCTTAGTCTCTGATTTATCAGAGGTCGCCACAGTGGAATGAACTGCCAACTATTTCAGCATATGTTTTACGCAGTGGGTGCCCTTCCAGCCACAACCCAGTACTGGGAAATTAATAAAGTTAATAAAAATGCATTTTATTGAATAATTTACAGTATATGATGAAGACTATGCAATGTTATTTTACATTTGAATATTTAATTTCTTAAAAGCTGTTTATTTCACTTTAACACACTCCATTGTGTTTATCTATGACTAATTTGTTTATTATATGTATATACTAACTTACATAAAATATATTTTTATTTAAGTTCCCTACAAAATCATCTCAATAAATCTAAATAAATGACATTTCAAATATTAAAGTCATCTGGTGAACTTGTATTTACATCACATGTATATATAGCAAAGAAAAAATATTGCAATGTCAAATTTTTTTAATATCGTGCAGCCCTAGAAACAATTAAATCTCATAAAAGAGACAATACCTGTATTTGTGATGAAAAATATAACACAGAAAATTTCTGAACCATTAACGATAATAAAAACTGTTATTATTGATTGAAAACCAATAACAACTGATCATAAAATACAATTAATACAATATTTATGAAGGATCATGTGACAATGAAGACTGAAGCAACGACGAAAATTCAGCTATATATCATGGGAACATTGCAAAATATATTCAAAACGAGAACAAAATTTTACAATATTACTGTACTTTAGCCTTGGTGAGCTACTTTTAAAATATGAACAAACCTCCAAACTTCTGACATTGTTTATGTGTGTGTGTGTGTGTGTGTGTGTGTGTGTGTGTGTACTACTGAATACAAATGGCTGACAATATACAGTACTCAGCATATACAAGTACACCCCTCACAAATCTTTCTTTTAAATTCATATTTTTTATTAGAAGCTTTAAAATATTATATTTGTGCATATACATAACCAAATCTGGAGCTTATCTAACAAAATAACTTACAATAATAGTCCAAAAACTAGTACACCCAAATTTATGTTATAGAAAAATATAAAATATAAGTTTAAAAAAAGAGGAAAAATCAAGAGAAGCAAAAAAAAAAAAAAAGTGGAAAAATTGAGTTGAAATTTTAAAGGTTGTAATTTGTTTTGCAAAATTTAGCTTGAATTTAACTGTATTATCTTTCAGTTATGTTTGGTGACTAAAATATTATTTTAATAAATATATCTGTTTAATAAATCTGTTTTGTTTAAATGCAGCAACATTGCCAATATTCACTGAGAAATGGATAAAAGTATTCCTTTTCCAAATGGGGTGTACTCAATTATGCTGAGCACTGTATATGATTAAAGTAATGAAGCAAGCTCAGAAGTAAAACAGCACAAAATGTATGGCTGCTCTCTTGAAGCTCCACATGGAGACAGCTGCTGAATACCTAAACTAAGTCCTCAGATCCTCCAACACAAACGTCCACTTTTGAAAAGATCAATGACAGCTTCTGCTTTTACTTTTGACATTCACGCATTAGGGAGAAGCTTTTATCAAGCGGTATATGCTTCATCGCAGCATTCCCACGGAATCAAATCCCATAACTTTGATGCTTTGCTGACAGGTTTCTGATTATGCAAATGACTACATTATCTGTGCTCTTTGCTATAATGTACAACTGAAAAACCACCACTGATATGGAAACCTAAAATATCTTTAATTAAATGATAAATATCATGTAGGCCTGTCACGAAACCTACTTTTGTGTTGTGTGATATATTGCACCAAAATACATTGCAATAAACAATATTATTGTCATTTTAAGACCATTTTATGCCAGTCATTATAGACCATTTTGAGGCATGTAAACATAAACAATGGTCCCAATATATTTCCTCTTTTACATTTTTAATTTTTATAGCTTCTGAGAATCAAAAAGAGCCACATGTTGATAAATAATGTTATGACCACTGTTTTATTATTAAGTTATGAACGATTTGCCTCTTGTTACAGTTATAAAATAGTTTGACAACAAGCAGGAAATGTTCATGGGCCACATTGAAATGGTCTATATAATGCCAGAATGACAATATAATATCATCAAAATGCAAGTACACTCTTTCCTTTTATTGTTAAGAATGCTTGATTTATTTATAGTCATTTTAAACAGTTAGCTGCTCTGTGGGACTTCTAGTGTTAATAATTAGACAATGCAATCAGAATGGGAAAACGCATATCGTTAATAAATAATAATAAAAGTTAACCAGGGCTTAACATTAACACCCGCCAAATGCGGGTAGATTTCAGCTTTGGCGGGTAAGACAGACACTGCCACTAGCCACTTTGGCTGGTTGAAAATAATTTTAAATTGTGGTTTTCTTAAAAGCAGGGTTCGACTATAAGGAGGACCCAATATGAGTGCAAATGTAATCTTAGAATCGAGAAGCAGCACGACTGACAAAAATAATTGTGTTCGCGGGAGCAATAGAAAGCAGGTGAATAAAGAACGAGAGGATAATCAGTGGCGCTAACAGCAGATGTGATGCGCGCGACTAAAACGCGTGCACGCTGCTGTACTCTTGCTTGAAGCAACTGTGCCGAAAACGAAACTGTGATCGGTTCCCTTTCATATAGACCAGACAAAAAGTCATGCTAATGCACCCACAGTCTTGCTGCTTTCAAGAAGTCTTTTTGTAAGCAGCACCGGTTGCTTTCGCTTTGAACAGATTATTAATTGGCCTTAACCGTGTGATCATCATTTTATTATCACACACAGTATGTTTTACACCTGCTTTCTTTTGCTTATGTCTATTAGTCTGCAGAACAAACCATCATTATACAATAACTTGCCTAATTACCCTAACCTGCCTAGTTAACCTAATTAACCTAGTTAAGCCTTTAAATGTCACTTTAAGCTGTATAGAAGTGTCTTGAAAAATATCTAGTCAAATATTATTTACTGTCATCATGTCAAAGATAAAATAAATCAGTTATTAGAGATGAGTCATTAAAACTATTATGTTTAGAAATGTGTTGAAAAAATCTTCTCTCTGTTAAACAGAAATTGGGAAAAAAATAAACATGAGGGCTAATAAATCAGGGTGTTAAACAATTCTGATTGCAACTGTAGGCTATATGTTAAACTAATTTCCATGACTTTTCCAGGCCTGGAAAATTCCATGACTTTCCAAGTTTTTTCATAACGTATAAATTCTATATAGTGTTTTTTTAACCACTGCATACCTGTCAACCCTCCCTTTTTTCCCAGGATTCTCCCGTATTTTACAGTTCTATCCTGCTATCATTCGGTAAAGGTATTTTCCCGTATTTCTCCCGTATTTTCAGTCTTTCTCTGAAAGGGTGGAAATAAACAATTAAGAGCAAAGCCTCCCTATACGCAACCCATACAGCCGAACCACCAGTTGCTGCCCCTTGCTCTTAAATGTGAGTCTGTTCTGTGCGTTCGCTTTGTTTCAAACACTGAAATAAATATAAAAACGGCGGGATTCCCTTTCCTTTCATTACAGGTGCCGTCTCCCCTTTAAATGCAATTCTCAAAATAGTCATATAGCGGTGCATGCCTGTCAGCCCACGATGAAAAATAGAGGCTGTTTCCCAAACAGATTCTGTACACGCGATTTGAAACAGAGCAAAAGTCTGGGTTTTGGGTGCGTGTTTAAACAGACGTATACACATAATTAATAATAATTAATTAATTAATTAATAATTAAACTAATTTCGTCCTAAATGACCATAACAAGTTAGGAAAGCAATCGAATGCTTTCTTTATAATGTTAGATGGTTGCAAGTGACACCTGTTATTTAATGTAATCAAAAAAAAGAAAAAGAAAATCGAAATAAATAAGAGATTCATTCGTTGCTCTTTAATCAGAATGTGTAAGTTATACAGTGAGGAAACGGCTAATGAGATTTGATAGCTTGATTTTATTTTATTATAATAGCTATTAATTTTAATAAGCTGAACTGTTTGATAATGTATTTGCTGCTAATGTATACTATTTATTATTTCTTTTGTAAATAATAATAATAACACTTATTACTGACCATTTAACTGTTTATTTATAATGAAACAGCTCCAAATCAACATATTTGGGAATTTTTAAGGGGGGTGGGGGGCATCGGGGAATCCCTTATTATGGTGGGCATATCCCTTATTTTCAAATCCCAATGTTGACAGGTATGCCATACTGACACCTCCAATAGAGATGTTGCACAGCTAAAATGTTGCTAGAATTGTTTTTTATGTATGGGCAACATATATTGCATTACCTAAAATGATTGAGGTCATGTCTGTGTGTTTGTGTGATAATTGATATATTGATTATTGTGACAGACCTAATATCATGGTGGGTGATTAAATATTTCCCAGCTCAGATAGATGAATTTTGGAGCATGGATGGATGTACCTCGGTGATTAGAGGTGGAGGACAGGTGTCCATGGTTCCACTGGTGCAGGACTGGTTATACACACAGCCGGGGGTTTCATCAGCACACCACACACACCCATAACTGGCTGCAACCGCACGACACTGACTGCAGTCGGACTGACCCACTGAGCAGTCATACAGGTGCACTAAAACACACAAACACAAACACAGATGTAAAAACACTTACTAGACATAATACAGTTGATCAAAAAGGTTTTTAAGTTTGGAATTGTAGTATTATAAAGTAATATAAAGTTTTCTAACTGGCCAATGACATGATCTATCTAGTACAGTGACTCCCAAAGTGAGGGGTCGCGGGAAAATGGGGAGGAGTGGGGTGGGGTTGGGGAGGGGGGTTTGTTTGGTCATTTCCAAAAATCTAATTCATTTAATTAAACTATTAAATTTACCCGATTTTATCCATAAACTACAGAAGACAAAAATAGCAGTTAATAGTTGCATAAAACAATAACAACATGCAAATCAAAAGCCATCAACGTTTCGATTTTTCCATTAGATTGTGTCCCCTAGGGAGCCTACATTATATTAAAGACACAGGAATATCGTCAGATGCAGAAGATAGATTTTATGGCACCAGGTTAAACATTCTGACACCTTTACGGCACTCATGTACATTAAAAACAATTACAGGCCCGAGTTTTATTTTCCAAAACTAAACAAAGAATAGATTTAGGCCTATTGCTGTGTGCGCGCCATTGGGTGCAACGTTTGTACATTTATAACCACCTCAGAGGATATTGGGGGTCGCGAGTCAGTAGCTACGTTTCCATCTACCTATTTTTATGCATATTTTAGATATGCACCTTAACCATTTCAGCATTAGTGTTATTATTCATTTATTTTATTTTTGGCATAGTCCCTTTATTAATCTGGGGTCACCAAAGCGGAATGAACTGCCAACATATCCAGCAAATGTTTTATGCAGCGGATGTCCTTCCAGCTGCAACCCATCACTGGGAAATATACATAAATACATAAATTCACACTCATAAACTACAAACAATTTAGCCTACCCAATTCACCTATACCACATGTCTTTGGACTTGTGGAGGAAACCAGAGCACCTGGAGGAAACCCACACGAACATGGGGAGAACACGCAAACTCCACACAGAAACACCACCTGACCCAGCCGAGGCTTGAACCAGCGACCTTCTTGCTGTGAGGTGAACGTGCTACCCACTGCGCCACCGTGCAGCCCTAGTGTTATCATATATATATATATATATATATATATATATATATATATATATAGTTGAAGTCAGAATTATTAGCCCTACTTAATTTTTTTTCTTTTTTAAATATTTCCCAAATGGTGTTTAACAGAGCAAGAAAATTTTTACAGTATGTCTGATCATATTTTTTCTTCTGGAGAAAGTCTTATTTGTTTTATTTCAGCAAGAATTAAAGCAGTTGTAAATGTTTTAAACACCATTTCAAGGTCAAAATTATTAGCCCCTTGTCTACAGAACAAACCATCGTTATACAATAACTTGCCTAATTACCCTAACCTGCCTAGTTAACCTAGTTAAGCCTTTAAATGTCACTTTAAACTGTATAGAAGTGTCTTGAAAAATATCTAGTAAAATATTATTTACTGTCATCATGGCAAAGATAAAATAAATCAGTTATTAGAGATGAGTTATTAAAACTATTATGTGTAGAAACGTGTTGAAAAAAAATCTCTCTATTAAACTGAAATTGGGGGAAAAAAATAAACAGGGGGGCTAATAATTCTCACTTCAACTGTATATAATATATATAAATATATATATATAGAAAGAGAGAGACGTGCGAAAAAAGCAGCTTTTCCATCCAACGAGTCAAAGAGCACAAAGTCGTCACTTCCTGATAAACTGGCACCAAATATCAACAGTAAAAGCAGAATTTGCTGCGGTAGGAGAAGCTGCGTCAATCCTTTCTTTATTTAATAAATGACTTCCGCCTCAGAAGACAGATGCCAGCACACAATGAATGCGTGGCTGTGTTTGAAGGCATGAGGGGCGGAGCACAGACAGTTCTGGAGGCGAACGTGCTACAGCTACACTGTAAAAAATGCAGGGTTCCACACAATTCATTCAAGTTGTCCCAACACAAATTGATTAAGTTAACTTAACACTTTTAACAAATTTATATGGATTGAACATAAAAAAATAAAGTTGTCCCAATGAAATCTCAAGAATTGTGTTGTTTCAGCTCATTTTAAATAAGTAGTTTTTATGCGAATCACAACACAATGTACAATTATAAAACTAATCAGAAAATTATTAATCTGATTATTTTCAATGATTCTCAGTAGAAAAACGGTCATGATACTCACAGCGGAGATGTGGTGCTGAATCTATACGCTGCGTCCCCCATTGCAGGTACACAGGAGTGGAATATTCAAACTGCTTTCCTGAGTACCGGAACTGCACACAAAATCAATGTATAATCAGCCAGGTGCATGGCCACAAATTATGCACGACACCATCAACAAATCCATGTTTGAATTGCTATGTTTTTCTGGCTGCTGTCATAAATTACAGCCATTATCAGGGCAGACGTCACACATGAGTCTATATTAACTGCAGCGGCTGTGGAGCAATGTGAATAAATGGACTCTATTAATATCACCTGATGAGCCTCGCACTTGAACACATGCGTCCCCGTTTCTTCGCTGATATCCAATCTGGCCGGCAAACGTAGCTCCTGGCCTTCGATGATCAGCACGCAGGCGTAATCTTCCTCATCCTGTTCAGAAAACCACACAGTCAAATGCTAACGACGAGACCCCCATTATCATAAATGAGTTCACCCAGACCCTGGTGAACATGGGGAATAATGGCCTCTTAAAATGCACAGGCATGAAACGTCAAGGCCAACATATTGACTCAGGCACAATAGATGGGGTGGAATGATGAATGGCAGATAAGCTTCACCTCGAATATCTCCAGGTTTTTGCCCTGCAGTGAGAGTTCGGTGTCAAAGCCCACTGGAACAAGAGGAGAGCTCTGAAGGGCCCAGACGCAGGGGCAAGAGTCAGGCCCGCGGGGCATCGACTGCTCCTGTTTAGACACACACATAAACACACACACAAAATAAGACTTTCATTAATGGCAAAACTGACCTCTACCTACTCATTTTGTGTGTTAGAGTAAAATGCAAATGATCTGCAGAAGCTGTGATTTGATTGGACAGAGCAGATAAGAATGCATGATTTTTGATCAAGTTTTTTTTGTAATTTTGAACATAAAAATGTTTTTTTTTTCTAAAATTAGTTTTTGAAAGTTCATTTTATTATCAATAATAATAATAAAAAAATTATTATTAAAAAAAAACAACATTTATAAACAGCCATGGCAACAATATAAAATATGTATATATAAAATGCATACACACATAATAATAATAATAATAATAATAGCGACGCAGTGGCGCAGTAGGTAGTGCTGTCGTCTCACAGCAATAAGGTTGCTGGTTCAAGCCTCGGCTGGGTCAGTTGGTGTTTCTGTGTGGAGTTTGCATGTTCTCCCTGCGTGGGTTTCCTCCGGATGCTCCGGATTCCCCCACAGTTCAAAGACATGCGGTACAGGTGAATTGGGTAGGCTATATTGTCTGTAGTATATGAGTGTGAATGAGTGTGTATGGATGTTTCCCACAGATGGGTTGCAGCTGTAAGGGCATCCGCTGCGTAAAACATGTGCTGGATAAGTTTGTGGTTCATTCCGCTGTGGCAACCCCAGATTAATAAAGGGACTAAGCCGAAAAGAAAATGAATGAATAATAATAATAATAATAAAATAATAATTATTATTATTATTTATTTTGATGATCTAAATAATTTTGGCAAGAAAATGCTATTAACGTTAATAATTATTAATCGTCGGTTATTTTGATACATCAGCACATACAAATACAGTCTCAGTCATACAGTGGGGAAGAAAAAGATACAAATATACAAACAAGTAAACAGGATAATACAGTCAAGCTAGGAGGAAAAAATATATACCATAGAATAGAAAATCTGGAAAAATTATTGATGTAATGCCAAAGAGGTGTCCATAGCTGCTAGAAGTCATCTGACTTTTTACATGAAATTTTTAAGATATAAACATACATACAAAATAAAAAATTAAATAAATTGTTTAAAACCATATTATATATATATACCAGCAATGTGTGAAATACGGCATTCTATAGAATGTATAGAAAATGGATATGTTTTGCCTAAAAATGAACATCAATATATGAAATGATTGCCACTTTATACATTGCCTAGGCATTCTATAGAATTGCAGAGTTGTCGTGCGGCAAAGTATGTAACTAGCCTACCCCCCCATTTTTCCTGCCACTGATGTTAGCGGTGGTGCTTGGGTCGTTGTATGATGATGGAAATCGAAGCACGTGGGTGTTGAACATTACTGTAAGACAGTGTAATGTTGGTACGAGGTTTCACTACCACATCACAGACAATATTGTAACAAATATTTCAATTTCAGTTCTGCTGTCGTTGTTTTTCCGCTAAGAACATCATAAGCTTTATTTCGTATTCCTCCCACTTTAAAATACATAATGATTAATAAAGACTTTAGTTGTGCTCTGCTGATACTTTGCCTAAATGATACTTGTCATTCTATATACATCGTAAGAACTGTATAGAACGCATAGGAAACGTTTGGAAGATCTTAAAAAAAAGAAAAAAAAAGGATATTTTATACTTTGCCTAAAACCATCAGTTGTTCTTAACCACGTTCCTGGAGGACCATCAGCTCTGCACATTTTCCATGTCTCCTTAACCAAACACACCTGATTTAGATCACCAGCTCATTAGCAGAGACTGAAAGACCTTTAATGGGTGTAACAGACAAAGTAGATTTCCAAAACATGCAGTGCTGGTGGTCCTCCAGAAACGTGGTTGAGAAACACTGTTCTATACAATACTGGGATTTCACACATTGCCAATATTTATATAAAGGTACAGAAATAAAGACAGAATGTTAGATTTTTTTTAAAACAGAAGTCTAGTAAAAACAACCATAGTCCTACATAGCACTATGCTACACCAATGTAATACACAAAGAAATATTCTGATTATGAATGATAACTTATGAATACACAAAGAAATATTCTGATTATGAATGATAATCATAATATTCTGATTATGAATGGCACATGCCACTTTCGCCAGGATGCTCCGTTCTGTTTAAGTAGAAGGTGAAAATTCACATTTTAGCCATATAGACTCTTGCTCACTCCACCTAAATCACAGAAATGCATATCTGGCTAACCCCACAGCCCCACATTTAGAAAAAAAGTTTGAAAAGTTAAAAATGTTTGGTATTCTAAACATCAAGTCACTGGCATCTAAAGCACTTATTGTAAATGAAATAATAACAGACAATAACCTTAATACACTCTACCTTATTAAAACCTGGATTAAACAAAATTACGATATTAGTTTAAATGAAGCAACTCCTTTAGGATTCTTATACAAGCATGAGGCTCGTCAGACTGGTCATGGCGGTCAATCTTTAGTGATATTCTTAATGTTAATCAGAGAAACTGACTTATGTTTAACTCTTTTGAAGTATTGGCATTTAATGTTATGCTTCTGGATATTATGAAAAAAAACATATTTACTCTAGCTGTAATCACCGTATATAGACCCCCAGGACCGTATGTCAATTATTTCTGACTTACTAGTCAAAAGGGATAAAATACAATGTAGAAGATTTCAACATCCACGTAGATGACACTAATGATATATTAGGATTCGCTTTTACAGATTTATTACAGTCACTTGGGATAAAGCAAAACGTTATTTGTCCAGCCCATCGCATACTCAACCGCAGCCCACTAGTGGGACTCAGCTATCCTGCAGGTGGGCCGCAAGATTAAAATTAACTTTCACTATTATACTATAATTTTGGATTTAACTATCAGTAGTGGAAGGAGTACTGAAACTCATACTCAAGTAAAAGTACCATTTCTTGCCTAAAAATGTAGTGCAAGTACAGTAAAAAGTATCTGTTGTAAATATTACTCAAAGTATGAGTAAAAAGTAGACCTCTCAAAAGTACTTTCAAAAAGAGTAGTGAGTAGTGAGTAATATGCTGTACAAAACTGATGCATTTACATGTAATTTGTGCATGTGTGTGTAAATGTAACATTCTGTAGTGCATTTAGTTATTGCCCAGCAAGCACACAATATCATAAGACATTAATCTTAGGTTAGATTTAAGTTATGATGTCAGATGACCAAAATTCAATGTCTAGTCAGTGTCTAAGGACAATGTTATTTTGATGTTCAATAAAGACGTCAAATGACGTTGGTATTTGGTCGATTTTAGGTTGTTAGAAAGTGACCAAAATCCAATGTTGAGCCAACATCTTAAACCAACGTCATATTGACATCAAATACTGACATTTATTAATCAGGTATGGCAAACAAAATTCAACATCTGAAAGACGTCATAGTGGTAACATCCACACAATGTCAAGCTGTAACACCATTAGATGTTGATATTTGGTTGGTTTTAGGTTGGACATTGATATTGGCCTGACATAGGGTACTGATGTCAACCCGATTTTCATTTCAAAACAAAATGCAACGTCACTGTGACGTTAGGGTACCACGTCAATCTGACGTCATGTTGATGTCTTGTGCCTGCTGGGTGCTTAAGGCCATTTTGGTCTTCATACAGTAAACATCCATCATTTTTTCATCAGTGACATGCATCTAAACTGTCTCTGGGTCATTGCGTGTAAAGATTTTGGACATCTTCTTTAACACTTTTAATACTTCCAAACAGTTTGCTGCAATTATAAATCGCCCTTGTCTTGAGGTAGTTCATTATGATGCGATTTACTGTACCTTCTATGTGCGATTTGACTGGACAGGAATCATAGGACTGAATTTTCTAATCCCCATAGACAAGAAAAATAAAGTAGTGACTGCAGGTTGAAGGAGAGTAGTGGAGTAAAAGTATCAATACTGCACTAAAAATGTACTCAAGTGAAAGTAAAAGTACATGTTTTTAAAACTACTTAGTAAATTACAATTCCTGAAAAAAACTACTCAATAACAGTAATTTGAGTATTTGTAATTAGTTACTTTACACCACTGTTCATTATCAATATGCTATATTAAAATGATCGAAGTAATGCACTATTTTCCTGTTCTCTGATTGATTACTTACTCTGCGCAAAAACAGCCTCATGATCGCATCTGCAACTAGTACACGAAAGTCTGTTCACTCACAAACTAACGTTATGCATGAAGTGAAAGTGAAAGTCCCTATTTGTGTATTTTTGTGTGAACGCTTTAATATATATGCACAGTTGTCCAAATTAATGTCCTGTGAGTGTTTTATAATGAGCACATGCCCATACAGGAGGACCTAGCAAGGCTCAATGGTGTTTCTGCCATAGAATGTAAAATAAACTTGTATATGAGCTTCATACGTGCTCTGGCGGAACTGTTCAATGTTTCTGTCAGCGATCTCCCAATAATATCCAGCTACAAACTCAACCGCCATCAGATTGACGTGTTTCAACAGATTTAGGGTGTTTTAATGCATTTTGCATTTGTCTGTATATTTTTAAATAGTAGATATTTAATAGTAGATATTCAGTCAGTCCAGTTTAAAGCAGAAGCTGGTATTTTGCAGTCTTCCTGTTGACCTGTGGTTCTCTTTGAATCTGTATATGTTTTTTATTTTAAATATATAAAATTTATAAAAATAAATAAATGACTTATATATTATATATTACTATATATTCTCTCTCTCCTCTCTCTCTCTCTCTCTCTCTCTATATATATATATATATATATATATATATATATATATATATATATATATGTATATATATATATATATATATATATATATATATATATATAT
>CAIGQZ010033059.1:4665145-4732826 GCA_903798205.1 Danio tinwini | reverse complement strand
ACTTATTCATTTACATCTGTTACGCTGAATGGCAATAAAACATTGTTTCATCAATACTTTAATAATTAGTTTTTATTTAAGGTTATTTAAACAATTTAACATTTTACTATCATGTTATTTGTTTCCAAGTACACTGTAAAAAAAATACAGGCTTCCACACAATTCATTCACGTTATTAAAACACAAATTGATAAAGTTAACTTAACAAATTTAAATGGATTGAACATTAAACAATTAAGCTGTCCCCCCAAAAAATCTCAAGAATTGTGTTGTTTCAGCTCATTTTAAATAAGTAGTTTGAAAAAGCAGCAAAATCTTTTTTGAGTGTATATATATAAGCTATTTTGTTTATTTTATTTAAAACATACAAATAAAAGTGGAGTGTTGTGTAAGTTGTGTATGTGTTTGCATGAATTGTGGTTGTGTGTTTCCTTACGGTGAGGTAGCGTTGAGCCGTCCAACTGCTTTACAATCATAAAAGGTGACATTTGTATGCGAGATGGTCACGTCTCCGAACTTCAGTGCCATTCGAACAGAAACATGATCTAAAAATACAGAGATTCATATAAAATATCAGGCAAGCAAATGACCAATGGCAATTAAAAGCTCCTCTGTTTTGACCTAGATTTTCCACCTTGAAATGTGAGCACTCAATATTCAATATTTAACATGGGCTTAACCATCCCTGTACAGTAAATACCACAGATCTGGAGTATGATCTAGAGCAATGCACAGTTCATTGTCAGGATCTCTGCTGTTTGCCTAGAAGCTTTAATACTGAGTCCCGGCAGACTGACATTTTCTAGTTGCGCAGGAGATACGCTAATACCCTCCGTCAAAATAATCCCTGTAACCCAGATTCAATGTCAGGAAAATCAACTGAATCATCTTTAAATGTTGGCAAATCCCTGCTAATGCATATACTGTACACAAAATCCATGTAAATGTATTCGGACAAAACCACAACCTCAATTCAGAAAAGTTTAGACATTTTATGAAATCCAGTCAAATCAATGTAATTTGTTATTTCTCTTTAAATTTGATTTAAAGGTCCCTTGAAATGTTTGTTTAAAGTTGTTAGTTTCAGTCTGTTAGTTTCAAAGGGTCACGAAACACCACAACACATTTTTTGAGATGTTGACAGTCATATATGTGTCCCATGCTGCTAAAAACACTATTAGGACACATATATTGCACAAAAAAGTGAAAATTGGTTGTTTTTGCGTTATTTTGTGCAAATTCGTTCTTCCAGTGTGTAGACTTACTGTCTGTACTGGCGAGTACAACATGAAGTCTTTGAGTTTTCATGATTAATTCATGAGAAAGACTTGGTTCGAACTAATAAGCGCACTCTATTGTGAATAAGGCGCAACTTCATTAATATGCATGATAGCTTCAAAGACCTGTTACAAGGTTCAGATGGCAGAGACACGCCATGTTGTGTTGCCAACCGTAATTAAAACAAGTGGAAGAAGAATAATTATTTGGAGTCGTTAGTGTTGCATTTATAAATGTGCCTCAACAAAGGTTTTGTTTTCATTTCCCCACTATGAGGGCTCAGCTGGACTCACGTGTGGATTACTGTGGTCTGCTAACATGCGACAAAAATATGTTTGTAAGGAACATTTTTAACCCGAGAGCTTTTCGCATCTGTAAATGGTGAAATCCGGATTTGCCACTTGTCTCCTTTTAAAAAAACCCACTTCAGTTGATGTTGATTGTCATGTTTCTACAGATTTGGTAAGTGTGATCAATGTTTTTTGTTTATGTTTATTCAGATGGCAAAGTTAGTATCGTCAGCTGAACTGTTTCAGTTTTTAAAGTCTTACCTTAGTCAAAATGATTTTGTTACTAAGTTTACAGTATGTTAATATCACTACAATATTATGGACTGAAAGATCTGCTGTAAATGCTGCTCTCTGAATGAAATCATGTAAACACTAATCAAACTATCACTGTCGTGTAGGATTTTTGCCGCATTTTGTGACAGGATAGTTTATACACACACACGGCTGTGTTTGTACCGAGAAACACTCATATGCAGAGCAGGATTCGAATTCCATTAAAACAACACTCTTCCAACAGTTCCTCGCATCCAATATCCTGTTTGTCACAGGGGGCATGCATGACATGTTCCTGAATAAAAGTGAAAGTGCCAAACATCAGTTAAAGTCCACAAATTAAAAATGAAACACCCGAAATTAAATGAATCTCCAGAGGAAACGTGGACAGCACGGTGTCGAATTATGTGCAATAACATGTAAAACGAGATCAAGAAAGGAA
Source organism: Danio tinwini (assembly GCA_903798205.1). Classification (NCBI taxonomy): domain Eukaryota; kingdom Metazoa; phylum Chordata; class Actinopteri; order Cypriniformes; family Danionidae; genus Danio; species Danio tinwini. The sequence continues at coordinate 4,730,543 of CAIGQZ010033059.1, read as the reverse complement.
CCATGTAAACACAGTGACTGTCTGTCTCCCCTGCGTCTGTGTTGCCGGTGTGAAAATCAGCTGTAGTTCAGTTAAAGGTGCAGTAGGTGATTGTCTTCAGAAACATTTATTTGTTGTGCTGGTTGAAAGTCTCTTCACATTCCAATAGTACTGATTAAATAAATGATCTAAATGTATTTATATGTATTTTTATATTCTGGATCTACTTAAATATTGTCGGACTGACAAATAACTTAATTATGACAGGTAACGCAAACTGTCAACAATTTAAATTTGAACTTGTGCGCAGCCTCTTTAAGCAGATGCGAAGCACGGATCTACCACTGACACAGAGACATCAGGCAAACTCTGCATCAACCTGAACTTCTTTCTGAAAGACCAGCGTGGCCTTGTATGCATGAAAAGAAAGATGGTTTCTGAAAGGGCTTCTGCCAAAAATGCAGAATCAAAACTTTTCTAAACCCTGAATCAATATCGGAATTACTTTTGCACGCTGGAGGGCGATATGATGTTCTGCAGTTCAAAACAACGACCTGAAGGGTGACACCACGGCTGAAGTAATTTTTTTTAGACAGGTATGTTTTAAAACAATTTTAGTCACGCAAAGCTTATGTTGATTGTGTTTTTGCTTATGAATGGGCTTATATGCACAGAAGTGTTGTTCAGCCACTGAAAACATCCGGTGAAACATTGGCTATTTTCAAGTTCATGGAGTACCTTTTACAGCATCGATAATATAGTCAGTTAAATAGCTTAGCTGTTCAAGTGAAAAAGGAGATAAAACAAGCAATGTATGAGGATCAGCGAGCACAATTGAAAATAAAAAGTCCCTCTTTGTCTTGGTAACGTGAACATAAGTGTAATGTAAAAAGATGACAGGATGTTTCTGTTTTTAGCACTCTCCTTTTTTCTGATCTGATTTTAATTTTATTTAATAATAAAACATAAGTAAACATGCTCTTTCGCCTAACCAGCTTTACTGCGGTGAAGTTTGATTTTTATTCACACATTCGTTCATTTTTGAACAGTGACAGCCTGTGACAGTTTTGGGGAAATATAATTCCTGCACCCGATGGCCAGTCAACAACTACGCTTGATAAAGTGCGTGTCTCCATAGAGTTTTCTAACTGGTGAATAACAAGATTTAGTGTTATATCAAATCAGTGCATGTTCATGACTTATGAAGGCGTGGCTTTGAACGGCAGGGGAGGGTCGTACAATTTCTAAGCTATTTATGCTTATGCTAGCATTCTGGCAGATCACCTACTGCACCTTTAATGAAACTCCCCTTTTCATGCAAACACTTCCCTCTTCACCACTTAACACTCCCACCTAAACAGAGCTGGACTCACCGACTTTCCTAATTTTTTTCAAACTAGAGGTATAAAAACACCCTGCTGAGACAGGGGGGTTTCAAGGATCTTTAAGGATATCTATTAGCTATAGCGTGCTCCAAAACAGTGACAAAATTCCTGTTCAGAAAATATAAAACTAATATAAACATCTAAAGCTTGCAGTTTGTCACTTACACCTAATTCAATCAAATCACCCCCATACTTCAGTTTCTCCTCAAATGTTCTGACCAATCAAATGCTTTCTAGTATCTGACATGCCCCGCCCCCTTCAAGACCCTTCTCATTTGCTTTTCATTTGATGCGCTTGATCTAAGCAGAGCTGTGATAAAAACAAAACACCATTGGCTGTATTTTTAAAAAGGGGGAGGAGCTACTCTATGTCCCACCCTCTCTTCGTGTTTCAGTTGAGATTACATCAATCATCAAATAAAAAAATGCACATTTCAAAGCATCTCACGAGACCTTTAAGGCCATAGTTCACCTAAAAATGTAAATTTCCTGTTAATTTACTCCAAGATGAAGGTGACTTTCTTCCTTCAGTAGAACATTAATGAAGATTTTGAGCTAATCGGTGGTCCTTGGTTAATTGTTATAATAGGAGTGAATAGTTGCAGGTTTTGTATGACAAATAAATCCATGTAAATTTATTTGTGTGACAAATAAAAATATGGTCGTTTGGAATTTATTAAATAAAGGTTTTGTAATACCAGTGTAAAATTTAAATAAATTACAGTAAAAGTACTGTATTAATTTTTAAATTAAAATGGGGTAAAGAGTATTTTACCATAAAAAGAAGTTGCGGTAAGGCTATTTTACTGTAAAATGAAATTGCGATAGTGGTCCTGGGACTGTAAAACAAATTTACAGGTAAGTTACTGTGCAGTTGTGGCAAATTGCTGGTAACAATGCTGCCAGTAAGTTACCACAAAAATACAATAAAATGTCCAACAGTGTACTTTAGAACTCCATTCACATATGTGCTGAACTGATTGACCAGGCTGTGGATTAAAGCTAATAATATTGTAAATAATTTTCCACTTCTTACACAGACCGATCATTTTGCTTCACAAGATCTCAGTGTGTAATCAGGAGCCATGGCCATTGAATTGGACTCCTTTGTGTGTGTTTACTTTTAATCTCAAAAGACTGTCACCATTGAATGCCATTATAAGAATCACCAAGGACCACAGATTCAGCTTAAAATCTATGGGTGAGTAAATTAACAGGACATTTTCATTTTTGGGTGAACTATCCCTTTAATGTGCGCTTTCATAAAAGCATGGCAACCAGTTTCAGTTAGATCTGCAAGATTAATCCCTAAGATTGCATTTTTAATCCAAATACCTAAGAGATCTTAAATCTTAAAGATTGTGATTTGCATTATGTTTATTAAACCTTTGACAATCACAACTGTGACATTTAAATCTGCGTTAGAGCAGAGACATTTGATCTAGTTTTGTAAGTTGATGTTACACCATGGTAAACAAACGTCTGTCCCAACATTTTGGAGTGTATTCCAGACATCAAAATGATTTTATATGTACAGAATACAATTTACTTTGTCAGTAAAAAAAAATAAAAAATTACGAACAGAAAACATACTCTATGAAAATATCCTTGACTGTGCCTGTGCACTTTCATAAAAGCTTGTTTCAGACAGATCTGCATAATTTCTCCAGAACTCAAATATGCTAATTAAGAATTAAGTTATTTTTAATACTAATTGATGACGATTTGCATATGTTTATTAAACCTATGAGGTACATCAGAAGCCATGAATGGCTATGAAAGCTAATGTGATTTATTATAGAATACAATTTACTTGGTCAGTGAAAATATAGGCTTTTTTATTTTATTTTATAAAGGTTACAGTGAATTAACAAGTCACAAATGCTAGATTGTATTAAAAATAATAAAATCTAATTTAATAACAATAATAATAATAATAACTTAAATTTACATAGCGTTTTTTTCTGGACACTTAAAGTACTTTATACATTTTTGGGGGAAATCTACACATCCACCACCAGTGTGCAGCATCCACCTGGATGATGGTGTTATTAGTAGAGGTGGGTAGAGTATCCAAAATCTATACTTAAGTAAAAGTACAAGTAACAATCTTAAAAGTTACTCGAGTAAGAGTAATAAAGTATCTGATGAAAAAATTACTCAAGTAAATAGTTATTATACACAATATAATATATATACACAGTTGAAGAAAAAATTATTAGCCCACTTTTAATTTTTTTTTTTTTTTTAAATAATTACCAAATTATGTTTAACAGAGCAAGGAAATTTTCACAGTATGTCTGATAATATTTTGTCTGCTGGAGAAAGTCTTATTTGTTTTATTTCGGCTAGAATAAAAGCAATTTTTTATCTTTTAAAAACCATTTTGAGGTCAAAACTATTAGCCCCTTTAAGCTATTTTTTTTTCGATTGTCTACAGAACAAACCATCGTTATACAATAACTTGCCTGTATAAAAGTCTGTTGAAAAATATCTAGTAAAATAACATTTGCTGTCATCATGGCAAAGATAAAATAAATCAGTTATTAGAAATGAGTTATTAAAACTATTATGTTTAGAAATGTGTTGAAAAAAATCTTCTCTCTGTTTAACAGAAATTGGGAAAAATATAAACAGGGGGATAATAATTCAGGGGGGGCTAATAATCCTGACTTCAACTGTATGTATATATATATATATATATATATATATATATATATATATACACACACACACACACACACACACACACATACACACACACACACAGTTAAAGTAAAAATTATTCAGCCTCCTGTGAATTTCTTTTACAAATATTTCACAAATGACATTTAACAGAGCAAGGAATTTTTCACAGTATTTCCTATAATATACTTTTTTCTGGAGAAATTCTTGTTATATAATGGCTAAAACTAATGCTGTTTTTAAAGTTAAAAACTTAATTAATAATGTTAATCAATATTACTAGCCCTCTTAGGCAATATTTTTTTATTGTCTACAGAAGAAACTACTGATAAGGATTTGCCTTACTAACCTAATCTGCCGAATTAACCTAGTTAATCCTTTAAATATCTCTTTAAACTGAATACTAGTATCTTCAAAAATATCTAGTAAAATATTATGTACTGTCATCATGGCAAAGATAAATGTTGTGCTGATAAATCTTCTTTCTGTTAAACAGAAATTGGGAAAAAATACTGTATAGAGGGGGGCTAATAATTCTGACCTCCTTTTTATCATATATATAAGAAACAGCAGTTTCTTTAGTTATCAATAAATTTAGTTATCCATTAATTTAGTTACCATTAATAAGGTTCAAATTTGGATAATATCGACACTCACCACCTGTTTATGTATTCCATTCATTTATGTATATGTTGCAATGTCAGTTTAATGTACATGGATCACATTATCAAACTATTCTTGTTGACATCTTGGAGTGAAAATATAGACTGAACTCGAGGCTGCGGGTGACCTGGTCTGATAACCTCACTGCACAGACAGTGTGACCGTCCTTCTCGGAAGCGTAGATGGCCATGGCATGACTGCAGTATGAACTCGCATGTCTTCCTTGGCTTTAGCCATCATTCCAACATAAGCGCGTACTCTCTAACCAAATGAAAGCGGGAGACGAGTCTTTATAGCAACCTCTCGCGACACAAGCTCTCTAATGCGGAGCCTTGCGATATTTGCCAACAAGTCATATGAATCATATGTATTATCATTTGACAGTAACAGAGGAACGCCGCCAAATGTAAGAGTAATGGTTTTTCTCAAATAATTTACTTGAGTAAGAGTAAAAGTACACTTTTTTCACGTTTACTTGAGTACTCAAAAAGTACACATTACCCAACAATTTTACTCAAGTAATTGTAGTTATGGTAACTAATAACCTTATTTTTTCAGATTTTGATTGTAATGCAATAATGTACACCTTTTGTAGAGCTCCTTTGAAACTAATTATTGTGAAAATGCTATACAAATAAACCTGAATCGAATTGGTTTGGCTTTCAGTCTCTCAGCTCAACAGTTGGTTGCTGGGATTGAAGCGTGTTGGCAGTGTGATGGAGTCAGCGTGGCTCACCGTTGCCTGGCGGACTCGGCGGGAGCAGCTCCGGCGCCGGTGATTGACATGTGATTCTGTTCTCCAAGACAACCGCAGGCTGAGCAGCCAAACTCCCAAAAGCACAAGATAGAGACTCATCCTTTAACAAGACTGGCAACTGTAGAACTGTGAAAGAGACCTTAAAAGCACAGAAGAAGAAGGAAAAAAAAACAGATCAGACATTTTAAGACGGTGCAAGGCCACGGTTGGTCTTGTGAATACTAATAGGAGATATTGTCGATACTTTTGTTTTGGATGCTGGTGGGGGGTTTTTGTGCTCGGCTTGTTAAGACCAAGGTTTTCGGGGTATGTGTAATAGTCTGTGGGTATTGCATAAGATGCGATCTGGTGGAGTCTGTCGGTGGTGTAGCAAAAACCTACAATTCTTGACCTGTTATAAAAATGTTATTGTGCAACTGAAGACCTCGAGCACAGTTTGCTGTCTTTTATTGACACATCTACTGTTGGAGAAAGATGGTATCTAAAAAACAATGACCTTTTGTATGCATGACATGAAATGAAAATTTGTTTCAAGAAAGCATTTGATTCAACAATGACTTTAATATGACAGTAAATTCAAAAAGAACAAAAGATAGCAGAAGCTGAAGACTTTAAAATCTGAATTGAATATGAATCACTTTGAAGAGACTTTATCTAAAACAGGTATGACTGTACAGACATCTTTATGATCCGTCCATGCTCGATCATAGAGATAACCAGATCGAAAATAATTATTGAAGAAAGAAGAACGTTTTTTTTTTTTTTATTTTGAAAAAAAATTCAGGGATAAGTTGGTTAAAGCCAAAAAGAGAAGCTATGGCAGAAGTGGAGTGGTTTCAATACACAATCACAGAAATGTTTTTTTGCCATTCATAGGTTTTACACTGATGTAGCTATATATTGCAATTTTGAATTTAAAATAATTTAATAGTTACAAAACTATAAATAAGGAGCCAATTATGTCTTTGATAACTGGAAAACCTATTGGTTTACAATATACTGATGCCTTGTTTTTCTGGGCTTTATTGGTGATAATGATCAGGAATGTTAGACCATTATTGCCTTTTTAGCATAAGTAGAGGACACAAACTAGCCAGACAGTAATGTGTGAATTGTGGAATGAGCTCGCTCGCTCAATCCATCCATCCATCCATCCATCCATCCATCCATCCATCTACAGAGAGATTATTTTGAAAACACATTTCTAAACATAATAGTTTTAATAACTAATTTCTAATAACTGATTAATTTTATTTTTGCCATGATGACAGTAAATAATATTTGACTAGATATTTTTCAAGACACTTCTATACAGCTTAAAGTGACATTTAAAGGCTTAACTAGGATAATTAGGTTAACTAGGCAGGTTAGGGTAATTAGGCATCTGTATTTCGTGATGTGCGTGTCTGCAGTCCTTTACTGACAGCCGTGTGTGTGGATCTTGTCGCAAAATGTGGCGAAAAATCCTACATGACAGTGAGTAATAGTTGGATTGCGGTGTTTATTTCAATAATGCCACTAATATATGCATACTCCACATGTCTTAATTCCATTTCTATTTCTATTTCAATTATGACTTTAGTCGGATTAAGGTATTCAAAAATCACTGTGTACATGGTAGACTCTTAATCAGAGTATTGTCTTAATCATATTAAAATCATATTAAAGTATTGTTGCCCATGTAAATGTACTCAATGTTCGACTCAATCACACCGTCAGGGCTTTGCGAACTTGGCTTTGCGGAGCAGCATTTTCTGTATGTACGTACATCCAAAACAAGTAGGCTATGACTCACGCTTACTGACAGTGGAAGATGATTTGCGGTTAGTCGTGTCAGGAATCCAACCACAGATTAGCTTGTTGTCCTCACAGAAACAGGCTCAGCCATCACACTGAATCAGGTAAGCTGTATATTTATGATTAAATGTAATTAATGCTATGCACTTTAAACGCAGCAAGTAACATGTGAATGATGTTTGGACATACATTATAATTTTAGCTCGGAGAGGGGTGCCTGCGGGGGGCGCGAGTAAAACTCGACAAACTTGACGGGGGGTGGGGGGTGGGGGTGAAAACACCTGACCTAGAGTAGGAAATTGACAAAATATGGTTCATTGCATTTGCAGGCCAAAAATTAAGTCTCACAGCTTTATCAGCCTTATCACATAACACCTTAATAAGCACCGTGTTGCATGTCGGTCAGGGAGTCACTTCCTGTCTAAGTGTGCAGTTCTTGGCTAAAATAAGCCGTAATGAGGAGCGCACAGACTGTAATGTGACAGCGGAGTGTGGGAGGTGATCTGGGAACAGAGTTTTTATACCTCTGTCTGCTCTTCTCTGCTCTGGATGGAGGGTTCCAGACTCTGGATGGACACACACTGGCGCTCGTGGCTGTAACTCCAGATCCAGTGATGAGGCTGAGCGTGTCGTGTGCAATCCATTTTCCGCGTGCATCTGACACACAAAAACACACGAGATGAGATAAGAGGCTGCTGAAATTTGCAGAGATTTTAAGATATCTTATAATAGCAAACGTGTTAACATTAGGGCATGCAAACAAAGTCTGAGATTTTTAATAAAAGTGGATGGTGATGTTGAACTCAAACATAAATTACTAAGCACTTTTAAAATGCCACAGAATTAGTCCATTGCATGAGAAAGCAAGACACTTGAAAGCTTCAGGAGAACAGGATGATTATTTGTGACTAAATTAAATATTGGACGGTTTCTAAACTAAACGTTCTGGTAACACTTTGGAATAATGATCTATTAGTTACTTTATTTACTAACTTTAACTAAGTATGAATAATCTTGTAAAACATTTATTAATCATAGTTCAAAATGTACTAATGCATTATTAAAATCCAAAGTTGTGCTTTTATTGCCAAGTGTGCTTTACACACACACAAGGAATTAGTTTTGGCTACAGAAGCTTCTAGTGTACATAAAGTGACAAGTGACAACACAAAATTAAATGTGAGAAAAGAAAAAGGCAAAAATTCCACTATCATCTCCACTGTTTTGAGCGTGTTTAGCTCCAGGTTGTTGTATCTGCACCATAAAGCCAGCCGCTCCACCTCCTGTCTGTATGCAGACTCGTCACCATTCCAGATGAGGCCGATAACAGTAGTGTCATCCGCAAACTTCAAGAGCCTAATGGAGGGGTGCTTCAGTGCTGATGGTGCGACTGTCGGATGTGATTTTACCTATTCTGACTAGCTGTTGTCTATCTGTCAGAAATCTGGTGATCCATTGACAGACAGAACTCGGGACAGACAGCTGGGTCGGTTTGTTCTCGAGCAGTGATGGGACGATGGTGTTAAAGGCAGAACTGAAGTCCACAAACAGTATCCTTGCGTAGTTCCCTGGTTTGTCCAGATGTTGCAGAATATAATACAGTCCCATGTTGGCAGGGGGTCCAGCAAAGGTCCAGTGATGTTTTTCAGATATGCTAGCACCAGTCTTTCAAATGACTTCATGGCCACAGATGTTAAGGCAACAGGTCTGTAGTCATTGAGTCCTGTGATCTTTGTATTGGGATGATGGTAGAGCATTTGAAGCAGGATGCATTTGTTAGCATTATTTAATGCGCTATGAGTTAACATGAACTAACGATAACATGAACTAACGTTATTTAACTTAAAAAAAAAACATGAACTAACATTAACAAAGATGAATACCAAAATAAATGTATGACTAATTGTTTCTTCATGTTAGTAAATACATTAAAGTGTTGCCAGTTGCTCTCACGTCAGTTGTAATGAAACGCTTTGAAAAGTATATGGTGTCAGTGTTACGACAGAATATTAGTAATCAACTTGATCCACTTCAGTTTGCATATAGCAAAGGAGTAGGTACATGTGATGCCTTTAATAGTCAGTTGCACCTTGTTTTTAGTCATTTAGAAGGCCCTGATGCATATGCACGTGTACTTTTCTTTGATTTCAGCTATGCGTTTAATACGGTTCAACCACATGTTTTGATTAGGAAACTAAAAAAGTTAGGAGTAAATCCTACAATTATTGAACGGTACTACTCCTTTTTACCAAACAAAACTCAGGCAGTCAAAGTAAATAGTAGTTTGTCGCAAGTTAAATATAGTAGTTCTGGTGTCCCTCAGAGTTGTGTGAGCTCATCATTTTTGTTTACTTTATATACTAATGAGTGCTCAAGTTACTCGTTCTTAAATACTCAGATGATATGATAATTTTAAGTTTGCTGAAAAAACAAGATCCTGTTTCTGTTTATTTTTCTGAAATTAATTCATTTGTTGAGTGGTGCACAAAAAAAAACTACAAAAAATAAAAAAAAAAACTAAGGAAATAATTTTTGATCCCAAGCGTGTTATTGAGCATTCACCAGTGTTTGTACATAATCAAGAAATCACTCAGGTACGGTCATACAAGTACTTGGGAATTTACATAGATTGGTCTCTAACATGGGACACTCACGTAACCTGGATTTGTGAAAAGCTTCACCAAAGACTGTATTTTCTATGAAGGTAATGGTTCTATGGTGTTGACAATAAAATCATGTACTTATTTTATCAGGCTGTATTTGAGAGTGTCATCAGGTATGGTCTATCTACATGGTATGGTAATCTTTCTGTAAACCTGAAATCAAAAATTTGTAATATTATTAAAACTGCTACGAGACTAATAGGATCTGAAACTCTTACTAGTACTCAAACACTTTATGAGCAATACCCTCTGAATAAAGCGAAAATAATTCTGAACAATCCATCTCATGTACTCTTCCCATTTTATGAACATTTACCTTCTGGTAGAAGATACAGAACCTTCTGCTGGAAGCGGAACAGAGTTAAGAACCCTTTTATTCCAGTCTCAATCAGACTATTGAACACTCATCGATAGTGTGCTTATGTTTTTCTTGTTTGTAATTCTTTTGCATACTTGCTTATTTTATAAACATATTTGGTTAACACTTTAATTTTAATAACAATTCACAAAGGGCTTCACGGTGGCACAGTGGGTAGCACGATCGCCTCATGGCAAGAAAGTCGCTGGTTCGAGCCTCGGCTGGGTCAGTTGGCATTTCTGTGTGGCGTTTGCATGTTCTCCCCGTGTTGGTTTCCTTCGGGTGCTCTGTTTTCCCCCACAAGTCCAAAGACATGCGCTATAGGTGAATTGAAAAAGCTAAATAGTCCTCAGTGTTTGTGTGTGAAAGAGCGTGTTTCACAGTGATGGGTTGTGGCTAGAAGGGCATCCGCTGCGTAAAACATATGCTGGATAAGTTGGCAGTTCATTCCGCTGTGGCGACCCCTAATGAATAAAGGGACTAAGGCGAAAAGAAAATAAATGAATGAACAATTCACAACTGGCTTATTATCTGCCTATTATTAAGACATTAACTGTTTATTAGCACTTATAAAGTTTGATCTTATTTTACATAAGTAATCCTACCCAATACTTGTAAATACCTATTAATAAGCAGCTGATTAGTAGTTTATTGAGCTCAAAGAAATAAAAACTGATTGTATTGTGACACAACCCATTTGTTCATGCACACTAAGCAAGCTAATACACAACACACACATGAAGTTAAATAAATGAGGAGGCATGTGGACATAACACAACATCTAAATTAAGTCATTTTAGCATGTCAAAGTTAAATTTAAGCATTTCAAATATATTTTCCCAACAATAAAAGTGTGGCTAGTGAAAATGGCGAGTGGCTAGTAATGTTGGAAATCTACTAGCCACAATGGTTCGTGATCAAAAAAGTTAATGTCAAGCCCTGCCGTAGTGTATGAGTGTGTGTGTCAATGAGTGTGTATGGGTGTTTCCCAGTACTGGGTTGTGGCTGGAAGGGCATCCACTGCAAAAAACATATGCGGGAATAGTTGGTGGTTCATTCCGATGTGGTGACCTCTGAAATAGAGACTAAGCCGAAGGAAAATTATTGAATGATAATAGTGTGATTTTCACATTAAAATATATTGTGAGCCATAATTAAAACAGAACTGTTTTGTTGCATTACTGTGATCATTGTAATGCATATTATCAGAACGATCTAAATAGTCTTACTACCACAAACATTCAACAAATAGTGTAGTATTAAACCTAAAAATGATCCCTAGAAAAATGTCCCAGCGTTACACAAATAACCCACAATAGCTGAGCCGGTAGTGCAACTGCAGTGGAAGCAGAAGTCGTTGAAAAAAAAAAAATAGGAATCATTTCCATAGATCCTTGTATGATTAAATGTGATGTTTATGTAAAGCGAGAGGTGCGGCCTGATGGGAAGTGTGTGTTGAAAGAGCAGGGGGTGGTTGTATGCATGTGTGTGTGTGTGTAACAGCAGTCAGGTGAGCTCCAGTACCTGCCCTCCAGCGAACACCAGCCGCAGTAGGGATCTCTATTCGACAGGCAGGAGTGGCAGTCTAAATGCTTCTCACACTGAGCCACATGGAGCTTCGTAACCTGAAACACACAGAGACACAAATCACAGGCCCTGAGCACCGATCTCAAATTGCAAACCGATAAAACGCAACAGAATGCAACTTTTGCATAAGCGAACAGTGTGATTCTGTTTGACTGCCAAGATGAATCCACCAGCAATTACACGACAATGGAGCACTTCCAGCGTTATAGATGTGAAATTTGAAGTAAAACCAATGCACATAGAAAGTATATGTTAACATTTGCTTATATTAAAACAATCAATTTACCACAGAGTTATGGGATCAAAAAGATATAAATCTGTACATTTTTTTTTATATATTTTAAATGAGGAAAATAAACATGCGTTATGGATGTGACCAAAAAGGTTTGCGCGTTTACAGTATACAACATACTGTGTAGAAATTATTTTAATTAAACTGCACATCCAAATAAAATGAGGTCAATCAAACAGATGAGCAGGCCCATAGCCAGCTTGGCAAAAGGGGTGGTTCTTTTTTTTCTCTCAAAAAGTGGACTTTTTGCAGTCATTCGACTCTTTTTCTATTTAATTATGAGTTTTTAGTGACATTTTAAGCATTATTTTTAGCTGGATTTCACAGCAAAATCCTCTTGAGTAAAATGCACTCAGTTCAGACAGTATTTGGTCTCTCTTTAAATAAAGGCCAAACAAGTCAGTAATAAGTAAAGCTGCTGTGGACCTGCTTAATGATCCTTTGCTGAGATTTTGAGAAATTCAATGTATTATTTTTCAGCAGATTTCTTCTAAGGATATGACTGAAGTCAGCTGTAGTTGCAGGTGTTCATCATCAGTGCTCAATCATCACCGAATTAATCCTTTCATTGTCTCATTAACCTGAGTAACTTTAACTCAATTTAGAGAGGGATCAAATACTATCTATAAAATCTATTGATTTTGCTGTGTTGTTTGCAATTGGCAACCTCCCGCTCTCCCTCGTGAAGCAAATACAGAAGTAACTGAAACTGCAATTCATCGAAATTTTGCTAGTCCTGGCTCCATAATAGAGCAAATTTTTTATTAAGCCCACTGTTAAAATGGCTAACTTTACAGCAGAAAAAAAGGTGTTTACAGCCTGGTATAAAGAATGATTTTGGTTCATATAGCTAATATCAACCTTCATGACAGTTGTCAGGGGGGTGAAATTTTTCACTCATCCGTTTTGTTTATATTAAGTTATATTAAGTCTGCATAATTAAGGGCTTGGCCACTTGAGTGACAGCTAGGTCTCGCTGGTCGCCGTCACTTCACCTCAGCTGATTCCGTCTGATTAGCCGCTGAACTCAGCATATACATCATATGTTTGTTTTGTTTTATGTAGCTTTACACAGTCAATCGCTTTTTGGAATTATTTCTTACAATTATCAGATGATATAGCATGCTGTATGCACTTAATTGTGCTAACAAACCGTTCACGTGGCCTCCATTTTCCAGGTGAGTGAAATTATATACGTATACCATCTCTATAAATGTATTTGTTTTATTTAAGATCATTTATAATTTTCTTTAGACCTGTAAAGCACTCCAGAATCTGACTGCACGCGTGAACATTATGAGTTTACTCGATTCATTCGCACATCAAATTCACTTCACAACAGACGCGGATTTGCATGATGGGCAGGGCTTCTGTGTGCCTGGTGATTCTAGCTTTGTTGCTAAATGGCTAACATGGATTTTATATAAAGAATAGCTGTGTTTATGTGCTTTATGAAGGCTGAAAAACAGCGTCGATACATCTGGAGCCGTGTCTGAGTCCACTAGATCCTTTCAGAGGTGCACCCAGCTCTGTGAGCTCATAAACTCCTCCTGAAATTTAACCTGTATGATGGAAGCTTTCAGCGGTGCTTCTGACTGAGCCGAGCTAAGTTTGATGAACTGTTGTCATTGTCAGTAGGAGGATTTTCCACCGGGACACCAACAACAAGCGCTACACCATAATCACGCCCCCCACAAGAGCAAGCTCCTGATTGGTTAACGTGGCGTGAATGTCCGCCAAAGTTCAGATTTTCGAACTCGAGCGTGTCAATCGCACAAAACACTTAACTCGCGCCGTAGAATGTCTATTCGCATCTTTGCATTAACTTAACATGTAAATCACTCGAGCTTGACGCGCAAACAAAATTGCGACGGTTGGCCACACCTACTTGTAGTTACTTTTGCACTCTTCAGAAACTTATGGGTGACGTCACGGATACACGTCCATATCTTCTAGAGTCTATGGTAGTTTGTCAGATGGTCACACTCTTTGATGTACCAAAAACATTTTCTAAACAATTGAAAATAGGCTACTTATATTTAAAATATAAATGTATTACATCATATATCACTAGGGGGTTAAAAACTAGAAATCTGTTTTAAAGTTAAAACTGTAGCCTATTGTTATTTATTAGGCAAACAACAAACTGGCCAGCAGAATATGGGCATTTGAAAAATAAAAAATGAATAATAATAATGATAACATAGAGCTTGATTTTTCGAGCCTCTCTTGTAAAAAAGTTGCATTTGATAATTCACGAATAACAACAATAGCCTAATAATTAGTATAAGTAACTTTAATATGGGCCTCCTTTGGTGCTTCACAACATTTTATTAGTCATTTTTCTTTCAAGGTCCAAGATTTAGAATAAATGTTACTTGTAAAATGATTTCTCTATTCAACAGCAATACAGTGAAAGTTGACTTTACTTGCAGGTTTTACTTTGTGTAGCCTTTTTTTTTTTGCTTTTAAAAGCCTTTTTGATGGGTTATTTCGGTCATTTATAACAGTCAAAATAGGACAAATGACCCTCCCCGCCGATAAGGGTTGTCTCTCTATAGGACAAAATTAATTGATTTTATTCTATTTTACATTTATGAGGGAAACGCTGGGTTATGGATGTGACATCTTTCAGTTATGGATGTGACAGATGTGAAATTGGCACTTGTGTGACTTAGGTAAATCAAATATAACTATTTGAAAACATTGATAGAGTCATTTTTGCAGTAGTGTAAAATACAAGCCAACACAAAAAAACATAGAAAGGGTTTCGCTATTTTGGCTGACATTTGCTCAATGAAAAAAAAAACGAAAAAAAACAAAACAAAACCAGACTTTCATCTCAAGAAATCTGTCATTCGAATGATGCTTGTTAAAGCAAACATGTAATCTCTCCTTTGAGAGTGTGCATGTAACAGATGCTGTTTGTTTCAGTTGATGCCAGATAAAAGGAAGCAGTTTGTCTCCCGTACCTTTCTTTCAGTCAATACGTAGACGTTCTGTTTGGTGGCGTCCAACAGTAGATCAGCGTTAACGGGACTCTCTGGATCCACCTCCACTGTGTCGTATTTTGTCCCGGTACCATTTGCATGCAGGAATACCTACATTAGAAATAAATTAATGGAAATATGTTGTACTGTCCATAATAAAAATATACCCTGGCAACACAATGAAGAAAACAAGACAAAAGTCAACATAGTCATTTTTACAGGTGCACAAATTTGTTCTTGGAGCTTCATATGAATACAGTTGAACCAGTAAAGTCACACGGACTATTTTGACAATATATTTAGTTCCTTTTCTGGACTTCTGAATCGTTGCTGTCTATGAAGACACGTATATGAGAGAGCTCTCCGATTTTGTCTAAAATACATTGATTTACCTTCTGAGGATGAATGACAATTTCATGGGATTGCAACAACATGGGGTGAGTAATAATAACAGAATTTAGATTTTTGAGTGAACTAACCCTTTAACAAAATCAATTTCGTCTGTACTAGGCATAAGATTCTGATGGAATGAAAGATATTCGGATAGAAATCACGGTATTGTGATTACTGCTCTAAAATATTTTCTTTTTAAATGTCTGGGTGAAAAACAACAAATCCCCCCCACATTGAACATATACATTTTATTTTAAGAAACATGATATTTGGGAACAGTAAACGTGTCAGACTAAATAATTCAAATAAATCATTGGCTTCTGCTGTATTCTCTAGTATCAAAAAGACAGTTTTCTTTATCTTAAAAAGGCATCTTTGGATATCTTTCTTTTTTTTTGGATATAAAGTAAGACACCACACTGTTCAGGTCCATAATTGGTCTATAGGGTGTTAAAGGTGCTGTATGTAAGTTTGACAGCCAGCGGTTGAACTAGGTATTGCACTCCTGGATCAAAACACACGCAAGCGCAGGTTGCCAGATGGACGACCAGGACAAACAGGAGTGTGCCTGACTATCGAGCCTAAAGGCGGATTTAAGGCTGATTTAATCGTGTTCTAAATAAAAGCAATGGCACATGATAAAAGGAATATTTTTCATATTAACAGGAGTTTTTGCCCTAACCAACACCTGAAATTTATATATCAGAAACGGCTTCTATTTCTTGCAGCTGAACATCCGAAAGCTGACAATGATCACCTCAGGTACACCTCATGTGTTTTATTCAGTGTTACAGGACATTTCACAGGACATATATTGCCATACTACTGAAAGCAGCAGCAGATCTCAGATCAGATAAAAATCTTGGAATCTCAAATCTTGAAAATAAAATAAACCTTTTGAAACTGAACATTAGAGCTGTGACTCAAAACCAACACATATCAGTGATTCAGCATCTACATTTAATAATGTTAAGGAGGTTTAATATGTATTTATTAGATTAAAAATCTTACCATTTTATTGACTTGCAGTAAGTGCACTATTCTGTGCTTCTGAATGGCTGTGTTTAAATTTCTGTCATGTTTCTGTAAGGTTCATCACTGCAAATATCATCACGTAGCATATTAGGACACTGGGTTACAATGTGACCTGCTCAACTAATGTTTACGCTCATAATATTTATATTATTTTCTAATTTATAAACACCTCATGAGTATCTTTGAATCTGCGTCTCATTTCTGAGTCTGTTACTGTCCACCGGAGGTAGCATTTCGGTCACGGACACACACTTTGAGAGCCTTCATGACTGAATGAATCAAATACACGGTTTTCCACAAACACAATCTGAAGTGCTGAAATATAATTGGCTAAAGTGGCATTGGGTGGGTTAAAAGAACCAAAACAAAGACAGCTGTTTCGGCACGTAACTCACATTTTCAAAGCAGAATATCTGACTTCAGCATAGTTTTTCAGATAAACAAGAATGTTCCATGATTCTTAAATATCTGCAAACATATAGTATTTGTATGCTTTAGAAGAGTCAAAAATGCACATATAGCACCTTTATTATGAAAGCAATTTGTTTTTCAAAGATTTCCTGAATCATAGGTAGCTTTTAATGAGGATGGTATTTTTCTGTTGAACAAAAAAACTTGTTTTCCTGAAAAAAAAAACTGTAAAAATTGTCATAAAACACCTAAAAAAAAAAAAAAAAGCTTACATATACTGTAGGAATGGTAAAACTGAAAATTTTTGCGGTTTAAAACCTTGACTTTTACAAACTGCAGTAACCTGGTTATCATCTCATGCCTAGAGTGTAGCACAAACACTGCAGGGTGAATTAAGTGCTGTGGTTAATTCAGAAGTATGAACAAAAGCTGGAATTGCTAATCAAAGCATATGCATAAACTTGCATTAAAAAAAGAGACTCAGAAAAGCTCAGGCGAGTTGCATTCTCAGCAGGCCAGTCTGTTTTCCAGCATCTCGCATGCAGGCGGGCAGAGAAGTGATACCGTGGGCTGTCTGTGATAAGATCAGCCTGAGGAAAAATTTTGGGTGGTAAACAAGCTGCTGTTTTAGAGTTTGGCCATTAATATTTCATTCTGCACCGGAGGGGATTGAGGGATGAAAAACTTCAAGCGCGGCTGCAGCCACCCCTATCAGCCGACCCAGAACGCACTGCATGTGACCCAATCCCCTGAGAACGCTTCTCCCCACGGCACTTACAATACACATTCAGAACATGTCCTCTCATGCTGATGAGAGAACAAACAAACACACACACACACACACACACACACACAGGCAGAGAGATACGCACACAAACGCGCACACACACACACACACACATAGACAAACACAGACAGACACACACAGACACATACATAGTCAGACCATTACAAACAAACTGACAAACGCGCACACAGACAGACAGTCACAGACACACTGACAAACACACACACTGACAAACACACACAGACACACACACAGGGACACACAGGCAGAGAGATGCGCACACACACGCGCACACACACACACATAGACAATCACAGACAGACACACACAGACACATACATACATACATAGTCAGACCATTACAAACAAACTGACAAACGCACACACATAGACAGACGGTCACAGACACACTGACAAACACACACACACAGACACACAGACACAAAGACACACAGACACACACACACACACACACACACACACTTTGACATCACACCCTTCTAGGCCAACAATGACACATAAAGACCCCAAATTTCCACAAAACTGAAGGATCAAGAGAGATTTTGGCCCCAAAACAGCCATGCAGCAACCTGACTGAATGTTGATGAAGGATTTTAAAGGAACAGTTCATCCAAAATAATTCAATTCAGTCCAAAATGACTCTTTATTCCATCATCTTAAAGGAAGAGTTCACCCAATAAACCATTTACTCACCCTCTACTTGCTCCAAACCAAAGAAAGTCCTAGTAGCCATTGGCTTGTTTTTATTTCCTACTATCCTACTATAGATGGTAGGGCTGGGAGATAAAATCATTATCGATATTTATTGACCGAACTTTACGGACAATAACGATAAAAAAAAAGTTTGCTATGACATTTTCGGTACGAAGGCTATAGTTTTATTCAAATGTGGCTGCTGAACGTGCGCTTTGGAAGCAATGCCAATAAGCTTACGGAGTAAGTTTGTCATTTCCAATGGAGGAGCATGACTTGCACGACGCGCATATGGAAGTGACGGGCACATGTTGTGCAAGCGGCGCAAACGTGACATGCGCACATTTTTCAGGTACACCCATTTCAAAAACATCTCAACTTTTCTGAATGCTCCAAGCTCAACGCGATTTATTAAAATAGAACTAACCAATTTACTTCACACTTTGTATGGAATATACACAGTAATAACGGCAGACTAATTACCTCAGACAAACACAGCGCACCCAAACACTGCAGTGCTTTTTACTTTTCTCCATAAACTTGCATCTGAGCTGCAGCAATGGTTTGTTTGTCATCCTCTGAGAAACAGTTGATGGTCACCAAGTTACGAAAGATGCCATAGAAAAAAGCTTGCGCTTGTCACTTCAGGTCAGAATAACAACACACGCGAAAATGAGTGACATATAGCATCAGTGAAGAGATTGTAAATAAAAAAGGATCTCGCCAGAATGGCTTTTTGGTTTCTTTTCTTGTGCATCCCAGTCACTAGCACACCATCTAAAAGATTGTTTAGCATAGGGGGTAATGTAGTCAATCAACTTCACAATTTGTAATATTGCAATATGTATATGAACAATGATGGCTGGTTCCTTTACTTGAAAGCTCAGATTTTATTATCATAATTTCTTTTGTTTACAGACTTTGAGGTTTACTGTATCATTATTATTCACCTTGATCTACCTTTAACATTGCACACACTGTTACATTTTATTTATCAAGTTTAAGAGTCTCATTAACACTTATGTTTATTTTATTCTAAAGAGATCAGATATTTTCTTAGCAGCACTGTGGCACCGTGGGTAGCGCTCTCGCCTCACAGCAAGAAGGTCGCTGGTTTAAGCCTCAGCTGAGTCAGTTGGCATGTCTGTGTGGAGTTTGCATGTTCTCCCTGTGTTCGCGTGGGTTTCCTTTAGGTGCTCCAGTTTCCCTCACAAGTCCAAAGACATGCGTTACAGGTGAATTGGGTGGGCTAAATTGTATGTGTGTGAATGGAAGTGTGTGGGTGTTTCCCATTGAAGGGTTGCAGCTGGAAGGGCATCCGCTGTGGCGTCCCCTGATTAACAAAGGGACTAATCCTTAAAGAAAATGAATGAATGAATGAATATTTTTCTTGAATATTTTTTTTGACTATTAAAACTATTTGCCTTAGTAATGTTGGTAAATTTAAATAAAGTGGTTAAAAAAATCCTGCTATTACTAAATGTATTGTTAAAAACATTCAATAATTATCGATATCAAATGATGTGAAACATGATATCGTGATCTCTTTTTTTGCAATATTGCCCAGCCCTAAATGTTGCACCTGAGACGAACTCCAAATGAACTTTGCTTCAGCCTGATTTGGCTTGCAATAACATCACAGCAGTTCAATCATCTGTACTTCCCTTGAATAAATCAGGGTGTTGAATCTGAGCTTCAATGGCATCGCAGAGCTTCCAGAAAGGATTTATTTTCTTCAGTGCAAAATGACTCAATCTTTGCATTATACAGGAGCCGTTACAGTGCGTTCGGGAGCTTATCGCACAGAAAAGATTAGCATAAAGTGTTTGTACAAGTTTGTTTTTTGTTCTTTTGACTGACAGAGTTTTGAGTGAACTGTTCCTTTAAATCCTACCATGCAAAAAAATATAATCATGCATTTTTTTTCACCGTCCATGACTCATGAATTAATTCTGCCTCATTCCCCCTTGAAGATAACAAGAGATTAAGACCTGCATGCACTCTCTTTTCCATGTGCCTTAAATAGCAGCAAAATTGTAACAAATGATGTTTCTAGGCTTTGAAAGGTGTCACTGTCTCAATTCCAGTAGCCTTGAACCACAATAAAACATACAAAAATGTCCAAACTGTAGTGTATTTGTACCAAAAACGATAAGCTAATGCAACTCCGGGAGCAAGGACAGGCTATTATACCTCCCTCAAACTTTGTGTGCTGATAAACAATGTAACCCCACACAAGCTGAACTCCAACTGAACCACCCGGTTTTAATAACATAATATTACCATGCTGTAGGGTGGCTTGCTCATTACTGGCAACTTAGCGCTTAATGACAGATTATGATTACTCCATGTGTTTGCTTTTCAATAAACAAGTCTTTAATGATGGTAAACAGACTTTTAAATTCAGTTGTTCACGCTGCTTTTCCCCATTATGCTTCGGTGATGAATGGTGGGTGTTTAATGGTTAAGGATTTGTGCCGCTAACACAGAAATTGCAGGTTTAGTGATCCGGGATGAAAAATAGCATGGCTGGTAATAAGTAACAGTGAGTCATACCTTGTGCAGTTTTCCGCTTTTGTCTCCTAGCAGGACTATGGTGTGGCCGACCTCGGTTGCAGTGGTGACGGCAGTGATGGGAGGAGTCCAGGTGAACGCGGGAGTGGCATGGAGAGGAATAGCGCTGGCGATTGGGCTGGGTGTGTGTTCACCTCCACATGGGTACTCGGTCAGAGAGTCCTGCATGACACCACAAACAAATCAGCACAAATGCATCCTTTATTTAAAAAAAGTGAGTAAACCTGTTGTAACTTGGAACGGTCTAATCAGCCAATCACATGGCAGCAACTCAATTAGGCATGTAGACATGGTCAAGATGATCTGCTGCAGTTCAAACCGAGCATCAGAATGGGGAAGAAAGGTGATTTAAATGACTGAACGTGGCATGGTTGTTGGTGCCAGACGGGCTGGTCTGAGTATTTCAGAAACTGCTGATCTACTGGGATTTTACGCACAACCATCTCTGGGGTTTACAAGGCAAGAGTAATTCGGACATTCGGATGGTAGGGCCAGAATTTGGTGTGAACAACATGAAAGCATGGATCCATCCTGCCTTGTATCAACGGTTCAGGCTGGTGGTGGTGGTGTAATGGTGTGGGGGGATATTTTCTTGGCATACTTTGGGCCCTTTAGTACCAATTGAGCATCGTGTCAACGCCACAGCATACCTGAGTATTGTTGCTCACCATGTCCATCTCTTTATGTCCACAGTGCACCCATCTTCTGATGGCTACTTCGAGCAGGATAACGAGCCATGTCATAAAGCGCAAATCATCTCAGACTGGTTTCTTGAATATGACAATGAGTTCACTGTACTCAAATGGCCTCCACACAGTCACCAGGTCTCAATCCAATAGAGCACCTTTGGGATGTGGTGGAACGCAAAATTTTCATCATGGATGTGCAGCAGACAAATCTGCAGCAACTGCATGATGCTATCATGTCAATATGAACCAAAATCTCTGAGGAATATTATCAGTACCTTTTTGAATCTATGCCACGAAGGATTAAGGCAGTTCTGAAGGCAAAAGTTACTAGTAAGGTTTACCTAATAAAGTGGCCGGTGAGTGTAATTAGTGTGATAATTCACCAAAAATATTGAATTACCTCATCATTAGGGCCAGATGGAATCTGCAGATGTTTTTTGCAATTTCTGCTGAGAATTTTGGTGAAAATCTGTGGATTTCTGCTGAATTATTTTGGGAGTCTCATAACTAAAACCTTAATATGTGAAATATGTGTAATTTAAAAACTGAATAAATTCAGATTTACACACATTTACTCAAGTAAATAAACAGAATTAATGATGAGCTAAGAATCTGCGGAAAATCTGCGGAATTCTGCGCGCACAGATTACGTGTGGGCCTACTCATCATTTATTCTCCATCATGTGAAGAAGTTTTAATCTCCATTTGGAAATTTCTTTCTTCTGTTGAACTAAAAAGAATATATTTTGAAGTATGCTGATTGCTGGCATCCATTGACTTCCATAGTAGCAAAAAAAAAACTATAGAAGTCAATGGCTTCCAGCTGCCAGCATTTTTCTAAATATATTCTGTTGTGTTTAACAGATGAAAGTAACTTCTAAAGAGAGAATTAATCTCATAAATAAAATAATAGTAAACTATAACTCAAAATAGGTTTTGAACAAGTGAAAGGTGAGTAAATGATGGCAGAATTTTAATTTTCGGGTGAACTATCACCTTAAGAATTTTAAGGCAACATATTTACTTGCATTTTCTAAAAATTAAAATCAGCTAATCACTTTAAAGCAGATATGCCCAAACTAGGGCCCGCGGGCCAAAGTTGGCCCTTTGTATTCTTAGATTTGGCCTGCCAGAGGGAAAATGATTGGGAAAGGTTGGACAAAGCATTTAACAGAGATTCTCATCTCTATTTTAAGGTAATCTTTTGTTTGTTTGTTTGTTTGTTTATTTTATTGTTGAGCTACAAAAAAAGCAAACTGAAATTAAACGTTTCAATTAAACGTTGTAATCAGACTTTTAAACAATGTACATACTGTCACCTAATTAATAGAGGAAGTTCAGGTTAAAGGCAGGTTCAGCAGGACTAGTGCATTTGGCAATGAACTCCATTGTTTTATAAATGGAATTGTGTTTATGATTTTATTGTAATATTTAGTTAAAATAATATACATTTGCATGCATTAGTAAATATGTTTGAAGTAATTTTTTCTATTTATTTGGAAATATCATGGAATAAATTAGGAAACTACCCATGGCAACTTTAATGTAATACAGTTTGCTATATTTACTTTCGGCCCACAGCTCTCAATCAAGCTTCAATTTTAGCCCTTCATAAGAAAAAGTTTGGGCACCCCTGCATTAAAGCAATGGGTTAACTCACTTTATGTAAAATCAACGAACCACTTTTTACATAGTTCAAAAAGTTCTGTCAGAAATATTTGAAAATTCAACAGTTATTTCCTCTCTCGTCACATTAAAATCCAGCAGCAACCTCACAAGTTGGTTAAAATATATTTTTGGCCCTTTAGATTCAATGGTGGTGCATGAAAACACTGTCAGTCCAGTTTTAGTACGGTTCTCTGTTAGCGTTAGTGAAATAATGCAGACCCTAAACGTAGCCAAATGTCACGAAAACCCATTCAGTTCCGGAATATTTATACATAGCAGTTCTGAAAAGATGACATTCGCGATTCCCAACATATAAACCGATTATATGCTTCTGCTGACAAGTTTATTCAGTGCACAGAGGACTCAATTTCAGCCTACCTTTATTGATGGTGACAGTAGTGAGCGTTATTACAGTACATTAAAAGCACACTACCACCCAAAATTACAAACTAATATAACTAAATTTAATGAACAGTAAAGTGAAGGAGCTAAATTGTTTGTACTGTATGTGTGTGAATGAGGGTGTATGGGTGTTTCCCAGTGATGGGTTGCAGCTGGAAGGGCATCCGCTGCATAAAACATATGCTGGAAAAGTTGTCGGTTTATTCTGCTGTGGTGACCCCTGATGAATAAAGGGACTAAGCCGAAATAAAAATGAATGAATGAATAAAGTGAAGGAAAAGCTGCCAGCAAGTGGCCATCATACACTTTTTCTTTGATAATTGTAAAATGCATCAGTGTATTCACCTCATTAAAGGTGACCTATTATGCAAAAATTACCTTCGTTAGGGTTTAAACGCAGTTGTGTGTTTGTACATGTCATCAGAGGAGAAAAGCCCCGCCCACTGGTGATGATCTCTCCATTATTAACATAGAACGTTAGTCTTGTTTTTGAATCTGCCACTATGCTGACACACATGCGTTTGTAGCTCCGCCCTCTTTTGAAAAGAGCACAATCTCATTTAAATTTAAAGCGACAGTCACCAAAATGGCTTGATTAGGATCAAAGTCTAAAAGGGGCCGTTTCTAAGAGTTATTGAACACTATTTGTTTGGCATTTTAAACTGAAACTTCACATACACACTCTAGGGGCGTCAGAGACTTATTTTACATCTTGTAAAGAGAGCATATTAGGTCCCATTTAAGTTGCATGAGAAAATTTCTAGTGTGTCTGGGTTGGAATATGAAGATGCTCAAATACAGCAGTTTTCATCATTTTAACAACTTTACTTTTAACCTAAGATGTCGAATGTTTGTTTCACTGGTATAAAAAAAAAACTGAGAAAAACGGTTCTCAAGGTGAATGCGTACCTTGGCTCTAAAGGTCAAACTACAAAAAATAAGATAAAGAATCTTGGTGTGACTCTGGAGTCAGATCTGAGTTTTAAAAGTCATGTCAAAGCAGTAAGTAAATCAGCATACTATCATCTCAAAAACATTGCAAGAATTAGATGCTTTGTTTCCAGTGAGGACTTCTGTTCATGCTTTTATCAGCAGCAGGGTGGATTACTGTAACGACCGCCTCACTGGCCTTCCCTTAAACACATTCAGACAATTTGCAGCTCATCCAGAACGATGCGGCCAGGATTCTGACCAGAACCAGAAAATCTGAGCAAATCACACCTGTCCTCATGTCTTTACACCGGCTCCCAGTTATATTCAGAATAGAATTTAGAGTATTATTGTTGGTCTATAAATCACAAAATGGCCCAGGACCTCAATACATAATAGATCACTCAGATCTTTAGGATCAAGTAAATTAGAAATTCCAAAAGTTCAGTCAAAGAAGGCGAATCCGCTCTCAGCTACTGAGTTCCCCGCTGCTGGAATAAGCACTGTGCTACATCTGACAGATCATACTATTATGTCTTTCTTTTCTTTTGTTTCTTTAATTCCTGTTGATGTAAAGCACTTTGAATTACCATTGTGTATGAAATGTGCTACAGTGCATCCGGAAAGTATTCATAGCGCTTCACTTTTTCCTCATTTTTTTATGCTACAGCCTTATTCCAAAATGGATTAAATTCATTTATTTAATCAACATTCCACACACAATACCCCATAATGACAATGTGAAAAAAAGAGTTTTTGAAATTGTTGTAAACTTAATAAAAATAAAACACCTGAAAAATCACATTTACATAAGTTTTCACAGCCTTTGCTGTGAATCTCTAAATTGAGCTCATGTACATTCTGTAAGTGGACGATGTTTGGAACCACCAGGACTCTTCCTAGAGCTGGCCGGCCATCTAAGCCGAGTGATCAGGGCAGAAGGGCCTTAGTCAGGGAGGTGATCAATAACCCGATGGTCACTCTGTCTGAGCTCCAGCGTTCTCCTGTGGAGAGAGGAGAACCTTACAGAAGAACCATCTATGCAGCAGTCCACCAATCAGGCCTGAATGGTAGAGTGGCCAGACGGAAGCCACTCCCTGCCTGGAATTTGACAAAAGGCATCTGAAGGACTCTCAGCCCATAAGAAACAAAATTCTCTGGTCTGATGAGACTAAAATTGAACTCTTTGAAGTGAATGCTAGGCGTTACGTTTGGAGAAAACCAGGCACCACTCATCACCAGGCTAATACCATAGCATCATTCTGTGGGGATGTTTTTCAGCAGCAGGAACTGGAAGACTAATCAGGATAGAGAGAAAGATGAATGCAGCAATGTACAGAGACATCCTGAATAAAAAACCTGCTTCAGAGTGCTCTTGACCAGCAGGGCAATGATCCAAAGCACACCGCCAAAATATCAATGAAGTGGCTTCACAACAACTCTGTGAATGTCCTTGAGTGGCCCAGCCAGAGCCCAGACCTAAATCCTATTGAACATCTCTGGAGAGATCTGAAAATGGCTGTACACTATCACTTCCCGTCCAACATGATAGAGCTTGAAAGGTACCCCAAAAAGGAATGGGCAAAAATTTTAAGCTTGTGTTATCATATTAAAAAGACTTGAGGCTGTAATTGCTGCCAAAGGTGCATCAACAAAGTATCGAGCAAAGGTTGTGAATACTCTTTTTTTCCCACTGTCATTATGGGGTATTGTGTGTAGAATTTTGAGGAAAGAATTAATTTAATCCATTTAGGAATAAGGCTGTAAACATAAAAAAATGTGGAAAAAGTGTAGTGCTATGAATACTTCTGGATGCACTGTATATACTGTAAATAAAATTGCCTTGCCTTGGTATTGGAAATACACATGCAATATCATGCAACACATTTCTAATATATGCAATTTGGCTATACTTGGAATTCAGTCAAATGATATATAAACAGTTTAGGAATTAATGAATGTTAAATGTTTTGGAAATAATGAGGTTCAAGTTAATCACACAGCTGTGTGCCCACACACTTTCAAAATTGAGACAAAACCCCTGTGAGACGATGCATTATGAACAATTAATATACAAAAATGCAAGCAGAATGTTAAACAAGAGCTCTAAAAACTGGGCAAGCACTAAAAGTTTCCAGTCAACAATTAACATTTGGATGGTCCCAGAAACATCCTGTCCTTGTTGGGTGCTTTAAATCAATACTAAAAATGCTCAGCTGCTTTATTATGTGTCTGTCAAATGCAACCCATCATCTCCCCATGGCTGAGAGTGATTTTTAGATGCACTCTCACTGGAGCCAGCCGCGGGTCTGTGAGCCCTGACCTAATGCTATTCTAGAACTGCAGCTGTCGGAGGACGGACAGACACAATACCTCAGCTAACAGACCAGGGGGAGTGGCTGCACAGGACAGCGGAACAGTGGCACGCAACTGAAGTCAAAAGAGGTCAAATACAGGAACACCACACCACAAACACACACCTACTGCTTTGGATAGGAGATAACAGCATCCATTCTGTATTACTTTCAATGAATTATTGAGATGGCTATAACTGCTAAAATAACAACATGAACATCACAAACTTAAAGGGGTAGTTCACTCAAAAATAAAATTCCCTTATCATTTATTCTCCCGTGTGTTTCATCTGTTGAACACAAAAGAAGATATTTCGAAGAATGCTCATTGCTGGCACCCATTGATTTACATTGTAAGAAAATAAGTACTATGGAAGTCAATGGGTGTCATCAACAAGCATTGTTCAAAATATCTACTTTTGAGTTCAACAAATGAAGATATTTTGAAGAATGCTCATTGCTGGCACTTATTGATTTCCATTGTAGGAAAATAAGTACTATGGAAGTCAATAGGTGCTATCAACAAGCATTCTTCAAAATATCTTCTTTTAAGTTCAACAAAAGAAGATATTTTGAAGAATGTTCATGGCTTGCACTCATTGATTTACATTGTAGGGAAATAAGTACTATGGAAGTTAATGGGTGTCATCAATGAGCATTTTTCAAAATATCTTTTGAGTTCAACAAAATAAGATATTTTGAAGAATGCTTATGGCTGGCACCCATTGATTTCCATTGTAGTAAAATAAGTACTATGGAAGTCAATGAGTGCCATTAACAAGTATTTTTCAAAATATCTTCTTTAGAGTTTCCACAATTGAAGATATTTTGAAGAATGCTCATGGCTTGCACCCATTGATTTACATTGAAGGAATATAATACTGTGGGAGTCAATGGGTGTCAGCAATGAGGATTTTTGAAAATATATTTTTTTGAGATTAACAAAATAAGATATTTTAAAGAATGCTCATTGTTGACACTAATTGATTTCCATTGTAGAAAAAAAGTACTATAAAAGTCAATTGGTGCCAGCAATGAGCATTTTTCAAAATATCTTATTTTGTGTTCAAACTTAAATAGGTAGTGAACAACTGAAGGATAAGTAAATGCTGGCCAAGTTGCATTTTTGGCCAAACTACTGTATATCTTTGAATCAAAATTAAATAAGAACTGACCCCATTTACTATTTTAAAACCCCTACATTATTGAGGACTGAAGCATTTCAGCTTCAAAGTGTCACAAAAGTGTTGAGGATCCAAAAAAATAACTGCATATCATTAACATATGCAGATCTGGTTGTGTTTTACGTTTACTAGCACAATAATATATTACAGTAAAATACACTAAAAGTGCTGTAATTGTGGCGAGAATATTGTGTCTTTGAGGTGAGAGGTTCAGTGGGCTTCTGTGTATATTAGTCACTGGGGCGGGGAGCCCAGAGAGGATATGGGTCAGCGAAACTCAAACCAGCTGCAGAGTTAAGCTGGATTTACCCACCTCCCAGAGGCTACACACACACACAAACACAAACACACACACGCACACGCACACGCACACGCACACGCACACGCACACGCACACACACACACACACACACACAAAACCACTCCTTTTAATTCCAAAGCTCATATTAATACACTATATTGCCTTCAACACAGGAAGAAACATACATTTAACAGCACCCAATCTCCATTAGTCCCTGTACCTCCTTCCCTCCCCTTCTTTCTCACACTGTAAAAAATGCACCGTTGACCCAATACAAATTGATTAAGTTACCTTAACACTTTTAATTTATGTGGATTCAACAAAAAAAATTAAGTTGTCCCAATGAAATCTCAAGAATTGTGTTGTTTTAGCACATTTTAAATAAGTAGTTTGAACGAGTAAAAAATTTATTTTTTTGATTGCAGACAAAACTCTCAAAATTGTGCTCTGAGAAACTCTCCAGAACTCATTTGTCATAATTAAAAAGAACCATAACCTACACAAATCACTAAATACCTTAAATTAATGTTCACTCAAATTTAAAGGGATAGTTCACCCACAATTTGAAATTTTCTCACAATTTACTCACTCTCAAGTGGTTATGAAACTACAGAACTGTCTTTCTTCTGTTGAACACAGGGAAGAAATTTTGAAAGAAGCTGAAAACCTGTAACCATCAGAGATGGAAAGTAACGAAGTACAAATACTTCATTACTGTTAGGGAGGGGTACTGAAACGCAGTACTATATCGGTAACGGTGCTAAATTATAAAATGACAGAATCATCGATAAGCTCTGACGTTAACAGTTCTGCTATCATTACTGGATAATTATTGCTGAATAAACATTACTTACAGTTGCATAATTTAACTGACCAACCTTTTCTAATTTGTCATATTTGATATTCGTCTGCACAGTTGGCAATCTCACATGAGAAATGCTCGTGTTTCCAGCGAACGCATCAAGTATAAAGGCCTTCACAGTTCTCAGCTGTGCGCGCACTCAGCGGAGTCTCGCACTAAGCGCACACACATAGTTAGCGACACAGACTTGCGTTGCCTAGTTACAAATGGTAACGTTACATCATCCACATAGTTATGCCAGCAGTCAATCAACTAAATTAGTATAACATTAATAGTTAAATAAACACACACGTTCGGTTACAATGAAAACTGTATTTTTTTCTGCAGTAGCCTAAATAAATCTTAAACATTAAAAATGCTTTTACATCAGCTGTATTTACAAATATAGCCTATGAATAGCCTAATAGTAAACTATGCTTATTAAGAAATGATAAAAAAAACTGCTTATTTTGACATTGCAAGATGCTCTAAAACTGTATTAAAAACACAGTTATCTCCCAAAATACCTTTGACTCATCTATGTGAATGCGTTATTGAAAAATCATAAACATTATCTCATAATGCATTTTGCAGCTCAAAGAGGGTATTTTCAACTGCAGGGAGCACAATAAACCAAGAAAGTCCCGACTTCTGCCAGAAAAGTCAAACATGTTGATTTTTCTCCAGAAGAATAGTAAAAAACTGTCATTTTCCTTCAAACCATTGTACAACATTTTGTTTTAATTTACAGTAAAAACTAAATAATAAAACAAATTGTTGTTAATTCTGTTCAATTTGTTTTTGTTTAAAGAAAAAACATGTAAAAAGTACCGATAAGAGAACCGTTAAAGTACCGAACCGATAAGTGGTATCGATAAAAGTAGTAATACCGTTTCTGTTATCTTTTAATACGTTTTGGTGCGATTATAACCTGCTATCGAAAAAAAACAATGACTGAATGTTTTGAAAGAGAAGCTGTAATGTAGCCATGGCGAGATGAATTTTAGTGTGGCGCACCGCCATGGAAGAATGAATGTAGCGGACACCATGTATAGGTAGAAGAATTATGTTTTAGAGTATATGAATGAGTATGGCAGCTGTTGTTCTTAACAGCCGTAAAGTTACGTTTTGTATCCAGGTGATGACACAAAGGGCAACATTTTGAGCAGTGTTGTTGTACAATATTGTAGAGCGATGTTGCTACTTTGCAGGTAAACATTGGCAACAATATATTTACGAAAAAATTACTAATGCAAGTTATTTTGTATAGATGTACTGTATACATAATGTGCGGCGTAGTTAAGGTTACCACGTTGAATATTAAAAAATAAGGGACGCATACTGCAGAGGGGGCCACATGCCTTGGAGGCCTAGACCACAGTGATCACAGGCCCAATAGCATGCCAGTGGTGGTAAATCGTAACTTAAAATATGTTTTCAGGAAAGTATCAACACTTGGGCATTAAAATAAACTGTCTTTTATTGAAATCTGTGTAAATAGATGCAGTCAGTCTTTCTCTTTTACAACTTAACAGACTTCTCTAATGATCATACAATCGTACCTGAACACAGGCATAGCTGACAATAATTAACATAGGCCAAAATAGGTTAAACAAAGTGTGACAGTATTCACAAAAACAGGCTTTGGATGACCAATTTTAACAAGTTTTCTGGAAACAGCACATAAACTAGCTACAAACATTAGCTAGTAAAGCTTTTATATAGTCTATTTCTAATTTAAAATATGGAAAGTTGCAATTTACTAGTTTCTTTTCTTTACATGGGCGTAACAGATGTAATGTTTCATGTAATAAATTAATGCTTATGTGTCTGACTTAACCCTAACAAACGAATTATAATATTACATTGGAATGTGATTCATTTTCATTGTATTTACAGAATTTTTACAAATTATTACAATTTGTGACCCAGTGTTTGAAAACCAGGCCAAATCTAAGTTTGATTTTAGCCATGCATTTCACTGTGATTTCATTTGTTGATATGGTTTTACTCAGTTAATATTAAATACATATATTTTTATTATTTTTACAGACTGTTCTTTATTTCATGTAGAAAACAGTAAGTAAAAAAAAAAGACTCCATTTAGGTTTTCACAGACTGGATCACATTTTAAGATTATTTAGCAACTAACCTAACTATTGTTGATAATAATTACACTGTCATTACCATGTCTGCTTCGGGAGAGACCTGGGGTACGAAGAACTGTCTGACTGCTTTGATTTTTTTCTCCGGACGCATGTTATCGCACGTCTTACAGACACAGACCACCATGAGCCATGGAGAACGCTCTCTGCTTAAAAGACCCGCCCACCTCACTGGACAGTTAAAAAGACCAATCAAACTAACAATGACATCAAGTAATGCCCAATTAAAAGTAGGAAATGAGGCATGCGTGTGGGATAATTTGCAGGAGAAGCTACTTTTAAAAAATTATTTTAATTATTAAAAATACGGGACAAAACCCGTGCCGTATTGTACAGGACGATTCCGTATTTTAAGGGACGGGTGGCAACCCTAGGCGTAGTTACCACCGTGAAGTTAAAACGGGTAGTTGTAATGAATACTTTTTACTTAAGTACATATTTTAGGCGGTACTCCTTTACTTTTACTTGAGTACAAAAGTGTAGTCAGTACTTAAACTTCGTTTATCATGAGTAAACATGAGTAAAGGATGTGCATACTTTTGTCATCTCTGGTAACCATTGACTTCCATAGTAGAAACAAACATACTATGAAAGTCAATAGTTACAGGTTTTAAGCTTGAAAATATCTTCTTTTTGAGTTCAACAGAAGAAATAAACAGTTTTGTAACAAGCGAAGGGAGAGTAAATGATGGCAGAATTGTCATTTTTGGGGGATATGCTCCTTTAAGAAAAACCTAAAAGGTACTACTTGTTTTGTTATGCTAAAAGGCCATTACAGTACATGTTCAAGTCCATAAACTGAAGATGAAAATATCTCTGAAATCCACAGAACAGAGATTTAGATTTAGCACTGTGTCGTGCAGAAGTCTGGGAGCTACTGATGCATTTGTTATGCCATGTGGATTAGCATTGGCGCAGGCAGCTGGACGCTAATCTGTGTCAGCACTGAGGCAGCTGCCACTCGCACACACTTACACCCCTGTCACAAAAAAAGCCCCTGCTGACCCTGATCTGTCGCCAAGAAACCACACGCTTTGCTGTCTTACACGACCGGGCTAATAGGCCGATATCTTGTGGCTTCCCTTAACTATATTTCCCTACTTATCGCTCTTTAGCTGTGGATTTACTCCTCATTAAAAGCGGCAACAATCACAGAGCCACTCCCTCAGTCTGCTAGCTAAAAGTCTTTTAAAGCCATGCTGAGCTGGGAGGGAAGAACTGCCTGAGATTAGCAATAGAAGTGGATACCTAAATGCCACAAAAAAGCACACCCATCTTTATCAATGGCTAAATATGCAGCTATTTGGAGGTATCTACAGCAGAACTGACTGGAAGGGTTTAGGAAACTACCACCTGAACATTTTCAAACTGCACAATATGTCATTTCAGCATCAATATTACAATGTGCACATCTACAATAGCCACATCGCAGTACAATGTTGAGTTTAGATAATCCAGAACACATGAGATTTGAGTCACTGATGAGTTTAATGACAATGGAGTGATAGTTTATAATTTGCACATGTTGTGAAGCTGTTCATCAGGGTAAAGTCTAGATAGGATACAGCTGCGGATACGCACATCAATATAGCATAATTTTTTGTGACACTGTATAACAATAATTAAAATTTTTACAGTACTGTGATTAGGTTTAGAGTTGGTGTAGGGGTAGACGTAAATTTATTGGGTCATTTATTAAATAATATAAAATAATGCTCGGCACAACTACTGTTGTAACATCACTGTAACGTAGGGGTGTCAAAATTAATCGTTTCTTTGGTGCAACGCAATGCAGATGGGGACAATTCGATATTGGTTCAGTAATAGATCATAACCGGTTATTACGCACTGACGTCATTTATCCCCTATGCGCAATGTCGTGGTAGAATACTAAGCCGAAGGAGGTGAGGGCCAGTAAATAAAACACTTCTACTACTTAAAAAGCAAATCTTTCACTGACACTGAGGAATGGTAAAGCAGGAGCCGCTATTTCACTACTAGGGTCCTACATGAGCCACAAGTATAATACATATACTTGCTTTTGTTTCTAATCGCAGCCCTTTCTGTTGAGCGGGTGAAGACAATGACCAATCATAGGGGTGTAAGAACTTGCCAGCGCTCAAAAAGCAAGCGGGATAATATTTACATTAGTTTATTTGTTATGAATGCTCGTGCTGTCTTCTGTGCATGTGTTGGAGTTTTGTCTAAAACATTCACAAAGAGTGTTTTTTTTTTTTTTGAGCAGGTAAAATTAAAGGTACAGTTCATATATATTACTGCTTGTATTAAAGGACAAAATTGTATTACGAACAATATATAAATATAAATATATTTATAGATTTTAATAAAAAAAAATTCTTGTGTTGTAAAGAAAAAAAATCTAATTATGTATGGAATTATCGTCAATGCACCGTGATGCATTGAGATATCCAATTGAACCGAATCGATGGCATGATAATCGTAACCGAACCGAACCGTGAGACCAGTATAGGTTCACACCCCTACTGTAACGGTTGGTTTTAGGGTTGGGGTGGGGGTAAATGAGGAATATCAGGTAAACATAGGCCAACAACTTACCTGTGGAAGATTCAGACATCTGGAGGACACTTCATACTCGATGTACGCCTTCTCCTTGTTACTGACATCTTTGCCTTCCTGTGTGTAACACAGTAGCTGGGCTCCATGCAGAGCTTTGTCCAGCTCCTCCACAGTGTACACACAAAGAGCCGACTTGTCTGTGGGTGTAGGAGTTGATGCTTGTCCCATGGCCATAGCCACAAACAGGGCAGGTTGCTCCCGGTAAAAGCCAAGCATGGCCGCCTGAGCCAGATTATATCCTCCATTGCAAGAAAGCGGCACCTCTACATAAGAGTAGAAAAATGGGTCTCCTGCACAGAGTCTGGACACATAGGTTCGATACTCTCGTCTGCCCCACACGTCACGTCGAGAGAACACAAAGTAGACGTAGCTGTTGTGGTGGAACGCGTTCACAAAGTGGTTGTTGTATTCAGAGTAGCTTCCGACCACCAGCTTACCAAGTTCTTCATGGGAGAACGCTGGCGCAGAATGTCGCTCAACTGGGGTCAAACGTCGCATTGTGATTGGCGGGATCCCACCAGGTCCTTTACTGGTGTAGCCCCGCCCGACGAGCATAAGAGGAACTCCTTTCTGCTCCACCACAACACCAACCGTGGACACTCTTGGGTCATTCGCCGCCACGTACTGGGTGTCCACAGGGTTGTCGGTCTTGTACAGCACCTGAGAGACATTCTGCAAGCTTCTCTTCTCACAGATGCCCTGCAGAACTGTCCCGCACACAATCAAGCTGGACGAGTTCCCTCCTTTGACCTCCTCCAGCAACAGAAGCTTATTGGTGTTATCTGTAGTTGCTGCCTGAGTACAATCATTAGGATCAATGGGAGGTAAGCAGTCCGGGCTGTCCAATTTAGGGCCTGTTTTGCCCCAGGAGAGCAGCTGCAAGTCTGGGGAAAGGTGGTACAGGACATTTACTGCCCCAATGTAGACGTGGCCCGAGTGGCTGTCCAGCAGGAGGTGGTTGAGCCGGGAGCCATTGAGGGAGATGAATGCTGGGGGACTCTGAAGATGACAGAGGGCCAGAGGCAATACCAGAGGCCACCACACGATGGCGAGGAGCAGCAACAGGGGAGCAGCAGCTGGCATGGCACCCCCTCACCTGCTGAAAAAGAGACAGGGATCAAGAAGAAAGAGAGAGAGGGGAAGGTTGAAAAGAACTGTCAATGTCAATGTCAATTTTTTATTTATAGAACTATTAAACAATCAAAGGTTGACTAATGTGCTGGACAATACAAATCACAAAAACAAAGATATAAAATTATAGGTAAAAACAACCAATTCTAACTGATAAAATGCCAAATCAATAATAATAATAATAATAATAATTATTATTATTATTATTTTTTTTTTTTATATAGCACTTTTCTGGACACTCAAAGTGCTTTACACATTTTTTCCGAGGAATCTCCTCATCTACCACCAGCATGCAGCATCCACCTGATGCGACAGCAGCCATATTGCACCAGACAGCACACCACACACCAGCTGCTGGGTGGAGAGGATACAGAGTGATGAAGCCAATTATGATATGGGGATGGTTAGGAGGCCATAATGGACAGAGGCAATTGGGCAAATTCAGCCAGGAAGCCAGGGTTAAACCCCTACCCTTTTTCGAAAGACATCCTGGGAACGACCACAGAGAGTCAGGACTTTGGTTTTTAACGTCTGACCTAAAAGACGGTGCTCACTGAGCAGTATAGAGTCCCCATCAATATACTGGGGCATTAGGACCCACACAGATCGCAGGTTGAGCGCCCCCTGCTGATCTCACTTACACCCCTTAGGACAGCAACCTAGCTCTCCCATGTGCGCAGCCCTGCTTAGCTTCAGTGGGTGACCATGTGAGAGTTGCAGAGAGCTAGCTGCCAGCTAAAAGGAAAGTTTAAAACCTAGATTTATAAACAGACAGAGATGATATAGAACTTTACAGAGGGGCAGAGCATTCCACAATCTAGGACCAGCTACTGCGAAAGCATGGTCATCCCTGCACCCTCGACTTAGGGATGCATAATAATCTCTGGTCTGATGTCCGAAGAGACCGACCAGGGGTGCGTTTCCGAAAATCATCGTTAGCCAACTAAGGTCCAAGTTCCGTCGTTACAAACATAGTTAGTTGATTTTGCGTTTCCCAAATCCATAGATTCAACGAACATTCGCAAACTGCATCGCAAACTTCCATGCTTGCAATTACACCTCTGGAGCTGTAGTTAGAAACATAGTTGCTGGATGTGTGCTATTCCCAGTTATACCCTCTATGCCATATTCGTTTAGAACATTCTATCATTTAAACTTGGAATGTTTTTTTTTTAAGCATTAAGGTAATCTCTCTTAGGTGTAATTTGCTTTCAAAGCATTTTTACAGTTCAGTTTTAGCGATCTTCTTGTTTACAAGTGTGCTTCTTTGAAAACATTGAAGTCATTTTGAACACAGTCGTGGCTCATGATGAAAGCTATAGGTGACCTATTATTTAAAAGCGGAATTTACGTTACGTCTCCAAAGCTTGTGAAAACAAAAAACATAGCATACGGTAATCGTTTAAATTTATAGTAGGTTATTTATTAAGTATCTGTACTGTATGTGACATGGCCCAGTTGGTTAGTACATTTCTGCAGTGGTTTGCATGTGTCAAATTGTAAAAGTAGACTTTTCAAAAAATATAAAATAAATAAACAATATCCTACGTCATAATATTAATAACAATAATAATAATAATTGTCGTCATTATTACTATTATTATTAATGTATGATTTTTTTCATTTCCTAATAAATAATAAAAATTAAATAAATAGTGATGCTTAATAAATAGTCTCAATGCTTATTTATATGGTCTATATATGATTTTAGAATACGTGTTAGCTTTTGTAATAATTTTTATGTTAATTTAGAATATATTATGGAATATTCTCAATAATATTTGTAAAGGAAACAGGTCTACTGTATGTGCCATTTACATATATTTAAATTAATATGAAAAACGAGTGCATGTTTTACCAAAACTAATATTGGATTTTTTTTATGCGTGTGTGTGTGTGTAATTTGCACAAAGAAATTATGGAGTTGAAGTTGTTACCACCCTATTTAGAGCATCATTATGGGCGTTTTACATTATAACTAACATAGTTCAAACGATGGATCTGTAACAGAGAAACTACAGGTTTTGGGAAACACTCGTCACTACATCGTTTACCAAATAATGCATCGTACTATGATAGTTCAGCCATGAGTTACGTCGTTGTTTGGAAAACGCACCTCAGGCTGAAATTCAGTTAAAAGATCTGACAGGTAAAAAAGTGCCAAGCCATTTAGTAATTTAAAAACCAAGAGAAGAATTTTAAAAGTGCACAGGCAATTAGTGCAAAGAGTGTAAAGGCTGGTTTATACTTCTGCGTCGAGTGATCGTCGTGACCCATGGCGCCTGCCTTGCGCATTGTCGTGCATTTATACTTCTGCGTGCTGTTTGTGTTGCTCTGCTATAACACTTCTGAAACGCTAGCTGGTAGTAGGTGTTTATATTCCTTTGTTTCGAGTTTCTTCGTGGGTGTTTTTTTTTTCTGAACACTACAAGTAGCTAAAACTAGCTCATTCAGAGACGGGAACCAGCAGACGTGCAACAACTTTAATCATAAAGAAAACACAAAAAAAAAGTTTCCATCTGAAGCTCCTTCACGGGACTCGACCCTTGTAAACAACCGCTCCATCGGGCTCACGGCTCTCACCACCACCCACACTCGTCACTGCTACCAAGCCAACCAACCAACCTATGCATCCTTGTGATGTGTAGTTACATTTTTTGAGAGGTACGCGTCGGAGTCAGGTATGTGCGAAGGCTGCTCTGGACCATACACGTGTGCTTGACGGAGAGATATAAATCAGCCTTAAGAGTGGTGTGATGATGTGGTCATGTTTTTTGGTACTCATTAAAAGCTTTGTAGCAGCATTTTGAACTAACTGCAAACAGGATAAAGCTGTCTGACTCATCCCAAAATATAGTGAGTTACAGTAGTCTAGCGGTTCTCAATTCCGGTCCTCGGGCCCCCCGCCCTGCACATTTTGTATGTTTCTCATATTTGACACACAAGAATCAGTTCATGGATCTCTTTGTTATCGAGATGATCTGAATCAGATCAAGTAAGGTAAGACTTACAAAATGTATGACCCGAGGACCGGAATTGAGAATCACTGCAGTAGTCCAACCTAGATATAATAAAAGCATCAATTATTTTTAACATTTTGTTTTCTAGATAGATAAAGGCTTAAAGAAAGGGAATACAGAATGAATGGATGGAGCGAGAATATAAACAACAGGCATACAAACTATGGAGAAATGTAATGTGTGTGAGTTATGGGAAGGAAGTAAAGATATTGGAAAAGACAGTAAGAGGGAGAGGGGCATGGAAAGTTGAGTAATGCATGAAAAGGAAGGAAGAGAGTCAGAAGGCAAAGCGAGATAGTGTAAGAGGAAACCAGAGATTCAGATGGGTGATCGAGAGAGAAAATATATAGAGAGAGAGGGAGGGGAAAAGAAAGAGAAGACAAATGTTAAGTTAACAGAAAAACACCACAGAGAATACCTACTGCCGCACATCGCCATGCAGCACAAAGACTACAGGCTTCAAACAGGTTCTTTTGTTCTTCAAAGTCCTGCCACCTTCACACAGGCGCTGAAGGATGCTTGAGTGAGACTGCCAGGCTTTGGTCCGGTGCAATAAAAGACATGCGTCTGAGACCAAGAAACACGCAATAATGCTGGAGTTTACTTCAGAAAAGTCGGAATGCCAGTGTACGACTGGCGAACGCAAGAACGTCGGCTGATAAAACCTACCAAAGCGTGCCTTCTGTTATCATGAACACCCTTTGCGTGTGTTTGTGTCAGTCTCGAGGTGTCTGACTCACTGTTTACTGGCC
The DNA here is from genome assembly GCA_903798205.1 of Danio tinwini. Taxonomy (NCBI): domain Eukaryota; kingdom Metazoa; phylum Chordata; class Actinopteri; order Cypriniformes; family Danionidae; genus Danio; species Danio tinwini. The sequence goes on along the minus strand of CAIGQZ010033059.1, from coordinate 4,691,438 downwards.
GATTCTGAATGCCGCAAGATAACTTGAGAATGACTAGATTGTTCCTCTGAATTATGAAGATTCGAGATCGAGGGAGAGAGGGGGGGGGGGGGGGAAATGGGGAGAGGGGGGGGGGGGGGGGGGGGGGGGGAAATGGAGAGAAAGTGTGTGTGTGTGTGTGTGTGAAAATATGAGAGAGCGCTGATAAAAAGTAATAGAGATGTGAAGAAGTTAGTTGCTAAATTATGCATGATGCCTGTAGCTGTTGCCTTTTTGGTTTTACTTACGAAACTGTGAAAACAGATGCCGCTTTAATCAACTGCTCAAAAGTCACGAGCTTCAGATGTTACATTCGGTCATCAACCTTTGAACAAAACAGAGACAAAATAAAGAATCGACTGACGCATCATCTGATGCAATAAACGCAGTGAGCCTTCTATGCAGGACTCTAGATGCTAGATTTTTTTGTGGTTGCCAATGAATTGTTGTACTATTGCTGAGGTTTCAAGAAGTTTCATATTGCTTTGGGGTTGCTAGACTGTCCTGAGTGGTATTCAAGGAATTGCTATGCTGTTGTGAAGGTGTTTCAAATATTTAGTAGCAGGTTTCTGTGGTTGGTATGGTGTTCCTATGTAACTGCTTAGTCTTTTAAAGGGTCACGAAACACCAAAACCCATTTTTTGAGCTGTTGACAGTCATATATGTGTCCCCCGCTGCTATAAACACTATTAGGACACATATATTGCACTAAAAAGTGAAAATTGGTTGTTTTTGCGTTATTTTGAGCAAATTCGTTCTTCCGGTTTGAAACAAATTTTTAAAGCTGCGTCACGGCCATGAGATACATGCGTGTAAATCCAGCGTGGAGAGTGGCTGTCTGCACCTGCAAGTACATTGTGATGTCTCTGAGTGTGCAGCATTAAATCATGAAAAAGACTTTGTTCAAACCAATCAGCGTGCTCTATTGTGTATGCGGCGCAACTTCATTATTATGCATGATAGCTTCGAAGACGCCACTTTGTGTTGCCAAAACAAGTGAAAGAATGAGAATTTGGAGACATGGGTCGTCAGTGTTGCGTTTATTAATGTGCTGCATTGAAGGTTTTGTTTGCATTTTCCCGATATGAGAGCGCTGCTGGACTCACATGTGTATTACAGTGCACGAGACAGACGACAGAAATGCGTTTGTAAGGAACATTTTTTACCCGAGAGCTTTTTGCATCTGGAAATGATGAAATCCGGATTTGGCGCTCATCTCCTTTTAAAAAAAGACACAGTTCCAGGTTGATTGTCCTGTCGCTACAGATTTGGTAAGTGTGTGAGATCAGTGCGCTTTGTTTGTTCATTCAGATGGCAAAGTTAGTTTGTATCGTCAGCAGTGCTCTTTCAGTTTTAAAGACATACCTTAGTCTAAATTATTTAGTTACTATGTTTACAGTATGTTAATATCACTGCAATATTATAGTACAATATTATGGACTGAAAGATCCGCTTTAAATGCTGCTCTCCGAATGTAAACATGTAAACACCTTAATCAAACTATTCCCATCGTGCAGGATTTTCGCCGCATTTTTTGACAGGATAGTCTAGACACACACGGTTTTCTGACGCTAACTACTGCGTGCATCTAAGTTACAGAGAACTGCGGAGGATTTTTTTTGTCCTATTCGCCGTGCAGTATCAAAGATGCCATTAAAACTCCACTTTTCCAGCAGTTCCTCGCTTTTATTATCTCTTTTGTCACGGGCGACATACAGGAAATGTTCCTGGATAAAAAGTGAAAGTGCCAAACTGCAGTTAAAGTCGACAAATTAATAATTGAGCAAGTAATTTGATTACTGATGTCCATGTAAACACAGTCACTGTCTTTCCCCTCTGCATCTGCGTGCCCAAACGGAAACTTCCATATTTGCAAATCCTTCCCTCTTTTCCTCCCCCGACACTCCAACCTAAACAGAGCTGGACACGCCCACTTTCCTGACTTTTTCCAAACTAGAGGTGTGAAAACACCCTGCTGAGAATTTGGGTTTTCTAGGACATTGGGGTGGTTGTGAGGACAATCCCATGTGGTCAATAATAGTTTATAATACATTGCCTTTTAAATGCTTGGGTGTTTGACACGTTGCTGTGAATTTTTGCTAGCATGTTCCTACTAAACAGTTTGTCAGTGTTATGACGATTTACTGTGCAGTTTCACTTGGCTTTAAAGTTTAAACTCTTAGACAGCTCTGTAATGTAATTGAAGTCTCCTCAATGGATTATACAGTGCTATTTAGTGATCATACAAATGAAATAGAGCAAAATGCTTGGTCTGTATCTTGCACAGAACCTTCATTTCTGATAAATGTGGCATGTAGCTCCATTGCAAGAAAGCATCACCTGTATATAAGAGTAGAAAAAGAGGTCTGGGAGTCTGAACACATACGTTCGGTTCTCTCGTCTGCCCCATACATTGCACCAAGAGTACACAAAGTAGACGTTGTGGTGGAACGTCGCATTGTGATTGGTGGGGTACCACCTGGTCCTTTATTGGTGTAGTCTCACCCGACGAGCATAAGAGGAACTCCTTTCTGCTCCACCACAACACCAACCATGGACAGTCTTGGGTCATTCGCCACCACGTACTTTGTGTCTAAAGGGTTGTCGGTCTTTTAAAGTACCTAATAAGTGGTTTCTAGAACATTGGGTTGCCATGTGGTTAATAACGGTTTATAATACATTGCCATTTAAATGCTTGGGTGTTTGACACACTGTGATGTGAATGTTTTTAGCATGTTGCTTTATGTTCCCACTAAACAGTTGGTTGCCTTTGTCAGTGTTATGAAGAATTACTGAATTACAGAATTACTTAATTATTGCAGTTTCCTTTCTCTTTTGATGCAATCAGCAATATATCTTATAAAGAATGTCATTGCTTATGTGTTTGGCAAATCAGAAGCAGCACCTACATGCCCTTTTCCAAAAAAAAGTGCAATCTTTTTGTGATCTTGGTGAATTGCAATGTAATTGCTAAAGTGTTTATTGTTTTTAGCTTAATGTTATGCACAGTAGTCAATGTTTGAAGTGGATCGACATCTTTAATCAAAGTTGTTCTTAAACTATTGAACAACACCCATTTCTGTCTTAGGACAATTTTGAAAAACCTTTTTGATTCACTTCAAATGTTGACTACTGTTGCTGAGGTTTTGTGTGGGGTTGCTGGGTGGCTGCTGCTTAACCCAAGTCATTATAACAGGCGAAAAAAACATCTTAAACCAGTCTGTGCTGGTTTGTTAGTGCAACAGGTAGAGATGCACCTAAATGAAATTCTGGACCTGTACCAAAACAGAATATTCTGGACGCACTTGGATTTTTTGTTTTTCTGGTGAGCATACAGTATATGGTACATGCTAGGGCTGGGCGATTTGGCCTAAAATCAAAATCTCGATTAATTGAACATTTGAACCCAATTTTGATTAATAATGGGTTATTTTATTTTATTTTTTTTTGCCCTCATAGTTCACTGCTAGGTTTTGTTCAGTAAATATGCTCACATATTACAAGTGAAAGATTTTTGAATGAAGGGTGCATTACTTGATTTTAAAATAGTTGAAGGAAACACACACTATCTACTATCTATGATTATTTATTGAAAATCAACGCTGAACAACTGAAATTAAAAAACACATTGCCTAAAACGCGTCTCTCTGTGGCGCCCACAGTCGTCACCGCTACCAAACCGACCAATCACAAAGCTTGCAATACGCATTGCTGTGACATGCAAGTACATTTTTTGAGAGGTGTGCAAATATGCAAAGGCTGCACCGGACTGTACACGTGCCTATGGCAGAAGTAAAATATCATAATAATATAATAAGTATAAACCATAATATAATAAGTATAATTCAGCCTTAACAGAGCGGGGTCACGTGACTCCACACATGGTATGAAAAAATGACCTGGAAAATGTGATCGATTATAGGTTCTGAATGTTGATTTAAATTACTTTTCGATTAATCGCCCAGCCCTAGAACATGCTATATTAAACTGTTACCATGGAGCATGTGCAATGCTCTAAAGCCACCAATGCAGCAACAAACTGCCATTGCACAGCACAAGTCAAAGGATTTAATAGATTATAGGGAATTTTCTGCTGAAAACAAAAAAATCTATCATTAATTTTTGGTGACCTAAAATTCTGTGGATCCCTAGCAACTGATCAGTCTGACCAGAAACAAACAAGTACATCGACATCTATCTTCACAAGCTATATGTAAACTTCATTTTGCTTTGATTTCCTCTTAAACTTTTTCAGATTTTTTCCCCCCTAATTAGGTTTGGTCAATTTACCTATGTCGCAAGTTTTTGGACTGTGGGAGAAAATCGAAGAACCTGGGGGAATCATACAGGAAGAACGTGTTAAATCTGCACAGAAACGTCGACTGGCCTGTTAGAAACTTAACTAGTAGACAACAGTGCTTACCACTGGGCCACCGTGCCACCCTATCAAGGAAAAGACAGGTGGAGTAGGGGTGGAAGGGGGGATTTTTCAAGACAAAGATGACTGAGGTAAGAAACTCTGGTTATTTATAGTGAGTTAGGAATCATCCGATTGGTAAATCATGTTTTAGCTACTGCGGGACCAGTTGTGGTCAATTAATTAACAAAAATTAGTTTATAAATAAAAATTATATAAATATAAATAAACTGCACTTAACAGACAAAACTTATAAAGCAGTAAAAGGTGAGTAAATTATGACACACATTAGATTTTTGCGTGAACTATCCCTTAAACTCATTTTAGGTTAGCTGCTTTTGACTTCCTTTTTCAGATTTTTTTTCTCCTCACCTGCACAGCGTACCTCTCCTCAGCAATGCAATCCAAGCCATAATTCATATCCGAAGCACAAGCACTGCAGGCCAAGTTACACACCAACGGGTAATGCTAAGGGTCAAAAGTTCGTTCAAAGCCCTAACTTTAAGTATGAGCAACGGTAATAGTTGTGTTTGCCTTCAAGTCAAGTCTAGATAGAGGCTTGACTAATTTCTGCTGGTACGCCAAACACGATTCCATTTTTTGAAGGAGAAAAAGTATCAGAGGACACTGAGCGAGAAAGTTATAGAGGGAAAAGAAAGATTCATCTTTAATTCATATCACAGCAGCCAAGAAGTCTTGAGGGCCTAGTATATGAGAGATGAAGAGAAAGAGCAAAGGAGAGGAGGGGGAAAAAAATTCCAGAGAAGCTGGAGTCTATCAGTATGCATAACATTTTACCTCGTCTCCACCTTCAAAGGGATGGTGGGTAAGAAAAGGACAGTGTGACACGCTGCTGAGATTAGCCACTTCTTTTCAATTAAGCTTTGGATTGGAGAGTTCATGTGCCACCTTGTTTATGAAGGCTGAAAGCAGAACATCGCTTTGTACGGTGTCTCTTGTCTACCTAGCTTAAGGACTCACGCTATCCACGTTTAATGAACATGATCAAAAGGAAGGAGCCCAGAGAGCCTACGGACCGCCAGCTGATTATTCTCATCCTTAGTCACGACCCGTTTCGTCAAGATCTTGCACAACAGAATCGGGAAAAGCTAAATGATGCTGACTTGCATTCAGAGTGGAAAAAACTGTTTGCTAATAAACTGACGAGCTTTGAATATTGTGGAGTCAGCAAAAAGAGAATGCAGATTCCTTCAAGTAAGTGGTCACATCATGAAAATTTAAATCCTCCTTGATCTTTAATTTAAAAAAAAGTTCAATGTCGGCCATGAGGCATGTGGTTCAAACCCGAAAATTTAGAAAAGTCATATATAATCAGTGGTGGAAAGAAAGTTGAGTTGAGTAAAAGTACCATTACTTGCCTAAAAATGTAGTGCAAGTAGAGAAAGAGTACCTTTTGTAAATAATACTCAAAGTATGAGTAAAAAGTAGCCCTTTCAAAAGTACTCAAGAGTAGTGAGTATTACGCTGTAAAAAGCTGATGCATTTACATGTCATTTGTGGATGTGTGTAAACGTAACATTCTGTAGTGCATTTACTTATTCCCCAGCCGGCACACAATGTCATAAGATGCTAATAATCGAAATTCAATGTCTAGCCAGCATCTAAGGACAACGATATTTTGATCTCCAATAATAACAACAAATGAAGTTGATATTTGGTTGATTTTAGATTGTGTTGGAAAGTGACCAAAATCAGACGTTGAGCCAACATCTTAAACCAACTTCATGTTGACGTCAAAACTGACATTTATTCCTCAGGTATGGCAACCAAAATCCAACATCTGGTAAACGTCATAGTGGTAACCCCAAGCTTTAACATCATTAGACGTTGATATTTGGTTGATTTCAGGTTGGATGTTGGACATTGACGTAGGCCTGATGTTCAGTTCTGACGTCAACCCGATTTTCATTTTCAAACAAAATGCAACGTCACCAAATTCAATCAGACATCATGTTGACATCTTGGGCCTGCTGGGTGTTTAAGGCCATTTCCGTCTTCATACAGTAAACATCCATAATTTTTTCATCAGTGTCATATATCTACTGTAAACAGTCTCTGGGTCAATGTGTGTAAAGATTTTTGACACCTTCTTGGACACTTTTAATGCTTCCAAACAGTTTGCTGCAATTATTGCCCATGTCTTGAAGTAGTTCATTATAATGTGATTTATTTTCTATGTGCAATTAGAATTTTCTAATCCCCATAGACAAACAAGATAAAATAAAGTAGTGACTGCAGGTTAAAGGAAAGTAGTGGAGTAAAAGTACCAATACTGCACTAAAACTGTACTCAAGGGAAAGTAAAAGTACACATTTTAAATCTACTTAGTGAATTACAATTCCTGAGAAAAACTACTCTATTACAGTAATTTGAGTATTTGTAGTTATTTCACACCACTGTATATAACGCTAGTGCTTTTTCTTTTTTATTTCTAATCACACATTTATAGATTTCTAAACTTAACTGACCAAGCTTAAAGCCTTTATGAATTTCATTCTTCTGTTGAACATAAAAGCAGATATTTTAAAGAATGTTACAAATCTGTAACCACTGACTTCCACAGTATTTGTTTTTCCTACTATGGAAGTCAATGGTTGGACATTTTGTCAAAATATCTTCTTTCTTGAAGTGTTTCAAGAGTTCACACTTAGCTGAGGATTGATTATAAGGTGAGTTTAGCATGCTGTCCTGGGAGAGAGCCCTGAGCTCATAAGATCCTCGAGCCCGGGTTCCCTCCTGTTTGCAGGGCGAGAGGGAAGTTTGAGCTCAGGTACATCTTAAGTACTCCCCTGCTTATTATGGCTAATGACAAATTAGGGATTGCTACGGAGAGATAACTGCTGATTACGAGCTCATCTGTGGTGCTAATTAAATTTGGTCAATTCACCTATGCCGCAAGTTTTTGGACTGTTGGAGGAAATCGGAGAACCCGGGGGAAACATACAGGAAGAACATGTAAACTTCGCACAGAAACGTCGACTGGCCTGTTAGAAACTTAGACTAGTGACATTCTTGCTGTGAGGCAACAGTGATAACCACTGGGCCACCATGCCGCCCTATCAAGGAAAAAAAGAGGTGGAGTAGGGGTGGAAGGGGGGATTCTTTAAGACAAAGATGACTGAGGTAAGAAACTCTGGTTATTTATAGCGAGTTAGGAATCATCCGATTGGTGAATCATGCATTAGCTAATGCAGGACCAGCCGTGGTCAATCATAAGCAAGTGATCCTCTCAAAATTTGTTTATAAATAAACAGACGAAACTTATAAAGCAGTAAAAGGTGAGTAAATGATGACAAACATTAGATTTTTGGGTGTACTATCCCTTTAAAACTCATTTAGGTTAACTGACAGGCATCCTGTCCAAACTGTTCAAAACAGATTAGCATGCAGGCTATTGCAATGTTTTCACATTTGTTCTGACTACCTCTAAATCTTGTGCAGAAGTTGCCATGCTATGGGATCACACCATTATTAACATTAGCATCTACTGCATAATGCTGAATGAAAGTGTGAACAAAGTAAAAAAAAAACTAAGTCAAGCAAATCTCTATCACATTTCGTCCAAGCCAATTTACACTGCATCCAAAATACTCATTTTATCAAGTAGCTGATGCATTGCATGGGAAACAATTTCATGTCATCCTCTATTGTTTGAGTAACAGGAATGCCTGTAAACCATAACAGAGGTCATTTATATATAGCAGTCTTAAAGGGACAGTGCACCCAAAAATGAAAATGTACTCACTATTTACTCACACTCAAGTGGTTTCAAACCTTGTTGACTTTTTTTCTGTTGAACACAAAATAAATATTTTAAAGGGGACCTATTATGCCCCTTTTAACAAGAGGTAAAATAAGTCTCTTATACCCCTAGAGTGTGTACGCGAAGTTTCAGCTTAAAATAACAAAAAAAAATCATGTTCTATAACTCTTTAAAACTGCCCCTTTTAAGCTTTGATCCTAATTGTGTCATTTTGCTGAATGTTGTTTTAAGTTCAAGTTAGATTGTGCTCTTTTTTTTTTAAAGAGGGCGGAGCTACAAATGCCTGTGCGTCAGCCAAGCGGCAACCTCCCGCTCTCCCTCGGCAAACCAATACAGAAGTAACTTAAACTGCAATTCATCAACTCACCTTTGAGGGCTGGCTCCAGGAAATCCAGATGTTTTCTGACTGCAATGATAAATTGGCGAATTTACAGCTGATAAAAACATGTTTACAGCCTGGTACAAAAGATGGTTTTGGTGCATATAGCTAATATTACTCTTCATGACAACTGTGAGGGGGTGAATTTTTTTTAACTCATCTGTTTTATTAAGTTTTATTAAGTCTGCATAACTTAGGGTGGGCACTTGAGTGACAGTTAAGTCTCGCTGCTCACTGTCTCGTCACCTCAGCTGATTTCAACTGATTAGCCGCTGAACTTGGCAAATTCATCATATTTTTCTGTTGTTTTATGTGGCTTAACCTGTCAATTGCCTTTTGGAATTATTTCCTACAATTATCATATGATATGGCCTGCTGTGTGCACTTAATTGTGATCACAAACCATTCAAGTTGCCTCCATTTCCCAGGTGAGTGAAATTATATACTTATATACCATATCTATAAATGTATTTGTTTACTTAAGATAATTTATCATTTATAATGTTCTTTAGACCTGTAAAGCACTCCAGAATCAGACAGATTGATTAGCTGTAGGCTATAGAACAGTCATCTGAAACATTGTCATACAGTTTTATGCCTGGATTTCATAAATTGCCTTGCATTTACTAACACAGACTAAATTTTTAAGTGTTGGGAAGTAATTTGTGTTTTCCTCCTGAAGAAAAACGTCATAAGAGCTTCATGGCTCAATGTATTACACAACAGTGTGTTTAAAAATCTAAACACTTTATTGATAAAGTATACAATCAAGCACGGATACTACATCCTAGGGATGCACCGATCCCGATACTCGGATATCTATTATAAGGTGCTAGAAAGTCGTCACGTAGGCTATTATATCCTAAATGTTCTGAAGCTATTCTATAGTTTAATGTGAAGCACAGATGAACACTCAAGTGGTTAAATTCATGTTCATGACAACTCGAAAAACTCTCCAAGACTAATTTTTCTAATTAAATCTTTAATTTTAAGTAATCGGTGGAGAAATGCATTTAGTTTTGCATTAAATGGGTTTATTTTGACCTGCAACTTGAAGATCATTGCTGTTTCTAAATCATGTTGCACTGTGTCTGTTAGATAAGCAGATCTAATTCGCAATACTGGAGTAGAGAGGGTTATTACCTGCTCTTCACACACAAAGTAGGCCAACTTGAAACTTTAAATTGAAAAAGGCTCAATAATACTCTGGACAGATCCTCAATGTACTGATTTCTTCCCTTTGTGCTGCTGTTTTGAGAGTTTTCAGATACCAGAGGGCTGCACGCTGTCTCAGTGATGCAAGCGCTTCATTCACACACCGTTTGCGCAGACGAGATGTGTGCCACTCCGTAAGATTATTCTTATTATAAGTTGTTCTCTCATCCTTTCGACTGAGTTTATTCTTCCGAGGGAATACTTTCAGTGCTGCGAATAGTTTGAAAAGCCTGGCTCATAAATCAAAGTAGTTGATTAATTAAGAAAACAAAACTGATGGGCGCAATATTGATTGTCATTAACAGAAAATTATTTAGCCTAATATAGGCTACTCTGAAACTGTGAATATGTCACTGTCATTTTATATATATAACTCTATCATATATATATATATGAATATTTTATTTAACACATCTGTTTGTCAGTTTGTGCGCTAAAGCATATAACCGGACCTTGTTTTGAACTTTACCTGAAATATTCTTGTTTCTTTTGTAGATAACTGACCAACAAAAATACATTAAAATAACAACAAATTATATCAAACGAAATTCGTTTAAAAAAAAGAAAAGAAAATTTTTTAGACAAATTTTTTTTAGACATGCTTTCAATTTCTCTGTCTCACTGGCGGCGAGTTTAGGCGAGAGAATGTTTATAAAGTAAAACTAAACTAAGATGGTTTAATTAAGTCTGCTTCAAACCTGCAAGAAAATATCAAGCTTTGCTAAAAGTCTGGTTATTTTACCAACGATTAGGGTAGCCTATTACAGATTTCAAAGAAATATCTTAATATTAAAAAGGAAACATAAGCTGGACCACAACAGATCATATCAATGTCATAACGAATGCTCAAATAATGTAGCCACGGGCGTAGCAACCGGGGGGGACGGGGGGTGTGTCACCCTCACTTTTAGAGCCAGACCATTTAGAAACAGGTGAATAATAATTTTATGAATGTAAACTTTTGGATCTCATTCAGCTGTCCCCCCGACTTTTATGTCCGCTAGGCCCCTGAATGTAGCTTATAATTTATAAGAAGCATCATGTTTTTAGTTAGATTGTGCTGTCTGTCATATACAGTAGGCCTAAAGGTCTGTTATTTTTTACTAAAGGAGATATATTATTTGAGCACCAGAACTATAGAAAATGTATTATGTTTAAAAATATATATTTTTTAAAACGACACAGTATCAGGATCGGATCCGTATCAGTCGATCCTAAGAATTTTAGTATCGGGATCGATTAAAAAAAATATATATTGGTGCATCCCTACTTCGTCCATATATTTTACAGTCTATGGTGTCAGCATAGTGGCAGATTCAAAAACAAGACTAACGTCCTAAGCTAATGAAGGACAGATCGTCACTAGTGGGTGAGGATTTTTGAATGTAAATCAAAGTGTTTCTGAATACTCTTTTTATGATGTGTGATTATAAAAATTTAAATTAAAACATTCTTACCATTAGAAGCTGGTTATATTCACAGACTTTTTCCACACAACTGTGTTTAAACTCCTTATAAAAGTATTTTTTGCATAATAGAACCCCTTTAAAGAAAGCTAGACTTCCATAGTTGGAAAAACAACTACTATAAAAGTCAATGGTTATATGTTTCAAGCTTTCTTTAAAATATCTTCTCTTGTGTTCAACAGAAGGAAGAAAATCAGAAAGGTTTTAAACAAGGGAAAGCTGAGCAAATGATGATTATTTTGGGTGAACTATCCCTTTAAAAGAGGCCTGATTAATACAAAAAGAGGGTGCAAATGCTATTTTGACCTTGATTAAAATGAAACAATAAAAAAGTAGGATTTTATCCTGGTATTGAAATGGCAATATGTAAATGCTACATGTGTCAGCCTGAAAATGAATAAATGAGTGAGGCGTTCATAGCCCTACAGCGTCTAAGTAGAGAGTAGGGCTGGGTGATATGGCAAAAATGCAATCTCGATAATTATTTTCCATATTGAACTATAACGATATATAATTTCGTTAAGTTGTTAATTGTTTAATGGTTTCGTTAAGTTGTCCAGATTTAAAAGAAAATTCCAACAATGATTAAAGCCACAAAAATTAGAAGGTGCATTAAATGGCGTAACATATTTTCGGCCGAAATATCAATAATATCAACACACTTTTAGATTCCCAATGCTGCACATTTCTTCTGTGCAATTAGCTCTTAGATTAATACAGAGTAAAAAAGTCCAAAGCCTATCATTGTTATTGACACAAATTTTTATTGCAATTCGACATAACATGATTTATCAGCCCAGCCCTAGTGGGTGTGCCACCGACACCATATTCTCACTGAAAATTTAACCGAGAGTGGCAAACGGATGCAAAACAGAGTGCCAGAGATTGAATCCCACCCAGCGTGTGCCATTCCTCCACAGATCAACCTAACAAAGACATGTGCTGCGTCCCAATTCACATACTATCCATCTTAAATAGTATTCGAATATAGTATTAGTATGTCCCAAACCATAGTATGTTGAAAAAGAGTACGCCAAAGCTTGTTAAATTTAAAGTGTAGAACCATCCATACTCTAACCGCTAATATAAAATAACCACAATACATTGCACATTAAACAAGAATTATTGATTAGAACTACAAACTCAGGTAAAAAAAAAAGTGTAAATAAACTACAAACATGGCGGACGCGCAAAACAAAACAGTCTAGTAGAGAGGCTTTGGGAAAGTTGTTTGAATGACTATTAATTAACATTCAGCCAAGTGGAACATATTTTTAAACTGTGTTTTCTGTGTTATATTTCATCTGCAACAAAGTGAACTTATATCAAGAGAAGCTATTTGACCTTGATCAAAATGAAACAATGAAAAAGCAGGATATCAACCTGGCATTGAAATGGCAATATGTAAATGCTACATGTGTCAGTCCTAAAATGAATAAATCACTGAGGCGTTCACAGCCCTTCAGCGTCTAAGTAGAGAGAGGGTGTGCCACCGCCACCGTATTCCAAAATGTGAAAATTTAACCGAGAGTGGCAAACAGATGCAAAACAGAGTGCCAGAGATTGAATCCCACCCAGCGTGCGCCATTCCTCCACAGATCCACCTAACAGAGGCAGACAGGGTGAGAATGGCACAGAACAAAAGTCTGTTAAAACGGAGCATGCAGGAGGTCTCTTATACTGTCAAAACAGGCAATTTCACAGCTTGAATTAGGTTGGGCTTTTGCAGCATCAGCATTCATCTCCATTTTTTGCGGACTTAAATGGTAATAACTGTTTAGGGGCATCATGGGAGAGAGCGAGAACACACTCACTATTCAGTAAGGAAGTGGAATAGCTGCTGCCTTTGTGAGGAGGAATGGAAAAGGGGCTTGGGATATATATAGGAGACGAGCACTTTCTTACACGCACACACACAAAAGAACAGCGATTTGACAAAGGGAGGAAATAAATGGAGGTTCATTTCGCAGCATATTATTGTAAAACCAGACCAATAGCTATTACAGTTAATGTGTTTCACTAATAACAGCTTTTGCAACATGTAAACATGTTTTAAATAGGGGGTAGCGGAGTTTATCGCTCCCGAAAGGTGCAACCAATTCAGGCTGAGGCATTTCGATTGCTGGCTGACCTTTGACCCTTGCTGGAAGCGCTTATGTGTGTGTGTGTAGGTCTCTGTAAACTTCCTCTGCTGCACAGTAGCATATTAACAACAAAGAGCATACTTACTAGGTTGCTACGCTCACTCAACACTCATTACCCCCAGAAACAGACACACTAGTAATTATAGCGTGCATGTGTGTCTAATTTCTTCGCCGACTGCATGATATGCAAAACACAACATCCGACACAAAGCTGATACACAAAATGCTTCCAGACAAACACTTTACACTCATACATCACATAGCCCCCCCTTAAAAAATGTAAAGGACATCAAACAAAAGCATGTAGCTAGCAAAAAAAAAAGTGAGGAAAAAAAATTAGACAAGCTTCAGAGGCCGAGACTCTTCCATGGGGGTGATCCAACAGACAGACATGCGGACCCCACCCATGCTGTGTGTGTTTGCGCTATCAGAGGAAGGAATCGCTTCGGCAGGCTTGACATCTGACAAACCCTCTCGTCTAATTTAAAGCACACTGTCTGAACCAATGACACAATGTAGTCTGGCTGGCTGAAAAAAAAAAAATGGATTTCGGCAGCTGTAACCACTCTACAGACATTGAAGATGAGATGCATCACTGAAAGAAATCTGAAATACATTAATGATCAATATTGATTTTCAAAAATCCGCCCCAAACCGAATACTTTGGTTAGATGTGTTAAATCAACTGAGCTTTAATGTGAAATTCTGCATCATGTTTAAGCAGATGCTTGTATATTCCTAAATGCTAATTGATCTCCACAGCATTTGTTCTTCCTACTACTGAAGTCAATGGTTTTTACTGCATGATATTGGAAAATTCTAACATTGTAATATTTTGTTATTCTGTGATATATATTGCGATATGAATACAATTTCACCAAATGACTTAATGGGCCCTATCATACACCCGGCACAATAAGGTGCAAGACGTTTTTGATGTGACTTGTTGGTATTTGTATTTTCAGACCAGCGCAATCCTAATTTTAACGTTTTGCGCCACGTTGTTTAAATAGCAAATCCATTTGCTCCATTTTGTGGACTCATGAGTGTGCTGGACTATAAGGGAGGTGTGTTAAGGCGCTTTGTTGGCATGTTGCTATTTTGAGGAACTGAAATAGACAGCGCCATTGAACAACTAAAAGTTGGTCTAAAGTCCAGCGCAGAGAGCGTTAGTTATGCTCCTATGTAAGTCCAACACTTACACATTGCTTAATACACACAGAATGTACAGAAATACACAAATATCTTCATATATGAAAAAAAAAAATTAAATGTTACAAATGTATTATTTTCTACATAAATATAAAAACCACTGCCTCCATACCTTCATCTTGGGGGGCTTTTTTTAGTTTATTCATGAAAATCTGCATATGTATAATGTTATTATTATTAGCAGTATTACTGATTATATGCATTTTATATTGGTAATAATAAAAACAAGTTTAGATTTGTCCACCTGTTGGGTTTTAGAGACGCACGCTTCACTATATGGGGCATAACACTATAATAGGACGTGTGTTTGGATATAACTCAGTTTTTTGACCACACTTCTTTATCATTGTTCATTTATTAGTTTGCTGGAAATTAGAACTGAATTTAGAAATAGTTTTGAAAAAAATCTTTGACTTAACAAATGAAATTAAATGTGTAGGCTATTGGATGTCTTCAGTGGAGTGCGTACAACACCGTTTCCTTACTCACCAAAGTAAAGGAGTAAAGTAAAGAGTAAAATTAAAGTAGTGGCCGAATGGAGGGGGCTCGTTCTTTATCCTCGTGCTGCAGATCTGTTTAACTGTTTTCTCGCTAGTGAAGCGTTCAGTTTGTCCACTTACAAAGTCTGCCATGTAAATAGTAAATGCACCATGGCGCGACGCAACCACCTCTTAAAGGGAATGTGAGATGAGACTCTGATTGGTTTAATGCATGTTATGCTTAAAACACACACATAACTCATTAAGAGAATAAGCACAACCCTGTTAGACCATGGGCCAGGGCGTAAAGCATATTTTCCATCCTTAAAACAGCAACCCAAACAGTGGATTTGGACACGCCCTTAATGTTTTTGCGCCATGTGCTTTAGACTTTGCACCTAGATCTTTACAATACAGGCCAATATCTCTATTTGAAAAGAGTTCATAATGTTAGATCAACTGGGGTTATTTTGCAGTGGGAGTGCATCTCCATAAAATCTAATGAACAATCTATAAACTTTTTGGGGTTCCCCGACACATTTTCACTGTTGCTATTTGCAATGCATTTCTGTATTTGCATGTGTTTTGAGTATTTTCATGCATAACAATCTATAAATACATTCACAAAAAAGATACACTGAAATAAAGTGTTTTATCGTTTCCTGAATCTAATGGTATTTAAGTACAGTAAGTGAATGATAAAAATAAAAATAATTAGATAAAATTAATCATAGTAAAGGTCACAAATGGTACAATTTCTTATACCTGAATGTTTTTAACATTATTATATAATTACAGCCGTCAAAAACACATGAAAATGATAAATTATAATACAAACTCAACATTGCATATCCTGCAATGTGACTATTGCAAATGATCATATTGCAATATGCTTAAAGGTAAGTAAATAATAAGCATTTTTCATTTTTGGGTGAACTATCCCTTTAAATAAAAAAGTGTAGTCATTTATTTAACCTTTTGTCATATTAAATGTCAGTGTCATACAACACAACAAATAAATCAACATATTAAATCAGATTTTCAATGTTTATTTTAATAAATCATCACTGACCCAAAGCAAATACTTTGGTTAGATGCTTCAAACCGACAGAGCTTTAATGTGAAATTCTTCATCATGTACGAGCAGATGCATGTCAATTCCTAAATGCTAATTGACTTTCATAGTATTTGTTTTTCCTACTATGAAAGTCAATGTTTTTTTAGCTTTCTTCAGAGATTCTTTTTTTTATGTTCAACAGAAGAAAGAAACACAGAAAGGTTAAGGGCACTTAAGCGCAAGTAAAAAATAAGCAAATTTCATTTTTGGGTGAACTATCCCTTTAAATAAAAACATATAGTCGTTTACTTAACCATTTGTCATATTAAACCTCAGTGTCATAACGCACTACAAAAAAAAATCAACATATTAAATCACATTTTCAATGTTTATTTTAATAAATTATCTTTGTCCCAAACTGAATACTTTAGTTAGATGCTTCAAATCAACAGCTTTAATGTTAAATTCTGCATCATGTACAAGCAAATGCATGTCAATTCCTAAATGCTAATTACACCCCTCTAGCAAAAAGCTTGATAAAAATAAGCAAGTCATTACATTTTTGCCTAATTGGATCACTTTCTCAAGGTGTGAGAGTCTAAGATAAGATGCCTGCTTCACACACGCTTCTGCTTTCACCACACAAAGAGGGCGTAGGTCGGGTGGGCGGTCACAGCAGGTGGGGGCAGCAAGATTTCAGCAGGAAAAAAAAAACCCCAACAACCTGGAAGTCTGACGTGACACAAAGCATCTTGCATTATGCTACACGGCGTCTTGTTAAAACATCTCACGTCATTTAAAAGCACAGTTTTTGGATTTATAAGGCAATGCACACACCAAATAATAATTTAAAGGAGTTGTTTACCCAAAAATGTCATAATCTGCTCACCCTTCAAACCTTTATGTGTATCTTTCTTCTGTTGAACACAAAAGAAGATGTTATGAAAAATGTTAAATGTTAACCTGCAACCATTGACTTCTATAGTATTTGTTTTTCCGACTATGGAAGTCAATGGCTTTCAGCTGTCACCACAATATCTTCTTTTATGCTCAACAGAAGAAAAAAAACTGGTTTGAAACCAATTAAAGGAAAATAAATATGAGCATTTTTTGTTTTTGGGTGAACTATCCCTTTAAATAAAAAAGTATAGTCATTCACTTAACCTTTTGTCATATTAAACGTGAGTGTCATACAACACAACAAATAAGTCACAGCAGGTGGGGGCAGCCAGATTTTGGCAGAAAAAAAAAACCTGGAAATCTGACGCGACACAAAGCATCTTGCATTATGCATCACAGCGTCTTGTTAAAACATCTCACGTCATTTAAAAAGCACAGTTTCTGGATTTATAAGCCAATGCATAAATCAAAATATTATTTAAAGGGATAGTTCACCTCCCAAAATTTGAATTATTTTATCATTTACTCACAGTATGGAGGTCAATGGCTTTCAGATTTCTTCACAATATCTCCTTTTATGCTCAACAGAAGAACAAAAACTTCATTTTTGGTTGAACTATCCCTTTAAATAAAAAGTTTAGTCATTTACTTAACCTTTTGTCATTTCAAAAGCAAGTGTCATAACACAGCAAATAAATCAACATATTAAATCCAACGCTATTTCATGGCAATTTGTAACTTTTTGATTTTTAATTTGTACAATTTAGTACGATTTGCTCATCACCCAACGATGATTGATTTTATCGGCGGGGTTGGGTGCCACGCCTTCTTTTTAAAATCATACGTTTAATACGACTGAACCTGTACAATTTGTACGAATTAGCCTCTAAACTGCCAAAACGTAAAACACTTACGGGTATCTTCCTTCTGTTTATCACAAAAGAAGATATTTTGAAAAATGTTAAATGTTAACTATTACCTTCCATAGTATTTGTTTTTCCTAATATGGAAGTCAATGGCTCTCAGATTTCTTCACAATATCTCCTTTTATGCTCAACAGAAAAAAAAACTGGTTTGAAACCACGTAAAGATAAGTAAATAATGTGCATTTTTCA
Organism: Danio tinwini; assembly: GCA_903798205.1. Lineage (NCBI taxonomy): Eukaryota > Metazoa > Chordata > Actinopteri > Cypriniformes > Danionidae > Danio > Danio tinwini. The sequence goes on along the minus strand of CAIGQZ010033059.1, from coordinate 4,673,252 downwards.
TTTTTTGGGTGAACTATCCCTTTAAATAAAAAAAGTTTAGTCATTTACTTAACCTTTTGTCATTTCAAACGCGAGTGTCATAACACAGCAAACAAATCAACATATTAAATCCAACGCTATTTCACGGCAATTCGTAACTTTTTGATTTTTAATACGTACAATTAAGTGCGATTTGCTCATCACCCAACAATGATTGACTTCATGGGCGGGGTTGGGTGCCACGCCTTCTTTTTAAAATCGTACATTTTAATACAACTGAACTCTTATGAATTTGTACATATTAGCCTTTAAACTGACAAAACGTAACATACAGGTATCTTCCTTCTGTTCATCACAAAAAAGATATTTAGAAAAATGTTAAATGTTAATCATTGACTTCCATAATATTTGTTTTTCCTAATATAGAGGTCAATGGCTTTCAGCTTTTTTCACAATATCTCTTTTTATGCTCAACAGAAGAAACAAACCACCTAAAGGCTTATGTTTTACATAGTAGATGCCCTTTCAGCCGCAACTCAGTACTGGGAAACACCCATACACACTCACATTCACACACTATGACCAAGTTAGTTCATCCAATTCACCTAAAGCGCATGTCTTTTGACTGTGGGGGAAACCGGAGCACCCGGAGGAAACCCACGCCAACACGGAGAGAACATGCAAACTCCACATAAAAATGCCAACTGGCCCAGCCGGGACTCGAACCATTGACCTTCTTGCTGTGAGGCGACAGTGCTAACCACTGAGCCACTATGCCGCCCACGAGTGTCATAAAGTAATGTAGTATATATATTGTATATATATAATATATAATATACATAGTGTATATATACAATGACAAATTAGTAAATGTTGAAATGAACATCAAGAAGTTGTGTCGTTCACGGTTAACAAAATCCTGAACATACTCTAAAAAACAACAACACTAGAGGCATATTGATGTATATGGACACTTTTTAAAGTAGATTTTTTTTCATCCGCTTATATGAAAGAACGTCGGAGAGCGACTTAATGTTGAAAGAACTGTCATCTATCCCTTTAACGAATGCTAATAACTGCGTCCTTGCGAAAGCTTGATTAACATATTTGCTTAATTACAGTCACTCTCTCCTAAGTTGTCATAAGGCAAGGTCGAGTTTGCATCACGTCACACAAAGCAGACTAGAAGGGTCGTCGCAGCAGGTTGAGACGCCGCCATGCTAATGCATGTGTCAGGGTGGAAATAAACCTGGAAATTTGGCGCGAGACAAAGACAAAGCATCTCACAACACGCATCATGTCTGGTGGAGATGGGCAGATCGCGGAGACGCCGCTGATTATTACAGAGCTGGCTCTTTGAATGCGTACTGAGAGTGAGAGTGACTGGGATTTACAAGTCTCTTTGATGCCAGGCATGAAAGTGTCAGCACACCAAGTGAGTGTGTGCAAGAGAGAAAGTGTGTGTGTGTGCCTGGGGTGTGCAGTGGTTAATCACCACCTCTGTGCAGAGGGAGGGTGGGCAACTTCTCATTTCCATACTCTACGCCCAAGCAGGAGGGGGTGATACTTTGGGAAATATGGAAACAGAGAAAGAAAAGGTAGGGAAAATTGAAAAAAAGAGAGAGAGAGTGGGAGATAAAAAACAACAGTGATAAAATATAGCGATTAGTAAAGTAACCTTGTGCATATTTCATCACAGCTGTTGGAGATGGTGTAATATGTCGATACATATCGAATGGACAAAAGTAAAAGTGTCTCGTTTACATATAACTCTCTATTATTTATACAAATACATTGTTTACGGTAATTAATTCATTCATTTTTCTTCGGCTTAGTCCCTTTATTAATCAGGGGTCGCCACAGCAGAATGAACCGCCAACTTATCCAGCATATGTTTTACGCAGCGGATGCCCTTGCAGCTGCAACCCAGTACTGGGAAGCACCCATACACTGTCATTCACACATATACACTACGGACAATTTAGCTATATGTAAATATATGTAAATAACCGAATTGGTTGAATTTAAAGAAATGTTACTATATGCGATATACACTCGCCGGCCACTTTATTAGGTACACCTGTCCAACTGCTCGTTAATGCAAATTTCTAAACAGCCAATCACATGGCAGCAATTCAATGCATTTAGGCTTGTAGACATGGTCAAGATGGTCTGCTGCAGTTCAAACCGAGCATCAGAATGGGGAAGAAAGGTGATTTAAGTGACTTTGAACGTGGCATGGTTGTTGGTGCCAGACGGGCTGGTCTGAGTATTTCAGAAACTGCTGGTCTACTGAGATTTTCACACACAACCATCTCTAGGGTTTACAGAGAATGGTCTGAAAAAGAGAAAATATCGAGTGAGCAGGCAGTTCTGTGGGCGCAAATGTCTTGTTGATGCCAGAGGTGAGAGGAGAATGGCCAGACTGGTTCCAGCTGATTGAAAGGCAACAGTAACTCAAATAACCACTCGTTACAACCGAGGTATGCAGAAGAGCATCTCTGAATGCACAACATGTCCAACCTTGAGGTGGATGGGCTACAGCAGCAGAAGACCACACAGGGTGCAATCCTGTCAGCTAAGAACAGGAAACTGAGGCTACAATTCACACAGGCTCACCAAAATTGGACAATAGAAGATTGGAAAAATGTTGCCTGCTCTGATGAGTCTTAATTTGTGCTGCGATATTCGGATGGTAGGGTCAAAATTTGGCGTCAACAGCATGAAAGCATGGGTACATCCTGCCTTGTATCAATGGTTCAGATTGGTAGTGGTAGTGTAATGGTGAGGGGGATGTTTTCTTGGCACACTTTGTGCCCATTAATACAAACTGAGCATCATGTCAACACTTCAGCCTACCTGAGTATTGTTGCTGACCATGTCCATCCTTTTATGACCACAGTGTACCCATCTTCTGATGGCTACTTCCAGCAGGATAACGTGCCATGTTATAAAGCGTGAATCATCTCAGACTGATTTCTTAACATGACAATGAGTTTACTGTACTCAAATGGCCTCCACAGTCACCAGAACTCAATCCAATAGAGCACCTTTGGGATGTGGTGGAACGGGAGATTCACATCATGGATGTGCAGCTGACAAATCTGCACCAACTGCGTTATGCTATCATGTTAATATGGACCAAAATCTCTGAGGAATATTTCCAGTATCTTGTTGAATCCATGCCACGAAGGATTAAGGCAGTTCTAAAGGCAATAAGGGGGTCCATCTCGGTACTAGTAAGTACCTAATAAAGTGGCCGGTGAGTGTATAGCATTATCAGGGAATGAGATGACATATCGTGATATGACTTTTTTTTTTCATATCACCCAGCCTTAAAGGGAAAATTGAAAAAGAGAGACTGAGAGAGAGTGAGACATAAAAGGCAAAAAACAACAGTGATAAAATATGTGGGATTGGTAATGTGACCTCGTGTATATTTCATCGCTGACAGTTGTACACTACTTAGACTTATAATAATTTATAGTTTCTCATATTTACTCAATCTTTTCTCCCTCTCGCTGTGGAAAACTCAACTATCTTCATATCTCTGTTGCAATCAGTCCACTGTTTCCACTAAAGCCTCCACTCCTCATTGCTTCTTTATACTCTCCAACCGAGCTCATGAATATTTTGCGCATATTTCACACAGATATCTGATATCATCAGGGCGTTTGGGCTAGCGGAGCAGGAGGTTAGCGGCGTGTTTGGGGTCCTGTAGGAATTTCTAGTGGAGAAAAACACGGCTGCGGTCAAACCGAGTGAGTTAGGCATCCAATCATCTCCGGCTCGCTGTAATTATCACCTTCTCCGAACAAACAAACATGATGACATCTTATTTTGATGCTAATGAGCCGTAATGGCCACAATGGGTGATATAATGACGCTCGAGCAAAGCTTTTATCACAAGCAAAGTCTGCGAATCTACAGGAAAATAGCTCTTCTAAAAGCAACCTACAGGTAATCTCGGTACATCTTTTTGGAAAAAGTGTCGTTTCAATTTTACGCTGATTGAATTCAACAGTTCTGGTGGGTTAGAAAGGTGCGCATCTATATTCATAAGCTGGATGAGTGTGAGAAGTGCGTCTACTCTCTGTGAATTTTAAAAACGGTTCTGGAACCATCAACCGTATGATGATGATTATTAGGTTTCACCCTCGACTCTCGTTTTCACACCACCAGGCTCCCTCTCTCTCTCTCTCTCTCTTTCACTTGCTAGCGGCCCACACTGCTTTCATCAGCACCTTGACAAGCATCTGCGTGCATAAAAATGCAACATTAATTATTTGATGGGGACAGATAAACACGCTCGTTCTGCTGAAACTGACAGGAAGGGAGCTGGCGCTAATTCACGGGCTACTTTGTACATTACGCATCCTATTTGAATGGATAGCTCCGCCCTAAAATTAAAATGTACTCACTGTTAACTCAAGTGGATTCATGCCTTTATGAGTTTCAGTTAAACACAAAATAAGATATTCTGAAGAAAGCTGAAAACCTGTAATCATTGACTTCCATAATAGGAAAAACAAATAGTAAGGAAGTCAACATTTTTCTAAATATCTCCTTTAATGCCACTCAAACAGGTTTGAAACAAGTAAAGGGTGACTAAATGATGACAGAAGTCACTTTAAATTAAATTATTGTGTCTTAAACTTAGTTTTAAACTTGAAAGTCTTGGTTACACAGATGTTTTTCCAACTTACTAATAAGTAAAAATGATCATTTCAACTAAGTGAATTCAACTCCTATGCAGTGGCTTTCAATTCCATAGTAGGAAAAAAAACAAATACTATGGAAGTCAATGGTTAAAGGTTTTTAACATTTTTCTAAATATCTTCTTTTGTGCCAACAGAAGAAACACACTCAAAAAAGCTTGAAACAAGCAAAAGGTAAATTGATAATGACAGAAGTTTCTTTTTAAAGTGAATTATCACTTTAAATTAAAGTATTTTGTCCTAAACTTGAGTATTAAACTCAAAAGTCTTGGTTCGACAGATATTTTGACAACCTATAAGTAGAAATGATAAATAATTGTAACTTGCACTAAAATTCTTTATGTTGTTTTTTAAATAACATTTTTCAGTGACGTTTGCAACATTTTTCAAAATATCTTCTTTTGTGCTCAAAAGAAGAAAAACACTCAGATTTGAAACAAGTAAAGGGTGAATAAATGATGACAGAACTTCCTTTTTTTGGGGTGAATGAAATTAATTTGGCTTAAACTAGAAAAACTAATACTATGGAAGTCAATGGTTATAGGTTTCTAACATTTTTCAAAATATCTTCTTTTGTGTTAAACTGAAGAAAGACACTCAAACAGGTTTGAAACAAGTAAAGGGTGAATAAATTATGGCAGAATATTCTTATTTGGTTGAACTATCACTTTTAATTAAATTATTTTGTCTTAAACTTAAGAGTTTTAAACCTGAAAGTCTAGGTTAGATATTTTGACAACTTATAAGTAAAAATGACAAATCATTTTAACTTGCATTGAACTTCTTCATGTTGTTTTCTAACTAAATGTAATTTTCAAACATTTTGAATTCAACTATGCATTAGCTTTCAATTTGATAGCAGAAAAAGCAAATAGTATGGAAGGCAATGATTACAGGTTTCCAGCATTTTTCTAAATATCTACTTTTGCACTCAAAGGAAGAAAGGGTTGAAATAGGGTTGAAACAAGTAAAGGGTGAATAAATGATGGCAAAATGTTCTTTTTTGGGTGAAATGTCACTTTAAATGAAATATTTTGTCTTAAACTCAAAGTTTTAAACCTGAAAGTCTAGGTTAGACAGATGTTTTAACAACTAATAAGTAAAAATTATACATTTTAACTTGCATTGAGATTCTTCCAGTTGTTTTCTAACTAAATGTAATTGACAAACATTTTAAATTCAACTCCTATGCAGTGGTTTTGCTTTCCATAGTAGAAATAAACAAATACTATGGAAGTCAATGGTTACAGGTTTCCAACATTTTTCAAAATATCTACTTTTGAGCTTACCAGAAGAAAGACTCAAACAGGCTTGGAACAAATAAAGAGTGAATAAATTATGACAGAATTATCTTTTTTGGGTTAACTGTCAATTTAAATTAAATTAATTTGTCTTAAACTAGAAAAGACAAATACAATAGAAGTCAATGGTTACAGGTTTTCAGCTTTATTCAATAAACCTTTTGTTTTTAACAGAATACAATTAAAAGGGTGAGTAAACAATGACAGGATTTTCATTTTTATTTGATGAACCCTCCTTTTACTAGCTGTTTTATAGAATGAAAACAACAAAAACAGCAGTTTTTTTGTCTGCCCAGCTTAGGGAACTTAATAACGACTAAGAATGAAGGTTCCCTAAAGCGTTTACAAGCCAAACATTTTACAAGATAAGGGCCGCCTTTGAAGAGGAAAAGAAAATGCAAATATGCAGGATTGCAATTTCGAATTAGAGACTGAAGGGAGGAAAAACTTGTTTGTGGGCGCCGGGTGCATGAAACAATAAAAGAATGTCAACACGAGCAGCAAATTACGCCCCCCATATGCTGAACACAAGGTGAAAACCCACCGCTCCTCAGGGACTAAAAGGGAGGAGGCATTTAGAAAGGAGACAATGGAGTCATAACAACAGGGGGAGTGCGTAAAGAAAAAAAAAGAAACAGAGGGTGAAAAGAGATGTTCGGGTTTCATGAAACTTGGTACGGCTCACTAAAAAGACACAATCCCAAACACGACTCCTAGAGTGGCGCACCACACCTCCCCCAGGAATAGTACAATAACCGCAAGCTGCTGATACAGAAGCTGGAAAACCACTGAGTAAATGTGTGATTAAACATTTAGTTCAATTCCAATTAGGCTTGAATACATTACATACACTCCACAACAGGTTATCATGCCATTTAGAGGTCTCTGACTAGACACCTTGGTCTAATTAGAGTCTTGAGAATAGCCACGCAGCTGTCTGATGATTGTTTCAATTGCAATAACATTTGTGTGATGCTATTTATAACAATTAATAACAGTCTTAATCAGAAAGTTTTATATACAGAACTGAATAAAGCTCAGTTAGTTTATTAAAAATGTTTCCAAACTACATTTCAAAGCCAGATACTTACAGAAAGGAGCTTTTCATGTTTCTTTTTACTTTACTATCAAAGTGAAGCTTGTTAGAGCTTGAAATAGATTGCAAGAGCAAAAAAAAATCAATGGATACTCTCAGAGATCTGCAGTGAAAGGTTATAAAATATAAACACTACACACTGGACACAAATATAGATTATGTTCAGAGCTCTGCTGGTAAATTATGAAACACTAAATAAAAATGTTGCGGAAAAATTGGTTTTATATTCACTCAGTGACTGACATGCTCCCTATATTGTCTACTATGCTATTTTGAATATTCGGTCTGAAATATCATGCAAGCATGACTTCAAAACAACATTAGCACTATTTATTTGACTGTGCACAGTGACTTTGATATTCACTGGCTGCTAAAATGGTTTCACTATTTAGAATTGGCAAAGAATACTTTTCTAAAATTATATTAATAATTAGAAAGTCTGAATGTGTGAATTTAAAACAATTTTACCTCAGCAATAAAAATCCCTGTCAGGTAAATGACTAAAATAATACATCATTCCTAATTGCGTTACTTAAAAATCTCGTAAACCCAAGATAACTCCTTTGACACTCGCTACAACTTAACATAACACAACCATAAACATATTCATCACAAATGTCATTATTTTAAATACAGAAATGCACTTATATTATCCTTCAAACTGTGTCTTTCAGAAAGCGTCTACAGATTAACATTCAGCGCTCACAGTCTAAATCAGGCATAAATGCACAAAAAGTTTCTCAGCAGACTCTTTTTTACTCACTTTATTCAGCAGCACTGCGTTTCATCCCCTTTGAAGTCGAAGCGAAAGTCTTATTAATTTTTAAAACAACAACAAAAGCGTTTGAAAGTGAACCCGGTAAATCCCATTATGCGTGTGCTACATTGTTGTGAAGCGCCTGTGACTCCAGCGAGCAGCGCAAAGCCGCTGGGGGAGAGAAGGCGGGGCTAACACGTCATGAAACAGTTTCATTGAAGCGCTTCTGGAATGGGCGTGACTTCTCCTTAGGTAG
>CAIGQZ010033059.1:4630455-4642457 GCA_903798205.1 Danio tinwini | reverse complement strand
TGTGTGTGTGTGTGTGTGTGTGTGTGTGTGTGTGTGTGTGTGTGTGTGTGTGTTTTCCAGTGGGTTGCAGCTGGAAGGGTATCCGCTGTGTAAAACATATGCTGGAATTATTGGCGGTTCATTCTGCTGTGGCAACCCCTGATAAATCAGGAACTAAGCTGAAGGATAGTGAGTAAGGATAGGTAAGTAACTTAGACCTCACATCCTATTGATATATTAATATAAACTGACGTACATTTCCAATTTTTATGTAAAATGCTTGTTGCCAATTTTATGAAAGTAGCCAAGCAGCATCAAACCCTGCAATATAGCTTAACAACACTGCTTAATAAGGCGGCCCATGTATCATCATCCTGACGCAAACTCACAGCGTTCATCATGTAGTTTTGCGGCTGTTCGAATAAAAACAACAGCTGCCATTCATGTTGATACACTCTAATAAATAATTCTGTAGGCCTGTATGTCTCTATAAATAATATCTTACATTTTACATGAATTCTGTGCAAAATAAATTGCTTTTTTGTTGCTAAAATAAATACTTATCATATTTGACAGTAAATTATTTTTTTTCCATTAAGCTAAAGAGCAGCTCTCTTCAAAGAGCAGCTCTCATACATAACACGCTATTTTAGTGTGTTTTTCAGGTATTGTGGTTATTTTATTTAATGAATAAACATTAATTCTGTTTCAGTTTTTCTCAGTCCCTTTTGTCCATTTCTCAGATCAGAATTGAAATTCTCAGAACTCCCCGTTCAATCTTCATTATTAATTGAAGACAACAGTATAGGCCTATATGTAAAATCATATAGTCAATAAAAAAATCAATAACAAAACCCCTGAAAAACTGCATAAATTCTGTATTAGGAAATATGAATTCATCAGAAATAAAGGAAATAAACCACAATGCATACATTTTTTATAAAGTATTTGATTGTTTTAGTACTAAATGTTCAAATCTTTACAAAAAAACCCCACAATTTTTCGCGGTATTAGAGTGAAAGCCTGTGCAGTATGATCGGACGGTGACAAAAGGCTTAAGCATTTAACGGCATGTTTTTTAACTGGATTGTGTCTCTCTTGTTTACCTGTGATCCAATCGAGCAAAAGGTGTCTTATTAGGCTACTCTGTAAAAAGGGCAGCATCAGTCATGTTAAATTCGCCGACTCCCTCTGTCACATCTGCGGATCCAGCCTAGCCATTCTCATAGTAATCTTCATAAACTAGCCCATGTACTGTACGCGATAGCCTTGAAAAAGCTGCGCGCTGCAGCACGCAGGCACGCAGTGAGGAAAAATTAATTGATTGACTCAAAAAGGCGCTCATCACCAAACACATGAAAACGGAAGTAACAACCGTGGCTTAAAAAATGTAAGAAGTAGAAAGTACAGATATTAGTGTAAAAATGTAAGAAGTAAAAGTAAAAATATTGTCAAAAAAAGTAGTGGAGTAAAGTACTGAGACCAGAAAAATCTACTTAAGTACACTAACAAAGTATTTGTACTTTGTTGCTTCCCATCTCTGCCCACAGGTTCTGCTCTGCTGTCACGTCATTGTTTTAATTTATGATGATCAGTGGTGTAAAGTAACTAATTACAAATACTCAAAATTAGTAGTTAGTAATTAGTAGTTAATAGTTCTCAGGAAACGCAATTTACCAAGTAGTTTTAAAGAAAGTTTTACTTTTACTTTCCCTTGAGTACATTTTTAGTGCTGTATCAGTACTTTTACTCCACTACTTTCCTTCAACCTGCAGTCACTACTTTATTATTTCCTGTCTATGGGGATTAGAAAAATCAGTCCAATCAAATCACACATAGAAAGTAAATCGCATCATAATAAACCACCTTAAGACATGCAGCAAACTGTTTGGAGGCATTTAAAAGATACTTTACACCAGGGGTGCCCAAACTCAGCCCTGGAGGCTCAATGTACTACAAAGTTTAGCTCCAGCTTACTCTTGCCAGAAGCTTTGTAGAATACCTGGTTAAAGCTTGACTAGTTGGTTTCGGTTTGTCTAATTGTGGATGGAGCTCAAATCTGCAGGACACCGGCCCTCCAGGATCGAGTTTGGGCACCCCTGCTTTTAACGCAATGACCCAGAGACTGTTTACATTGCATGTCACTGATGAGAAGATGGCAGATGTCTACTGTATGATGACTGAAATGGCCCTAAACAATAACTAAATGCACTACAGAATGTTACGTTTACACACACATGCACAAATTACATGTAAACTCATCGACCTTTCCCAGCATAATACTCACTACTCTTGAGTACTTTTAAAAGGGCTCCTTTTTACTCTTACTTTGAGTAATATTTACAACAGATGGTTTTACTCTACTTGCACTACATTTTTGGGAAAGTAATGGTACTTTTACTTAAGTATGATTTTTTAGTACTCTTTCCACTACTGACAATGATAAGCTATAAGACATTATAAGCAAAAAGGTGTGATTTATCCTTGACACCCACAAACATCGTCACCAAATATAAATCAAGAGGTCAGACTTTCTCATACAGACTTATGTCAAGGTAATAATACAAAATATTATAAGATTAAAATATGGAAAATTATCAGGTGGTAAATTTGGTCAATTTTCCAAATGGATAAGCAGCTCTTACTAATATTTCAGCATGCTTTCACTTTTGTATTCAACATAAAACGCATTTTACTGGTAGGAATGACAATCCTCCCTATTCATAATTCTCTCTTCATATAGCCATATATGTAATTTATTTTTCATACATTCAATTTGTGTTGGGGCAACATGAAAAAATCAAGTTAACTTATTAGTTTTTTACAAATGTAAGTGGATTGAAGATAAAACAATTAAATTGTCCCCCCAAAAACTCAAGAATTGTGTTGTTTCAGTTTATTTTGAGGTGCTTTTTACAGCTGTACATTGATTGTTTTGTTCCAAATCAGGGATTAAAATTGTTACAATGTTTTGTTTTGTTTTTGTTCATAAAGTGTTTCGCTTTCACACAGCAAAGTTTCTAAATGTACCAAAATAGTTAAACAAGTCACGCGCCAGCAAACTCTCCTCACACATTAGTCAGAGTTTCACGGTTTATTTTTCAAAGTCAGCTGTCACGTTATTGTTTTAATTTATGATAATAAGCTATAAGACATTATAAGTGAAAAGGTGTGATTTAATTTTGACACCCACAGACATCATTACCAAACTTAAATCAGAGAGGTCAGGCTTTCTCATACAGCCTCATTTCAGTATAATCATACAAAACATGATGGTAACTTCTCTGTGCGGTTCGCTTTTACACTGCAAAGTTCTAAACAAACCAAAATAATTAAAACAAGTTACATGTTAGTAAACTATCCTCATATTGGTCAGAGTCCCACGGGTTCCGCTCAGCTGTGACATCGTTGTTTTAATTCACAGTATGACGATAAGCAATAAGACATTATCAGCAAAAAACACTTTAATTTTGACACCCACAGACAAATATACCAAATAAAAATCTGAGAGGTCAGACTTTCTCATACAGGCTCATTTTAGTTGTCAAGTTTTGTAAAAAATCTTTCTATTGAATTAATCAATCTATTAAAAAAACAAACCCTTGGCTAGAATTATGCATTATAGGCTTAAATTATAGAAAAAAATAACAGATGAACCGAGACTGCAGTCAGATCATGAAGCAGATCAATGTTGATCTTTTGTTTGAAGGTTTCAGTGCATAAATAAACTAAACAATAGGCCTAATACAAAATATTATAAGATTTAAATATGGAAAAATTATCAAATGGTAATTTCTGTCAATTTTTCTAACATATAACCAGCTCTATGTAATATTTTAGCATGCTTTCACTTTCGTATTCGACATGAAACCCACATTTACCAGTAGGAATGACATCCCGCCAAACTCATCATTCTCTCTTCATATAGCCGTATATATGGTTAATACACTGTGATATAGCCTGGTTTGTTAGTTTGTTGAATCATTTTGATTTCTCACTACAATTGATCCGCTCCAGAGTTTGTTTCAAGTGAGCTGAGACCACCTCATTCAGGCTCTGTATGCTAATAGAACTGTGATAAATGGGCAAATGAGATCTGTTTCTGAAACAAATGTCTAGGTGTGAAAGCACCCTTAAATAAGTAGATTGAACAAACAGCAAACTTTATTTTTTGAGCGTACACTGTAAAAAAAAAGCTGGGTTCCACACAATCAATTTGTGTTGGGACAACATGATGTAATTAACTTATTAGTATTTACAAATTTAAGTTAATTGAACACAAAACAATTAAGTTGTTCCAAAAAAAACCTCAAGAATTGTTTTTCCAGCTCATTTGAAATAAGTAGTTTAAACAAACAGCAAATGTCATTCCTTTTGAGTGTATGTAAAAGCAGAATTGTGAAGTATGTTGCCCGAGTATATTTTTGGCAATAGGCCATATAAATACATACACTGTATGTATCATAATGATCGATGTTTCTTTCATGCCAAAAATCATTAGAATATTTAACTCTATCTCACAGCAATTCGTAACTTTTTGATTTAGTGGCTAATTTGTATGAATTCATACAATCTCATTCGTACAATTTAGTACGATTTGCTCATCACTCAATGATGGCTGGGTTTAGAGGTGGTGTTTGGTGTCACGCCTCTTTTAAAATCATACATTTTCGCACGACTGAATTTGTACGAATTCATACGAATTAGCCAGTAAACTGACAAAATGTTAAATAGTTACATTTCCTCGTGAGATCAGGCTGAAATATTAAGTTAAGGTCATGTTGCATGAAGATATTTTTTTAATTTCCTACACTCCAAAAATGATTTCTGCTGTTTGTTCAAACTACTTATTTAAAATAAACTGAAACTATTTTTTGCAGCAACTTAATTGTTCTATGTTAAATCTATTAAATTTGTAAAAACAATTAAGCTAACTTAATCAATGTGTGTGGGGAAAACATGAATAAATTGTGCAAAACCAAGCATTTTTTTTAGTGTACTGTAAATATGTCACAACTTTTTAGATAAGTAATTGCTAAGCAATTCATTTGGATAGCTTATTTATTCAGCTTTCATGTGATGCAAAAATCTCAATAAACAAATACATTTACAGCAGGGAAAATAAGTATTAATTGTCAACATTTTTCTCAGAAAACTTTTCAAAAAACCAAAGCAATCCATATATAAAAAGAAAACAATCTAATTAGTTTACAAATTATGCTATGTGTAGTAAAATGAAATGATGCAGGGAAAACGTTGAATACATGAAGAAAGAGAGATGTAGAAAGCCAGTGGAAGCCCAAACAGCAGCTGAAATCTCTCCGTAGTTGTTCAGCAACCCTCTGTCCTTCATCATTGTAAATGAATATTAGCTGTTTCAGTCCAACATTAGCAAGAGGATGAAAATGAAACCAGGATGGACATTCCAGCAAGACAATGATCCAAAACGAAGCCAAGGAAACTCTCAAATAAAAGATAATCAAGCTGTAGAATGGCCCAGCCAATCACCTGACTTAAATCTTATAGAAAATACAAAATGAAGCTCAGATATGATAGACGAGACCCACAGAACATTATGATTTTTACACTGTTGAAATCTGTGAAAAACTCACTTCCGAGCAATGCATGTGACTTCATTCTCCATATGAGAGGCATCTTTAAGCTGCCATCACCAAAAAAGCCTTTTATATAAAGTATTAAACACATTTCAATAGTTTCAGTACTTTCTCCTTCTGTCATTTCATTGTTATTACACATAGACTTTTTTGTTTAGTTTTATTTTTATGTTTGTATTGTTTGGGTTTTTACCAAAATCTAGTTCAGTTTCACGTCAACAGCTCCTGTAGAAATATTATTCCCAGGAAAGAAAACGACATGTTCAGTACTTATTTTCCAGCTGTATGACCAGTTTTGTGGTCCAAGGTCACAAATATCAAACTAATATTTTGTTTCTGAATAGGCGAAATGTTTGGTAAACATGCAAATGAGCTTTAAAAGACTTTCTTTCTTCAGCATGCAGTGAGAGAAAAGCCTGCCGAGACCCACAAAAAAACCCACTTTAAAGTAGTTCTGATAAGTCTTCAGAAGTCATAAGATATATTTAGGGCACTTCCCAAGTTATTATTTGAGAAAGATTGCCTTTGTACTCATTCATTGACTTATTCTCTGATTTGGGCAGTCAAGACAGTGTTGCGCCACCATTGACATCAACATTAGTTTTTGTGTTTTCTCTTGCATGAGACCTTGAATATGAGGAAGTGAATACGTTTTGAAAGTTTTTGTTACACAAAATATTACTAATATTACTTTAGTTATATTACTTTGTTTCGTTAAAAGTTTGTTTCAGTGTTTTTATAAATAGGCTCATTTTATAACTCCCTAATAGAGTTAAACAGTTGAGTTTCACCATTTCAATTCATTTAGCCGATCTCCAGGTCTGACAGGAGCACTTTTAGCTTAGCTTAGCATAGATCATTGAATCAGATTAGACCATTAGCATTTTAATATGTCTAGGAACTTTACCCTCATTTTGGCATAATAATCAAGAAACTTTTACGCTGTACAATGCCTGCAGCAGGAGCAATAATATTATGCAGCGTCTGAATATCTTGCAACCATGGAGGGATTTGTGAGAGAGTTGCGTAATATTATTGCTCCTGGTTCAGCTTTGGCACAGCAGCAAAGTTCCTTAATTATTACGCCAAAATGAGAGTACACTCACAGACAAAAGACCTGTCGCCTATCTAAGTTTTAGGAACAACAAATAATAACTTGACTTTTAGTTGATCATTTGGTATCAGAAGCGGCTTATGTAAAAGGCAAAGGCCTCTAGATTACGTTTATTTGACCAATATAAAATATGATCATGCCTTGATTTTTTTATTTTTTATTAAGGACAGTAAGGTCTGACTTTGCTTAGACAAACGTCTTGTCACTTATCAGAAATAATGTCCAGTATAGAATATAAAGCCATGGTGCAGTGGAAGAAGAATAAATATTGTGTATGATTCCCACAAGCTTGGAGGACTGCATCCATACATCTTTGCAATGAATCAATAACTTATTAAAGTAATCTGGAATGGCAAAGAAAGCATTCTTGCAAGACTCCCAGAGTTTATCAAGATTCTTTGGATTCATCTTCAATGCCCCCTTTTTCATTTTACCCCCGATTTGCTCAATAATATTCTTGTCTGGTGACTGGGCTGGCCAATCCTGGAGCACCTTGACCTTCTTTGTCTTCAGGAACTTTGATGTGGAGACTGAAGTATGAGAAGGAGCTCTATCTTGCTGAAGAATTTGCCCTCTCCTGGGGTTTGTAATGTAATGGGCAGCACAAATGTCTTGATACCTCAGGCTGTTGATGTTGCCATCCACTCTGCAGATCTCTCGCACGACCCCATACTAAATGTAACCTCAAACCATGACTCTTCCTTCACAAAACTTGACTGATTTCTGTGAGAATTTTGGGTCCATGCGGGTTCCAGTAGGCCTTCTGCAGTATTTGTGAAGATTGGGATGTAGTTCAACAGATGATTAATTGAAAAAATCTACCTTCTGCCACTTTAGATTAACTAGAAGTCAAGTTATTATTTGTTGCTTCCGACAACAAGACTTTTGTCAGGTAGTGTATAGTTTCTGGCCATATCGGCCAAGAAACTAGCAACTTTTCAGTTTCGATCAATCTTAACTAAACCCTAGTTACAGCAGGAAAAGTGGGTATTGAACACGTCATTTTTTTTCTTGGGAATAATATTTCTAAAGGAGCTGTTGACTTGGAATTGAACCAGATTTTGGTAAAAACCCAAACAATACAAATATAAAAATAAAACAAAACAAAACTGAAAAATGATCAAAAACTCCTCATAAATTGCTGTTAAATTGTATGAATTTTATTACTGTAATTATTTTAAGCATCAAAAAATAGTCTACAAAAAAAGCAAAAATAAATTTGAAAGAAAAGAAGAAGATTTTTAAGGAAAATATAAATATATTATTAAGGAACTAAATTGTTAATAAATTAAATATGTGTTATTATTTAAAGTAAATTAATTAAGCATCTTTTTTGTTATTATCATAACCATTAAAATGCAGTTTACAAAATTTATAATATAAAAAAAGAACCATAAACCTAAAGTTTTTTACTCATAAAATAAATATTATCTTTAAAGGGCACCTAGGTTACCCCTTTTTCCAGATTTAATATAAGTCTTTTGTGTCTCCAGAATGTGTCTGTAAAGTTTCAGCTCAAAACACCCATCAGATTATTGATTATAGCTTTCACTAGTTTGTGTTTTATAGCTCTCAACAGCTTTTTGCTGTTTTTTTGTACTGGGCCTTTAAGGCTAGTCCTCCCCGCCCACTGTTGGTCTCAAAACCGCTCCAATTGGTCCACCGTTTTTATGTTGTTAAATTGAAAAAAAAGCACTGGGTGTGTTTATATCACCCCAATATGACAGTCTATACACTATACCTACACATATGTCTGTTCAAACAGCTTGAAAAGTAGATTTTTCACCATAGGTGCCCTTTAATGCACTGCGCTTTACCGCTACTCATTGATGTTTGATGTTTGTTGTTTGTTCAAGCTACTTGCTTCAAATGAGCTGAAACAACACAATTTTTGAGACAATTTGATTATTTTATGCTTGTCACAATCATCAGCGATCCAGCCTGGGCAGATCGCTGAAGAACTACAAATCAGCCACTTTAATGAACCACAAATGCCATCATGCACTTCACTCACACACCTGGCCCAGATCCCCCATGATTGCAAACATACAGCTGAAGATGTTTAACAAATTAATTACACAAACTATTTATACACCTTAAACACACACATACACACATTGCTGAGTCTTGTTTGGTTATACCCTGTAACATTTCTAAGCATTTCCTAGTCTATCTATGTTTGACCCTTGCCTTGTTCCCTTGTTTACGTTGTCTGCAGCCTGTATCGATCTTTTGCCTGTGACCTGACTACGCTTTTGGATTGTGCTTCTGTTTGTTCCTGTTGACCATTGTCTGCCTGACTACTGTTCTTAATAAACTGCATGTGGATCCTCAATTCTAGTGTCTAGCAATCCTGTGTTACAAAGGTAAATCCAATTAAATTTGTAAATCTGATAAGTTAACTTAAATTCTTCATGTTGTCCCAACACAAATCAATAGCATGAAATACAGCATTTTTTACAGTGTGTCCTGTGCGCTATAATGCCAACACACTTGTCTCTAAAACGAAAGCGAGTCGATGTCATGTCAGACACGCTGTCCATCCTTTAGACTTCAGTAACACACATATAGTGCAGATTCTTCCACTTAAGTCAAGTGAATGAGATGAAGTTCTGTGTGTGTGTGTGTGTGTGTGTGTGTGTGTGTGTGTGATCAGTGAAACAGATGCTGCTGCGCTCAGACAGCTGTGCAGTAAAGGCACCAATTACAGTGGCAGCCCAGCCTCTGACACACACTATTACACACTCTATAATCTACCCTGCAAATCTCACTCCCACACAGTGTCAAAGGGGAACGAGAGAGAGCCGAGCGAACAGAAAAACACACAGACAGAGAGAGAGAAACATTCAGAGAGCAAATGAGAGAAAGAAGAGGTTGAAGGACAGGAGGATGAAGCTAAAAGACTGAAAGCATGTACATGGAAAGAGTGTGTATGTGAGTGTGTGTGTGTGTGTGTGTGTGTGTGTGTGTGTATGGAGGGGTATGAAGTGCGATTGCTGGTTTGAGGATACACTGGTCATAATTGCTGGACTAGGACCGGTTTTCTCTGTTTTTATCCAGATTATAATTATTAGCGACACATCATTTGGACAAAAAGAGACTTTTAAAAAGTATTTATAAATGAATAAAGATACTCATTTTATTATAAATATATTTGTATAATAAAGAAATATTTAAATATTTTATATAATATATTTTTAATATTAAATATTTTAATTATATAAATTTTATTTGTTGTATTTATTTTAATTTAACTAAATTTAAACAACAGGTTTTGGTTATTTTATATAAATAAAATGTAATTAAATTAAAATTTATTTATCTCACATTTTTATGAATGCATATGGTTACATAAAATCTCAAGCAAATACACATTTTATTATTTTAAATATAGATTTATTCTCAGTTATTATTTATTCAAATATTACATCAATATAATTAATATAAAATAAGTAAATATAAATAAATATATATTTTTAAATATAAGAATAAATTATAATTATACACACAAAGAGAATAAATTATTATTATTGTCACATTTACAAACAACAACCACATACACATACACTAACCAGTCACTTTATTAGGTACACCTACCGCGTTGGACCACCTTTTGCCTTCAGAACCGCCTTAATACTTCGTAGCATAGATTCAACAAGGTACTGGAAATATTCCTCAGAGATTTTGGTCCATGTTGACATGATAGCATCACGCAGTTGCTGCAGATTTGTCGGCTGCACATCCATGATGCGAATCTCCCGTTCCACCACATCCCAAAGGTGCCCTATTGGATCTGGTGACTGTGGAGGCCATTTGAGTACAGTGAACTCATTGTCATGTTCAAGAAACCAGTCTGAGATGATTCATGCTTTATGACATGGAGCGTTATCCTGCTGGAAGTAGCCATCAGAAGATGGGTACACTGTGGTCATAAAGGGATGGACATGGACAGCAACAAATACTCAGGTAGGCTGTGGCGTTGACATGATGCTCAATTGGTACTAATGGGCCCAAAGTGGGCCAAGAAAATATCCCCCACAACATTACACCTCACCACCAGCCTGAACCGTTGATACAAGGCAGGATAGATCCATGCTTTCGTGTTGTTGATGACAAATTCTGACCCTACCATATGACTGTTGCAGCAGAAATTGAGACTCATCAGTCCAGGCAACGTTTTTCCAATCTTCTATTGTCCAATTTTGTTGAGTCTGTGCGAATTGTAGATGTGGTCTTCTGCTGCTGTAGCCCAGCTGCCTCAAGGTTGGACATGTTGTGCATTCAGAGATGCTCTTCTGCAGACCTCCGTTGTAACGAGTGGTTATTCAAGTAACTGCTGCCTTTTTATCAGCTGGAACCAGTCTGGCCATTCTCCTCTCACCTCAGGCATCAACAAGACATTTGCGCCCACAGAACTGCCACTCACTGGATATTTTCTCTTTTTCTGACCATTCTCTGTAAACCCTAAAGATGGTTGTGCGTGAAAATCCCAGTAGACCAGCAGTTTCTGAAATACTCAGAGCACCTCATCTGGCACCAGCAACCATGCCACGTTCAAAGTCACTTAAATCACCTTTCTTCCCCATTCTGATGCTCAGTTTGAACTGCAGCAGATCATCTTGACCATGTCTACATGCCTAAATGCATTGAGTTGCTGCCATGTGATTGGCTGATTAGAAATTGGAGTAAACAAGCAGTTGGACAGGTGTACCTAATAAAGTGGCCAGTGAGTGTTTATTTAATCTATTTTTATATGCAGAAAATAATTATTATACTATTATATCAAATTATATCATTATATCACCTAACTATATTATATAGTACATTTCTAATCATAAATGAATATATTGAATACCATTACAGTATAAACATATTAAATATAAAAAACACATAAAACATTTATTATTAATAATTGCATATTTTTCTATTTATTTTTTAAACAATAAGAAATATAAATTGATATTTATTTGTGTATTACATAAATAAATAAGTAAATAAATGAATATAAACGTTGAAATTTGGATACAAAAGGAAAGAAATTGTGAACTTCACCAAACAACTTCTAGTCACCAATCATCATCATCTCTACAAAGAGAAATATGGAAGGAAACACATATTTGTGTCTCCCCTCCATCTATGAAAGCGCAAAAATAAACATGTGACACAACACAAACAGGAAGTGGAGCACAGAGAACAGAAGAGAATGAAAGGAAGTAGAGGGAAAAAGTAGAAAGTGCAGGACGTCTGTGGAGAAAGAGAGAGAGGGGGGGGGGGGGGGGGGGGGGGGGGGGGGG